>CM046449.1:33057031-33275592 GCA_025506515.1 Flaveria trinervia | reverse complement strand
CCCAGAAACCACTTACTACTGGGAATACCTCTACAATTGAGGGGGAGGAACACAGTGCACCTGAGAACCCACAGCACAGGGGTTTCCCAATTCTATCTACTGGTGTAGACAAGGAGCTTAGAATATCTAGTGAGGCTGCCACTCCTCTGTCTCAGCACATGACCAGAGTGAGGCTGGTAACATTGCTAAGACCTCCCTAGAGGCAACAGCTGATGATGGACATTGTCTGAGGCTGGAAGTCCCCAGTACCGAGCACAAGGGGCACATGCACCAACTGTCTACACCCAGTGCATGTAAATCCTGCTCTAAGCAGGAGGTCAGGTGATTCAGTATCAACTGATGATGACCTGAGCTTCTTCTATGATGTAGTTGCTCAAAACACCATTCTAGAGGATGAGGTTAGCAGACTCAAAGAGCTGCTGGCCAAGATGTCTCAGGATGCAAGTCCATCTGCCACCCTCATAACCCACAGATGGCACCTTCCTTGAAGGTTTCCCAAACACAGAGCCACCCCAACATCAAACACCTGCTTCTGCTTCAGGCCCTACTTCTCAGGAACAGAACCCTCTGAGCAAATAGGTGCTGTACTCCAAAATTCCCTCCCTCTCATCACCCATAATCACTAATATAGTGATCAAAGCCATTGATGAGAGGCTTTCCTCAACTTACAGCCATTGATTGAGGCTGCTATCAAAAGACTCTTTCTGCGGCTCCAACCCCTTCCTCCAATGCATCCAAAAAGGGGGAGAGTACTGCAGTTAAATAAAAGAAGAGGAAAAGATCCGAGGAAAAGAAGGAAGCGAAGCAAGCCCAAAAGGAGGAGAAAGAACAGCAACCAATGCTCACCTATAAGAGAAAGAAAGGTGCTGATGAGCACATTGCTGAAGATAAAGCTTGGAGCTACTGATAAAAGAGGCTGATGCCGAACACAGCAGATCAATGGACAATTGATCAGCTGTTTAGGCAAGGCCATGACACCAATAAACTTGACTCTGAGATTCGACGACTAGAGATTGAAGAAATCCAGAATAGATGGGCAAGTTATGAAGTGTTAGAAAGAGAAAGGCTTGAAATCATGATCAGATTTATTGCAAAATATCTTGGAAGGTCAATGATCGAAATCAAAGCTTGGTCCAGGGACAGTATCTTGGCAATCACCACCAAGATCTGTTCATCTGAAGTATATACTAAGGGGCTTGTCATTGAAGCTTTGAATGAAGGGTGCTGGGAGCAGGATGAGCTAGCCAAGCAATCAAAAGCCACACTCACCTCAAGGATGCTAGAACAGCCTGTCAACATTCCCACACCAAAACCACCCAAAACCAAACCCACCAAACCAACTCCCTTACCCTCAAAACCCATAGCCGATGATATACCCTTGAAGAAGAAGAGAAGGATATTGAGGCTAGAAGATGATGACGAAGATGATGAAGACAGGCTGCCGCTCTCAGCTGTGATTCAGTTGCCTAAGGCCACAAGTCACTCCTCAGCAATAACTCCTGAAGTCCAGAGACAAATGGTTAAGTGAAGCTAGAAGAAGAAGAGCTTCATAAACTGCATGATGAGGAATTGCTGAAGAGAGTTGACAAAGCTTATGCAGCCACATCTTCTATCATCAATATGAAGGAGCAAGCCCTCAGACTTACACTCTCAGGCATACCTTCAATATCAAAAGGAAAGAGTGAGGATTTGGCCTGATCCCAGGGTCTCTCACAGAATTCATAAGAACAATATACCTCAGAGATACATTGGCCAGGTGAAAAAGATCGTAGATGAAGTGATCTCTCTGGTCTTTGTAGTTTCACCCTGGGAAATCCTGGAGACTTCAAGAAGGCCTACAAGCTAATCTAACCCCTCAGAAGATGCTGGAAAACAAAATAGTGAAAAAGGGGTTAGTTTACAAGAGCTTGAGGAAGTCAGGAAAATGAGCTCCAGTTGTTCCTAGAGGGTAATCCCCTGGATGAGTTTGCTTACAGAATAATAACAACTGTGAGCTAAAGAATGGGAAACAGGCCAAATACCTGTCTGAGTATTATGGGCCTGAATCATTGTTTGAAGGAGGTACTGAAGTGCTAAATATGGAGGAACAAATCACTTCCTTGAGGCCTACACAAGAGAGTCGTACAGACTCTTATGGGGAAGTAAATCTCATGAATGGGATAACAACTCTGTGTGTCCAGTTCCCCAAAACAGAGTTCCCATTCATACTCTGCCAAACAAATATTTGAGATTTCTTCCCAGGCGGAGCTTACATGGGTCATCTTCCCACTGATCAAGAAGGAAAAAGACCAACATTTTGCCATCAATAAGTGGGAGTATAAATAAGTTAAAGGTTTTGGCTGCATTGGTTCAGGGGGAGTTTGTTGGACCAAAAGAACCAATGAGCCAAGATCAGAAAACCTCTAAGTCCCACACGTATCACAACAACTGCTGAAAGCCTCATCAGTAGTTTGACAAGTGCTGAAGACTTCAACAGCTGAAGATCAAGTGCTGAAGACCTTAACAGCTGAAGAACCAAAGTGCTGAAGTACAACAGCTGAAGAACACAAGTGCTGAAGCTGAAAGACCAAAGTACTGAAGTAAACAGCTGAAGAGTTCACAAGTGCTGAAGATCAACAACTGATGTACAAAGTCTGAAGACAAAGACTGAAGACATCAGCTGATGATATCTACTGAAGTCATCAGCTGATGAAACACCTGAAGGTCAAAGTCTGAAGACCAAGTACTGAAGCCTCAGTAGTTTGTCACAACTGCTGAAGAGTACTTCTTCAGTAGTTGTGATATCAGTAGTTTTATATTTCTAGTTTCAGTAGTTTTATGTTTCAGTAGTTTGTAAAACGATGAAGAGATTGTTCTTCAGTCGTTGTGTTTCAGTAGTTTTATATTTTGTACTTAACATGCTGATATGTTCTCAGTAGTTGTGAACATTTCAGTAGTTTGTTAAGAATTAGTTATTTCTGTATTGGATCTGCCAGTTGTCACTTTCCGTGATAACAGCAGTGACTGTTGCACTCTATATAAGGAGTGACAACCTATTGTAATCAGTGAGTGAAATGAGTATTGAATGGAATGAATGATTGATTCGATTAGAAATATTCTACATCTATAAACATTCCTAGAAATCAGAAATACATATTCTCTCCCTATAACCGTATGCGATCTTAATGCTTACAATATCGTTGCTTGCTACAATTTGTCTAATTCGTGTTTGTATTCCGCTGCTTTATATTCTGATACATCAAACTTGTGATCACTGATCCTGTCACTCCTCCACACACAATCTTGTCTGTAAGACCACCTAGGTATGGAACTTGTGAAGATGAGCTTCCTCTCATAGATCCTATAAGTGAAGAGGATGAAGAAGAGATAGTGAAGAGTTCCTCTGAGAAGAGTGAAGAGGAGGATTCTAAGAAGGGCCACTATCCTTCTGAGGAAGAAGAAGAAGACTATGATGACAAAGTCCATGAGAAAGAACATGATTAGAAAGAGCAAAAGAAAACCAAGGAAGGCTTAAGAGATCAAGGCTAGTTTTGACTCTAAGCTGAAACAAGTTTTCATCTCTACAGGATTTGAAGTAGTAAGGACTGAAGACATCAACCAAAAATTTTCTGCTAAGAGTTCTGGTTCTTATTCAAATCATCACAGTATCAAGAAGACGACTAATTTGTTGTTTACCATGCTGCACAGCCTGGACAATCAATGTCTAAGAACAGTTCCAACCCAAAAGGACTGTCTAATCATCTGCAAAGATGAAGGTGGAGAAGGGATGTGACCAAAGACAGTCTTGTTCCCAGCAGAAGACTCTTATGAAGAAGAAAATAATGTGTGTCATGTGTAAAAGTACCACTCACATTCCTAAGGATTGTCCATACAATCCGAGAGGTACTGTCCATATGCCCAAGACTAAGACGCCAAAGGGTCTCAAGAAGATTCAAGCTTCAGAGGGAAAATCTATTTCCTTCGGAAGCTCCAAGTGTAAGAAGAAGGCAAGTGGAAAATTACCTTCGGAAGAGAAGTTGGTCTCGGAAGAAAGGAGTTCTTCCGAAGCACTGAAGTCTGCTGCAGTGTCTTCAAAATCTTCCGAAGGTTCAGTCATCAAAACTTCCGAAATTCCAAAAGCTTCTAAAGTTTTAAAGGTCAAGTCCAAGAGTCCAAAGGTGGTGTGGAAGTCTAAGAAAGACCAAGTGACTGAGAACTCTCCATCAACAACAGCTCAAGATCCTCTTAGCATAGGATCTATTACTCTTGCATTACCTTCTGCTTCTTTTATTGAGCCCAAGACAAGAAAGGCTTGGGTTTCCAAATGTATGTAATCATTTTCGTTGTACAGGGACAACTAAAGACAAAGAAAAATGTGTGGATCATAGACAATGGCTGTTCCAGGCAAATGATAGGCAATAGGTCACTACTCTAGAACTTTGAAAGAATTGATGGAGGACCAGTTGCTTTTGGAGGAGATGAAGGGGGTTACATTTCAGGAAGGGGCAAGGTCACAAATGGTAAGCTCAGCATTGAAAAGGTAAACTTTGTCAAGGAGCTTGGGTATAATCTTCTGAGTGTATCCAAATTTTGTGATGAGATTCATAACATGCTCTTTATTGAGCATGAGTGCATGTTCTCAAGCCTGGTGTGGTCATTCCTCATAAGCACATCCTACTTAGAGCCCCCAGGAAAGGGAACATGTACAAGATGGATTTGCAAGAAACATCTCCCTCTAGAGAAGTTTCATGCTTTCTGTCTAAAGCCAATAGTGACGAGTCTTTCCTATGGAATAAAAGCATGTGCCATGTAAACTTTAAGAACATGAATAAACTAAGAAAACATGACTTGGTAACTGGAATGCCAAAGAAAGAGTTTACAAGTGATGACCATTCTGTTGGATGCCTGAAAGGGAAGGAAGATAAGGTATCTCACAAGCCTAAGGAAAAGAACTCCATCACTACGCCCCTACACTTGTTACATATAGATCTCTTTGGCCCCACTAGTGTAATGAGTCTAGGAATGACTTCTTATTGTTTAGTGATTACACATGACTTTACAAGATTCACTTTGGTCTTCTTCCTTAGAACTAAGGATGAGACTTCAAAGATTCTGAAGAATTTCATCTTAAAGATTGAGAATCGATCAGATCACAAGGTCAAGATCATAAGATGTGATCAATGAATTGAATTTAAGAACCAAATCCTTGATACATTCGGTGATGAAAAGGGTATTAGAAAACAATACAATGCTCCTAGGACTCCTCAACAGAATGGTGTTGCTGAGAGGAGAAACAGGACACTGATTGAAGCTGCAAGAACCATGTTGTCTGACTCTAAGTTGCCCATCACCTTCTGGGCAGAGGCAGTCAACATTGTCTGCTATGTGCAGAACAGAGTTTTAGTAGTTAAAACTCATGGCAAGACTCCTTATGAACTTTGGCACAAGAGGAAACCTTTCATTGGTTCTCTCAGGTCATTTGGATGTCCTTGCGCCATCTTGAATACCAAAGATCAAATTGCCAAGTTCAGAAATCAGATGACGGACACTTCATTGGATACTCTTCCCAAGCTAAGGTTTACAGAGTATACATCTTAGAACTAGAATTGTTGAGGAGTCAGCCATGTGACTTTCACTGAACACACACCCTGTGTGGTTGGTTATGGTCCTGATTGGCTATTTGAGGATCTGTAGTAAATCTAAATACAGGTGATCCTCACCCAAGATTTGAGCTAAGAAGACCATCAAGTCATACATCTTCAGGTCCATTTGGAACTACTTCTGCAAATGAGGTTTCTATGAGCACCACAATGACAAACTCAGCTGATACATCTGGGGTACCTTCAAATTCCATCTCAGAGGCTCCACAAAGAATACCTCAATTGTGGAAGACAACAATGGTGGAGGTGACAGTGATCACGAATTTCTTGATGATACTAACCACACCATAGATGAGAACATCAATGATGTACACACTGCTTGGATCAAGTTTCTCTTGGTAAGTGTGCTGATATGCTGGGAGAAACATCTATGCCAGATCTAAATTTCTCTAATTTAGATCTTTCTCAGCAACTTGTTATGATCCCTCAGCTTAGGATCCACAAGTCTCACCCCACCACAAACATTATTGGAGATGTTATCACAGGGGTAAGAACAAGGGGACAAACCCATGAAGCAAATGTTTGTCTTTATCTTGTTTTTTACCCCACATAGAGCCAAAGAAAGTTGATGAGGCTCTAAAGGATGGAAGTTGGGTTGTGGCTATGCGACAAAAGCTGCTTCAATTCAAAAGGCAAAAAGTTTGGAACCTTTTTCCTCTTCCTTATGGGAAGACTACCATTGGAACCAAATGGGTGTTTAGGAACATGAAGGATGATAGAGGCATCATCATCAAGAACAAAGCTAGACTACTTGTTCAAGGCTACACGCAAGAAGAAGGGATTGACTACACTGATGTCTTTGCTCCAATAGCAAGATTAGAAACTGATAGGATATTCTTGGCATTTGTTGCATCCAAGAACTTCAAGGTCTTTCAGCTTGATGTGAAGTGTGCATTTCTGTATGGAGTGATTGATAAAGAGGTATATGTGAAACAACCACCTAGTTTTGTAGATCCTCATGATCCTACTTATGTCAGCAAGCTTGACAAAGCTCTTTCTAGGCTGCATCAGGCACCCTAGAAGTGGTATGAGACTTTATTTGAGTATTTTTGCAAACATGGATATAGGAGAGGTACTATAGATGGAACTCTCTTCATTAAAGGACAGGGAAATTGACAATTTGCTAGTTCAAGTGTATGTGGATGACATCATCTTTGGTTCAAATAATCCAAAGCTCCGCAAAGACATTGAGAAGCCGATGAAAGACAGATTTGAAATGAGTGCCATCGGGGAACTCAATTTCTTTCTGGGAATTCAAGTGAAGCAAGTTGAAGATAACATCTTCATAAGTCAGTCAAAGTATGTTGAGGACATACTCAAAAGGTTCAACATGACTGATTGTAAGATTGCTAAGACAACCATATCTAGAAACCACTCCCTTAGACTTGATCTTGAGGGGAAGTGTGTAGATGAACACTTATACAGGGCAATGATTGGGTCTCTTATGTATCTTACTGCTAGCAGGCCTGTTATTATGTTTGCTACATGCATCTGTGCAAGATATCAAGCCAACCCTATGATGTCTCACCTCATCACTGTTAAGAGGATTCAAAGATACCTCAAAGGTACTTCAACACTTGGTTATGGTACCCAAAGAATCCTGACTTCAATCAGTATGCTTAAAGAAATACGGATTATGGTGGTTGCAACATGACTGCAAAGTCTACATCTAGGGGATGTCATTTTCTTGGTGGAAGGATTGTCTCATGGCAATGCAAGAAACAATCCTGTGTCTCTGCATGAACTGTTGAAGCTGAATACATTGTTGTTGAAAGCTGTTGCGCTTAAGTGCTTTGGATTCAGAATCAGATGCTCGACTATGGGTAAAACTTCAAGGAGGATCCCATTCACATAGACAACAATAGTGGTATCTCAATCACAAAGAACCCTGAGCAGCACTCAAGGACCAAACACATCAATATCAGGTATCATTAATAAGAGATAACTATGAAATGGATTAATTAAACTGGTCAATGTTCACACAGATGAACAATATGCTGATCTATTTACAAAGGCTTTTGATGAACAGAGATTTAAATATCTAATATCAGCTATTGGGATAGTTAACTTTGAGTAGGTTTTTCTTAAAACTAATTCTTATTATTTCTTAAAATATGTGTGTCCTAAGTTGTCTAGTTCATCACTTTCATAAGCTCCTGTTTACTTTGGATGAAAATATCTTTTTGAAGACTTTCCTTAGATTTTTGACGATTTTTTATACTTCGGAAGTTATGCTTTTAACTTCGGAAGCAAATCATGCCTTCAAAATAAATAACTGTCTAAGAAATTTACCTTCAGAGGAGGTTTCCAATCTATCTTCCGAAGCTTAAATACTCGTCTCAGACAGTTATTCATTTTCAAGGACTATTTTCTTTCGAAGCCAAATTAACTCTCGGAAGCTTTGTTGTTTTATATACAAAGCAATCATGTTTTAATTTCGCTCCTGAAGGAAAATTTTTAAAATTCTCAGGAAATTCTTCCGAAGTCATTTTAGCTTCGGAATCTGTTTAATTAAATCTTCCGAAGATAATTTACCTTCGGAAGCTTTTTGAATTCCAAGAAAACTACTTTTTGAGCAAAAGTAAACTACTTTTTCAGAGGTGGGACCGACATCCGGATTTCAAAGTTTATCCTGTTTCATTAAACTTTATCTGAAATCCTTTTCATATATAAACCCAACGGTTTCACCCTCTTTCAATCATATGTTCTTCCTCCAAACCTAAAACCGTAAGTTTCGCTCGGAAATTTCTTTCTTCCTTCTTTCATCATCTTTAAGCTACCTCACAATAGCCAACCTTGCTCACAGAAATGACCCAAGCTTTACCATGGTGTTACACATGCAACATAACCAAGTTGCTCTCTTAAGCTTTGAGAAAGATCCTCATTTCTCAAAGGTTTGTCGATTCTTAGCTTTGTTAAATTACTTCACCTCCCTAACCATTGATCCTCCACTCTATGAGGATCATCTGCTTGAATTTTGGAAAACCTACCAAGAGGTTGTCACGGATGGGGAGAAGGCACTGTCTGCCACAGTGCAGGGGAGAACAGTCTTCATCACTCCGGCTATCATCAACATGCATCTTCAGCTGGATGATGAAGAAGGTGAGGTGTCCTTCCAAAAGGAATTTGTTAATCATTCCTTTGAGCAGATGGGATATGAGGGAGATTTCTTTGTAAAGACCTTTAGGAAAGGAAGGTCTCATCCTAATGGAGATTCCTGTTGTGGTCATCCATAACTTATCAAACAAGAATGGTGGATGGGACCAGATTCTAAGGATCTCTCCATCAACATCCATGGGATGATTCAGGGGGTCAAGTTCAGGTATTATCAGTTTGTTTATACCAACTTGCTTGCTAACTTAGACTACATGGAATATTACATGTTTCCTAGATATGTCCAGTATATTCATCACTGTGAACTAGGCTCACAGTTAGGGAAACAGGTAACATTCTTAAACTGGGACATATGAAGCCCAGCATCTTTAAAATATGAAAAAGTCCACTATTGGCTTCTCTAGGGTAGAAACAGCCCTAGTCCCAGAAATGTTAGAGCTTATTGCTCAAGGTGACAACCTAGTAGCACAAGCTAGTGTTCAACCCACAGCTGATACATCCCAACCTCCCACATAGCCTCAAATCACCCTCACCTACCAAAGAAAATCCAAACAAACCCCTATGCAGACTATTCGGTCAATGGAGGCCCCCATATACTTACCTACACATAAGGAAGTGGACACTGGAGCTCCCACTTCTCCTGAGGAGCATACCACTCCCATCTTTTCAAGGATTAGTGTTGAGGTTCCTCATGCTCAGCCTCATGAGCTCATTAGCAGAACTACCTTTAGCCATCACTCTGAGTCTTAGCACTTAAGTGATCAACCTTCAGGGGACAGCTACCATCCCCAGCTTGTAGATCTCAACCAACCAATTCCCAACCTTGATTTCTACACTGATGAAGATCTAGGTTTCAGTGAGTACCATGATTCTCTCTTCTTTTCCCCTACTCAAAGAGAGATGAGTGCTTCTAAGGCTCCTATTTCTAGCCCTCATGACTCGCCTACTACTGAGGTGGACACTTCTAAACCTGTTCCGGATGTCCATATGGAAGAGGCTCTCACTTTTGAAAGTGATTACATAATTAAGACCTCAACCATGGAAACTTAGCCCACTAACATCTCAACTGAGATGGCTAGTGAGCAGAGGAAATCCAGCAGCCAAGAACCTGATGCTGGTGGTAAGAGTGAGGACCTTGATCCAATCATCTCATCCCCCAATCAGTCTTCTAATGAAGATAAGGGGAATCTAAGACTAAAGGTGCAACAACTATCTACAACATGTACCTATTTAGTCTCCAAGGTTAGTCAACTTGAATCTCAAGTAACTACCTTGCAGAATAGGGTTAATGATGAACAACTTGAGATTCATATCTTAAGGAAAAACTACCTGGGAGACCTTTAAGAGGACCTCAACCAGGAACACAAGAACCTCTGGAGGTAATTGACCTAACTCCTTGCTCACCTATGCAAGTGTGTGACACTACCAAAAGGGGGACAAAGTCATTACTACCACAGAACCTGGGAGTTCTTCAAGGAGTATGGACACTGAGGACTCACTATCCTCACTTGAATTGTGCCTGCTCAACAACTTCCTCAAGTTCACAATAATGTAAACACTAAGGACTCCTTGTTACAGAGTTTGTTTGAGGAAGGGATACCAAGGGCAATGTCATCTCTATCAACTTCCAATCATATCATTGGATGGAGGTATGACAGCAACAGGAGAGCCCTAATCATCATGAAAGTTCAAGGGCAGCAAAAGATCTTCAACTTTCAGACCTTGAACTATTATGACAGTTTGGATCTAGTCAACATGCCACTTGTCAATCCAAATAAATCAAGACAAGCTAACAAGTTAGCTCAAAGACTCCAAGACAAGATCACTGCAGAGTTCAGCCTTAGAAGGAGCCGTGGGAATCAGGATATGTCTTCGGTCAACTGGATATTGAGGCAGACCCTAAGATTAGCTTCATAGGGGAAACCTTGACTGAAGGCACAGTGACAGAACCTGAGAGCCCAGTCTTATCACTAACAACTGCTGCTGTGATCAATTCCCTTTTTGAGACACCTACTGGTGTAGGTGATTCTCAACCTCTCTCTGGCCAGAGCTTACATGCTGCATCAAACAGTGAAGGCCAAAGCTCTTTCCATCTTGAGTCATAGAGGTCTGTGAGTAATAAAGGGAAAAGAAAGATGACATCTGAGGAGATTGAGGAGGAGGAGAGAGAGGAAAAGGAGGCTGAGGGGAGAAAGTTCCTCTGCTGGGTCTTCAAGACTCATATAGTCTACTATCAGGGCTGCCCCCAGACCAGACACTCAGAGTGATGAGTTGAGGGCAGTCAGGATAAACTATCTGTAGACAAGGAACTATGACATAGATAATGTCATTTCTTTCCACTTAGAAGAGTTAAATGAACCAGTTGTGCTGAAAGGTCAAGGAGAAGAAGGAGGAGCTTCTAGTACAAATCAAAGAAGGGAGAAGAAAGAAAAGACTGTACAAGCATATGCCTACCTCTCCCTAGTTCAAGAAAGTCCTGCACAAGTGGATGTGGTTCAACAAGAACCTCGGGTAGACAAATAAGAAGATAGTATCAAGATGATCAACTACCTGAGTGCCACAGGCCTCTATCAGGCAGAAGCACTTCTTCCCTTGTCCTATGACTATGTTGAGTTTGAGTATTTAAAACAAGTTGAACTGAGATAGTGAAGAATAGATAGACAACTAAGAGAAAGCTAAGGGAAGAAGCTGCAAAATCAGGAGCCATCATCCAAAAGAGCATGAAGAAGTCTAGTGACAGGCAAAGGATGATGAGCTTCTTGAAGCTGTACAGATTCTCTCGAGGGAGACTTGGCCCCATGTCTCTATCCACTATGGATGAGCATATCAGGATGATCAAGCAGAAGATCAAAAGTGGAGAGTTCATTGACTTACACTCCCCTCCAAGTCAAGCCCCATCTGAAGTGGAGGTTAAGGTTGAACAACCAGAGACAACACAACGTGGACCTCCTGTTGAATCTCAGCAAGCTTCATTTTCTGATCCACAGCAGGGTCAACCTCCTTCTCCTTCGCAGCCTGAGAGAGAGGAAGTCCCAACACAGAAAGACAATGAAGATCAATGTGGTACTACATGCCAGTCTTCTCAGTTAAAACCTGTAAACAGAAAGAAGAGGATGGATTCTAAACCAAAGCCAAAGAAGAAGAAGACTGCACCCTCTTCTAAACCCCAGGATGAGTCATAACATCTTGAGGATGTGCAGCCAGAGGATGTTATATCAACTCTAATTCAAACAGCTCCTCTATATTAGGAAGACCCATCTTGTCTTGGACAGACACCACAAATCCAAAAAGATGGCATGTCACTAGAGATCAAGGCATTGAAGACATTTACACTTGGCAAGATATGTTTTAGTTGCCTCTGCATGATCTCTTTGACATCAGAAGACATTTTGAGAGTCTGAAGGATCCTGATCATCTTATGAATAAAAGAATGGTGATCATCCTAATGAGGACTGTTGATATATGAAGTCTACTAAGTCTTTTTGTAGCATGAGCCTAGGGGGAGTTTGTAGAGATAAATGAAAAGGTTGATGCATCCTAAACATTCAAAGTCTATCCTGTATGCTGCATAAGTCCATTGAAGAAGAATGCTTAGGAAGTTTCACACATGCAAGAGAAATATTATATGTGTGAAATCTTCCGAAGTCAAGACCAATATCTTTCGAAATGAAAGATGAAGTCTTCTGAAGCCTCAGAGACAAAGTCTTCTCAAGCTTCAACTCATCAAGACAGATTTATTCCGATGAATTTTGACACATGCTTTATTTGACGTACTGTTCCATAAAGCTGGACACCTTTCCGCTGCATCTCTGTAAAGTCACCAACTTACATGAGTTGGTGAAAAGGTCCATGCTTTTAGTAACTATACATTAAGGTCTTGAGTCTGTAACTTTCTACTTCATGTACTTTATCCTTTTTGTCATAGATAAGGATGTGAGCTATCATGCATAGTCACTAGTCAAAAGGCAATGTGGCTTTTGACTCTACAATTGATTTTGTTTGTGTCTAGTCAATTGTATCCTGCTAGCTTTCAAAGAATATCCGGTTGTAGGTTTTAAAATAAGTATTCCTTGTTCTTGTATCTTTCCATTATGCTATGTAACACTTGTAATAGAACTTGAGAAAGCAATATACTGCATCCTTGAAAACCAAACACTTGTGTTCTCTTACTTATTACTTGTGTTCTTAGTGTCAAACTTGTTGTTTATCCAGTCTTACTGTTCGATTAAGTTGGTTAATCTCTTCTTTGTGTTGTCATGTTGTAAGTGAACCCCCTTCAATGGTCTGTAGTGGGTTAGGGTAGACGACTGGTGGTAGTGTTGCGAGTGCCATGCATGACTATGTATTGTGGTTTTTGTTCATATATGTGATTGTATAAACATATATGACAACTTTAATTGGGTATGTACGTGCGGGTGAATTACTTGGGGTGGCTGACGTGTGTATGTATGAATGTGGATGTGCTTGTTATTAGGTGGATTATGCATATATGTTTAGGGTATGTGTGTGCACATGATCATGTGTTGTGAAGATATATGTTGGTGCATGCATATGCATGGGTAGTGAAGATTGTGTACTTTATCATGTTTAGTGAATAAATATTAATGCAAGTATATCTGGTAGTATAGTTATTATACATATATACATCTTATATATATATAGACAGATATAGGTATACGTATACATATACACGTACACATATATGAAAGATTTGATCTGCCCAAGATACATATAAAATTGATGTGGCTAGTGTGATATGATCCAAGTCGGGTCATACCCAATAACAAGCCTAACAAACACCGAAAGATAACTTATTTGTTGATGAGATCATAACAAATAATAAGTTACACCAATTTAGAAAATTGGATTTTCTAAATAATCACTTTTGTAGATGAACATCATTATATATAATGTAATTTGTTCATGAGGGATTCTTGTGCATTGTTTAAATTAGTTAAACAATAACAAAAGACTAGTTGTATGTGTTATAAAATTAAATTGGTTTAATTTTACAAAAGGGTGGATTGTATAAAAAAAATTTGAATTGGAGAGGGACCAAGGGGTGCCCATTCGGCCGCCCCCTTTATGTCTTGGAACCTCTTATTTGATGGTTCCAAGCACATGCACATCACTCTCTTGATTCAGATTTTTGATTTACACACTCAACCAAAACACAACAAAAGAATCTCCTCTCTCTCTCCCTCTTTGTTCACGGTTTTGAAGAACAATTTTCAGCTTGAAAACTTAGGTTCAAGGCTGAAAATTAAACAAGAAAGAGAGAACTACACTTGGTGTTCAAAGCCTAGCAAAAGGGAGTTGTTTGTTCAAGCTTGGGGTATCACTCCTTGAGGTTTTCTAGCTTGAAAACTCAGCCACAAAGTCACATTCCACAGCTCTCACTTCGGGTTTGAAGGAAGCTACAAAAGGTTGTATTCACTTCTTACCTTTTATGTTCTTTTGTATGTATTGTGTATAAAGATCCATGGGTTGGGGTTCCTTATTAAATGGGTTTAACAAATATATTATTAACATGTTTTAAATATTAAATCCGCTGCGTTTTTTATTTATATATATAATCTAAGTTATATGTGCTTTGATAAACATGTTGGAACCCCTACAATGGCATCAAGAGCCACTTATACATATGCATACATATATTTCATTCACTAGTTCACGTTTTTTGGGTGCTTAACACCTCAAATCCGTGAGTTAGTAGGCTGTTTTGTGCCCCCCTTTTTTGATGTTTTAAAGATCTTACTTATGCATATTATGATCTTTAAAATCTGATCATTGTTTGTTTGTTTGTTTGGACTAAACCCATGTGTTCTTGGTTAATGTTGGCCAAGAAAATGGGTTAATATGGGGCTGCCAAAACCGTGCCTTTTGATTAGTGTTATTGGTTGTTTGTTGTTTATGCATAACAAAGCCTTGACCATATGGATTGTTTGATTGATTGTTATCTAGTTATATTCATTTGGCATGTAATTATTTAATTTAAGTTTCAAGTTTTGTTTTGTAATCTATTCATTCAAATGGTTTGTAATAAATAGATTAGGAGTTTTTTTTTCTTACTAGAAAGATGTATTAGGATACATATTTTGTAAAGGATGCTCAAGATCAAGACTTGATGAAAAGATAAAACAAGAGGATGCTTGAAGATATGGATTCAAGTGGGAGTCCTTTGGTCATCCATGTGTCATGTTCTTAACCCTTAGGACAAGACCATTTGACACACTTGTTTTGGCTAAACAAGTGTGCTCAACTTAGTATGCTTTGTTATGCATATTGAATGTTTTGTTTAATGTTTGGTTGAATGCATATGATGATGTTTGTTTTGATTATTTGGATGTGATTTACAACCGTCAACTAAAACAAACTATTAACATATAATTGGTTCTCAAATCATTAAGCATATATAGAATGGTTCTAACAAAGAGTTAATGGTTTGTAAAATAAAGGGGTTTTATTTAAAAGAACCAATAGGGTACCATATGGTTGAATGCATACAATCATATGGTACATAGACTTTTCTTAACAAGAATTATGAAATTGTATATCCCTTTTAAAAAAGAAACAACAAGTTAAAGACCATCCTTTTACACAACGCTTAGGTTACTTGCAAACTCTTAGTGGGATAAAGGTCACCTAACCACTTTGAGGGAACTTGTGACTTGAGGTGAGAATACCATGTTTGTGGGATAAAGGTCACCTAACCACTCATGTAGTAAACTCACACGTGTGTGTAAGTAGGACGACTTGATTTATAAAATATATTGAATGGATCACCTAAAATGTGTTTTATAAAAGGTGTTGATGGGTAAACATGCTGTTATAAACATAAGATGTTCAAACGATCCCATACCACTAGAAGTTGCAATAGGTTGCAATTGTCATTTATGACTACCTTGTTTGTTTAAATAATGGGATAAAGGTCACCTAACCAATATTTAAATATAACGTTGGATTCTAAAATTTTGTTTATTAATAAGTCTATGAGACAAAAAGGGTATTAATAAATGAAATATAATTATATCAACGATTACTAAAATGGAACTTTGTAAAATCTTGTAGATGGCCGACCACAACAATGCTAATAATGATGTACCAAACCAAAGCAACCAATCCTTAAGGGCGATTCTTCAAAGGGATCGTCTAACGCCTAACAACTTCATGGATTGGTACCGCAACTTGAGAATTGTTCTCAAGCAAGAGAAGCGGGCCTACATCCTTGATGATCCCATCCCCGATGAACCTAACGAGGAGGATATGGAGGCCTATAATGATTGGTGAAGTATGTGGAAGACTCCGTCCAAGTCTCTTGCCTTATGTTGGCAAGTATGACACCCGAACTCCAAAAGGAGTATGAGCTCCATGGAGCCTATGACATGATCACTCAGTTGCGGGAAACGTTCCAGCAACAAGCAAGAGTGGAGCGCTTTGAAACGGTTCGAGCGCTTCATGCATGTCGGATGGAGGAATCCCAATCAGTTTCATCTTATGTTCTTAAGATGAAAAGCCACATCGACCGCCTTCAAAGGCTAAATTGTCCTGTCTCAAAAGAGTTGGCCACGGATTTGATCCTTAATGGCCTAACTAAAAGGTTTGAGGCATTCGTCATGAATTACAACATGAACGGATGGGACAAGAGCATAAATGAACTTCATTCGATGCTCAAATCAGCTGAGGCGGGAATGGGTAAAAGGGTTTTACCCGTTCTCACCATTAATGAAGGGGAAGAAGGAAAAGGTCTCTACCTCCTCCTAAGGCAAATGTTGCCAAAGGAAAGGGGCACATTAAAGGAAAGGGGAAGATGGTTGTTAGGCCGGAACCTCCGAAGCCCAAGGAGAAGAAGCAAAAGGTTGCTGTAAACGACCCATGCTTCAAATGTGGTGAGATAGGACATTGGATGAGAAATTGTCCAGTCTATCTCAAAGAGTTGAGAGAGAAGAGGGATGCGGGGCAAACCTCAGGTATAATTTATATGATACATGTTGAGCAATGTTATTTCTTCTAACACATGGGTATTAGATACCGGATGTGGAACTCACATTTGCAATTTGTTGCAGGGGTTCAAAAGAAATGAACATTATGCAAAAGGGGAAATAAGTCTCTTCATGGGCAACGGCGCAAAGGTTCACGTGGAAGCCCAAGGAGACTACATTTTGAAGCTTCCAAGTGGTTTGGAAGTTATTTTATGTAATGTATTATATGCTCCTAGTTTGACTAGGAACATAATTTGTTTCCCGTTTAAGACAATATGATTATGATTTCAAGTTTGTTGACAATGATATTCATGTTTCTTTAAATCATGTATTTTATTTTAAGGCTATACTTGTAATGGTATTTATGAATTGGTTCATGAAAACACAACATATGATAGCTCAATATACCAAGCAACACCAAAAGACTCAAACAAGATTTGAGTGATACCTATCTTTGGCATTGTCGTCTTGGTCATATAAACAAGAAACGTATACAAACACTTCAAAAGAATGGTCTTTTAAACACAAATGAATGTGATTCATTTGATGTATGTGAATCTTGTTTACAAGGAAAAATGACTAAGGCACCCTTTAGTGGAACTAATGAAAGGGCAAAAGATTTATTAGGTATCATACATTCGGATGTATGTGGTCCTTTTAAGCCAATGACTAGGAACGGTGAAAGATACTTCATTACCTTTACCGACGATCATAGTCGCTATGGATATGTGTATTTATTAAAACACAAAAATGAAGCTTTTGAAATGTTCAAAATCTTCAAGAATGAAGTAGAAAATCAACTCAACAAATCAATTAAGGTTCTCCGCACCGATAGAGGTGGTGAGTACTTAAGTGATGTTTTTCAAGATCATCTTAGGAGTTGTGGGATCGTCTCACAACTCACTCCGCCTGGAACACCACAACATAATGGTGTATCTGAGAGGAGAAATCGAACCTTATGGATATGGTTCGATCTATGATGGCTAGAAGCACATTGCCTCTATCATTTTGGGGTTTCGCTTTGCTCTCCGCGGCCCGTATTCTGAATATGGCCCCAACCAAAAAGGTGGAAAAGACACCTTTTGAGATATGGCATGGAAGAGTTCCATCCCTATCATACTTAAGGGTCTGGGGTTGTGAGGCTTATGTTAAGACTCCCACCCCAAACAAATTAGATGTCCGATCCACCAAGTGTATCTTTGTTGGATATCCTAGAGATTCTATGGGATATTATTTCTATGATCCACTGGAACAAAAGGTGTTTGTTGCCAGAAAGGGTGAGTTCTTAGAAACAAAGTTCCTTATGGAAGGAACTAGTAGTAGAACAGTGGATCTTGAGGAGGATCAAGAACCACAGCCCGATACACGTTTGATTGAAACTAGCACTCAACATGAGGATGTTGAGGATGATCAAGCGGTTGATCAATACACACAAAACGTTCGCAGAAGTGGTAAAACTAGTAATCCACCTGAAAGATACGGATTTTTCATGGATGGATGCTATGTGGTAGATTCAGATGAACCAACCACATATCATGATGCAATGTCCAATTTGGATTGTAACAAATGGCTTGAAGCCATGAACGCTGAGATGCAATCCATGTATGACAATCAAGTTTGGGAACTTGTTGCGCCACCTCTTAATTCCAAAGTAGTTGGATGTAAGTGGTTTTCAAGAAGAAAACCGACATGCATGGAAACTTGGATACTTACAAAGCTAGACTTGTAGCAAAGGGTTTCACTCAAACTCAAGGGGTTGATTATGATGAAACCTTCTCACCTGTTGCAATGCTTAAGTCTATAAGGATATTGTTTGCCATAGCAGCTCATTATGATTATGAGATTTGGCAAATGGATGTCAAAACCGCTTTCCTAAATGGATATCTTGAGGAAGATGTCTATATGGTTCAGCCTGAAGGTTTTGTTGATCCAAAACATCCTAACAAAGTATGCAAGTTAAAGAAATCAATCTATGGATTGAAACAAGCATCGAGAAGTTGGAATCACCGTTTTGATGATGAAGTAAAGAAATTTGGCTTCATCAAAAACGCTGACGAGGCTTGTGTGTATAAAAAGGCTAGTGGGAGCGCAATAACCTTCCTAGTATTGTATGTTGATGACATACTACTATTTGGAAATGACATTCCAACCATGGAAGGTGTAAAAACCTGGCTTGGAAGTTGTTTTTCCATCAAGGATCTTGGTGAAGCCGCCTATATTCTGGGAATAAAGATCTATAGGGATAGATCAAGGCGGCTGATTGGTTTGAATCAAAGTGCATACATTGACAAAATCTTGAAAAGGTTCAAGATGGAAAACTCTAAGAAAGGTACTGTACCTATTCAAAGAGGGACAATATTGAGTACAACTCAATGTCCAAGCTCCAAGGAGGAGCAAAATAGGATGAAGGCAATCCCATATGCATCTGCTATAGGATCCATCATGTATGCAATGATATGCACTCGACCGGACGTGTCATGCGCCTTAAGCATGACAAGTAGATACCAGCAAAATCCTGGAGATAGTCATTGGATGGCTGTCAAAAACATTCTGAAGTACCTAAGGAGGACTAAGGATATGTTCTTGATCTACGGGTCTGGTGAAGAGGAACTCGTTGTAAGAGGTTACACGGATGCGAGTTTCCAAACCGATCGAGATGATTCACGGTCTCAATCGGGGTACATTTTTATTCTAAATGGGGGAGCTGTTTCTTGGAAAAGCTCAAAGCAAGAAGTCGTAGCATTGTCCACTACAGAGTCAGAATACGTCGCCGCTTCAATGGCAGCACAGGAAGCTGCATGGCTGAAGAAATTCATAGCAGATCTAGGGGTAGTCCCTTCCATTCAGGATCCCCTAGAGATCTTTTGTGACAACGAGGGTGCGATTGCTCAAATCAGGGAACCTCGTGCTCATCAAAAGACTCGGCACATTGAACGGAGATTCAACTACATAAGGGATGAAGTTGAAAAAGGAAAGATATGTATTCGCAAAGTCCACACTGATAAAAACGTTGCGGATCCACTCACAAAGCTCCTTGAAAAGGCAAAGCATGAGGGTCATGTTTGTGCCATGGGACTTAGATATTCCAGTGACTGGGTTTGATGTCGAATTTTGTATTTGGATATTGGAACTTATGTTATTTGACTTATTATATGGTTATATTTTCATTTGTTCTTCTTTTAGCATGTTTAAATCCGTGAATAAATAAGTTATTCTAAACGTCCGTAGTCGATCATACTTGTGGGAACAACTATGAATGTAAGACTATAATGAACTTGGATTGGTTGATGTTCATAAGATATGAATATAGAGCAAGAGGTTGTTACCAATGTTCATTGATATCTATGGGATATAGATATTGGACTGACCCGCACTCAATTATTTCTGCATGGAATCTTTGTGATTAGTCATAAGAGATATTGAGTAAAGGCGAATATCATTATATCCTCAGACCTGAGATACATATTGGATCTTGATATTCACCAAGTATTGTACTTTGACTTAGTTCTTTGTTGTTCTGAAATATGGCCAGTACATAAGACTGAGTTCAGGTATGATACGAAGTGATTGTGAGAGACGTATGTAGTCAAGATGGGATTTGTTCCTCTTATTCGTTAAGAGTTAGATGTCTAAGGCCTATTAAAGTTAAATCATCAGAGAATGACAATTCTGTGTCTCTTGGATTTAACATGACATCTGAACAAAAGGATAAATGATTAGTTCACCTAAAACATATTCAAGTAAGGTACTTGAAAAGGATGATGTTATTGAATGGCACTTAGTCATATACATTAGGGGTAGCAAACCGTTGCTAGGCGTTATTTGCTGCTTGCATCAATCTTCTATGAATCTTGTGCAAGTGGGAGATTGAAAGATTTGATCTGCCCAAGATACATATAAAATTGATGTGGCTAGTGTGATATGATCCAAGTCGGGTCATACCCAATAACAAGCCTAACAAACACCGAAAGAAACTTATTTGTTGATGAGATCATAACAAAAATAAGTTACACCAATTTAGAAAATTGGATTTTCTAAATAATCACTTTTGTAGATGAACATTATATATAATGTAATTTGTTCATGAGGGATTTCTTGTACATTGTTTAAATTAGTTAAACAATAACAAAAGACTAGTTGTATGTGTTATAAAATTAAATTGGTTTAATTTTACAAAAGGGTGGATTGTATAAAAAAAATTTGAATTGGAGAGGGACCAAGGGGTGCCCATTCGGCCGCCCCCTTTATGTCTTGGGAACCTCTTATTTGATGGTTCCAAGCACATGCACATCACTCTCTTGATTCAGATTTTTGATTTACACACTCAACCAAAACACAACAAAAGAATCTCCTCTCTCTCTCCCTCTTGTTCACGGTTTTGAAGAACAATTTTCAGCTTGAAAACTTAGGTTCAAGGCTGAAAATTAAACAAGAAGAAAGAGAGAACTACACTTGGTGTTCAAAGCCTAGCAAAAGGGAGTTGTTTGTTCAAGCTTGGGGTATCACTCCTTGAGGTTTTCTAGCTTGAAAACTCAGCCACAAAGTCACATTCCACAGCTCTCACTTCGGGTTTGAAGGAAGCTACAAAAGGTTGTATTCACTTCTTACCTTTTATGTTCTTTTGTATGTATTGTGTATAAAGATCCATGGGTTGGGGTTCCTTGTTAAATGGGTTTAACAAATATATTATTAACATGTTTTAAATATTAAATCCGCTGCGTTTTTATTATATACATATAATCTAAGTTATATGTGCTTTGATAAACATGTTGGAACCCCTACAGTATATGTATATATACATATACATATATACACATATATATGTGTATATATATAGCTATATAAATCTATATATATGTATATATATATACGTATATATTGTCACACCCGGTTATTTTTAAAGTCAAAGAAAGAAAGAATAAAATGAAAAAAATGAAAAAAGATATTTTACCGAAGTTGAGGGGTAAAAAGTGTCAAAAGAACAAAAAGGTTTGAAAGTGGGTGTAAAGTGGGCATGGCTGCCCACTGTCTTCTCACACACCCAGATTTTCGGGATTTTAGAGAAGAAGAAAGAATGGAGCAGAAAGCTCTAGGGTTTGAAGAAGAACAAGCTTAAAAATTCGAATTCAAGGTAAGATTTCATGGTTTTATGGTGTTCTTAACTGGTTATGTCCTCGGGTTTATGTTCATGTGTGTGGTGTGTTCGGTTGTATGTTTTTAGTAGGTTACTAGGTGGTTGAACTCAATTGCAAACAAGTTTGGAAGAAGCCATACACAAGAGCTGCAAAGGTGAGTTCTAGAACCCCTCTTTTACATGTTTTAATTGATTTTGGGGCTGGAAATGCATGAATATATGTTTTTATAAAATTGGGTTTTATACTCGTATGTGTGAATGTGTACGTTGCGGGTATGTATGATTGTGGGCTATGTATGTGTTTGATGTTGTTATGGTTGTGTTTCTAAGGCTTAGAATGAATGATTAAGCTTAGAACATGATAGATGAAGTTTTGGGGACTAAATCTACTCATAAGTGTGCCCTAGAATACTCATACGCCCAAACAGTAGTTCATATGGCTAAGTTTAGAAAAGTGCTTAAGTGTGAACAAATGCGGATGAGGTAATGCAGATGAGGAAATGCGGATGAGTACTTTCAGGCGGGTGAGGAAATGTGGATGAGGAAATACGGATGAGTAATTCATGCGACTAAGGAAATGCGGATGAGTAATTCATGCGACTGAGGAAATGCAGATAAGTAATTCATGCGACTGAGGAAATGTGGATGAGTAATTGCGACTGAGGAGATGGGGATGAGTAAGTCAAGCGATTGAGATGATGCGAATGAGTAAGTCATGTGACTGAGGAAATGCGGATGAGTAAGTCATGCTACTGAGGAAATGCAGATCAGTAAGTCATGCGACTGAGGAAATGCGGATGAGTAAGTCATGCAATTGAGGAAATGCGGATGAGTAAGTCATGCGACTGAGGAAATGTGTTAGGATCGTGTACTGGACGAATACTAACAGATTTACGCGTGTATCAAATCAAATAGTGTGGAATCTTATTTGATTGGCGATCCAATCAGTTAGAACACACGTAGAATCGATTAACGATTGAATCTAAACGTTAAGAACGATTAGCAATCGATCTATTGCGATCTATGAAGGTGGAACATGTTGCTAGAGGTATTTGGACGACTAGGGTACATGTGGGTATCGAATTATTCAAAGTGTCCCGTTTTTCCACGATTTAAGTGGTATTTATAGGTTAGGGTTTCTCAATCATGCGACTAGACCATTTGCATGGTTCAGTCGTGTGATTGAGTCATGCGGTTGATCCATTCGCTGGACTGAGTGTTCAGTTGTGCGACTAAGTCAATCTCATGTTACAATCATGCGACTGATCTAGTCTCCTGGTTCATTCATGTGACTGGTTCATTAGCATGAAGTTGTTTATGCGTATGGTCTATTAACGTGGGTCAATCGCATGTGAACTTCATATGATTAAGTTTGAATATGTTTTACAATCATTATTTGACTTTGAACTATTCAAACAACCACAAACCTATATAACTAGTTCAATAAGCATTATTACATACCAAACAATGAAATATTCAACATTATAAGCACAACCACACATTGTATTTCCTTAAGTACCCATTTAATTACATCTGTGTAAGACAATAAAGACATTTTACAATAAGTTCAGAAACTAGGGGCACATTAATCTCCTCCAAAAGAATTGAATACGAGGTCTGCTTCTTACACTACTAGGTCACTAATCTCCTCCTAAAGAATTGACATCCCGCTGATGTAGACTTGTAATTCATCTTGCAGCCACCGTAATCCGAGTCACTATACGCTATTAGCTCGAAGTCATCGTCATGACGATACCACAACCCAAGTGTTGGAGTACCCTTTAGATAACGGAAGATCCTTTTGACACCTATCAGATGGTTAACTTTTGGCTTCGCCTGATATCTTGCACATAAACATGTCACGTACATGACATCAGGTCTTGAGGCAGTGAGGTACATGAGAGATCCAATCATTCCTCGGTACATGGTGGCATCGACCATATCGCTATTCTCGTCGGAAGTGGAGTCCCAACTGCGGAAGCATTCTCCATATCAAACCGACAGAGAATATCTCCTACATACTTGGTCTGATGTAGGAAAATCCCTCTCGGTGTATGTTCCACCTGTAACCCAAGAAAGAATTTCATCTCTCCCATGGCACTCATTTCAAACTCAGCTTTCATTACTGCTTCAAACTCTTTACATAGATCTTCGTTCTTTGAACCGAAGATTATGTGATCTACATAAATTTGGACCAGCAGTAAATCACCATCCTCTTCTTTAATGAACAGTGTGAAGTCAATAACACCTTTGTGAAACCCATGTTTCACAAGGTGAGTGGAGAGTTTCTCATACTAGGCTCTAGGAGCTTGATGAAGCCCGTATAAGGCCTTGTCAAGTTTGTAACCTCTGTCCCAATGACATGGATCCTCAAATCCATCAGCTTGACTGACGTACACTGTCTCTCGGATTTCACCATGATGGAATGCACTGTTCACATCCAGCTGATAAACTTTAATCTTCATATATGATGCATAGGCAAGGAAGATACGGATGGCTTCCATTCTTTCCACGGGTGCAAACACTTCATTGTAGGCTATGCCCTCAACTTGTCGAAATCCTTGAACAACAAGTCGAGCCTTGTTTTTGATGATCATGCCTTGATCATCTTTCTTGCATTTCAAGACCCATTTGGTGCCAATGACCTTAGCACCTTTAGGTCTATCAACCAGAGTCCGTACACCTAACTTCTTGAACTGAAGAATTTCTTCTTTCATGGCACTCACCCATGCCTCATCATTCAATGCTTCACTAACGTACTTTGGCTCAAACTAAGACACAAAACAACGATATGCTCCATTGTGAAGATATCCCTTTTCCATCAATGAGACATAATCAGTTGCATGCAGCTGATTTCTGGTCTGAACCCCTGATATCGCATCCCCAATGACATTATCCAAACGATGACAGACATTTAAGCATGATCTAGGAGTGGTTGGAACAACTACCCTAGATTCAAGATTATGAACATTTGGTTAAGTATCTGAGGCAGTAGGAGTTTGAGGTTCCGAAGGTTCAGAGGCATCAATCTCAGATGCTTGTGGACTTGCTATAGGAGAAACCTGTTGTTCCTGAGTGGCCTGATCATTATCCACGTCTTAATCTTCAGAGGAAGAGTCACTTCCCTCGAGTGCTCCCCCTCAGTTGGTAGATGAATCACCTTGTAAGTCGGATGATGTAGATTCCTGAGATGGTGTGTTTATAACATCATACATCATCTTTGTTTCTAACTCATCATCAGATGTGGAGAGTGGGATGTTGAAGGACTTGAAGAATCCATCATAGTCGAAAAGGAAGGCGGGTCCTTTCCCAGTGGGTGGTGTGTTGTATCTCTATACATCAACGTTACACCACACTTCTACTTGACCCGTTGAGTTGTTGTAAACTCTCTTGTTCGGTATCTTGTATCCTAGAAAGATACCTTCATCAGTCTTCTTCAGTAGGGTACACGGAGCACCAAACGGCTTGAGATACTCTAGATTAGGTTTACGTAGTTGTAATAACTCGTAACACGTCTTTCCATGGCGTTTAATGACCAGAACTTGATTTAGCGTATAACACGCATTTGAGCCTGCTTCATTCCAGAATTGGATAGGCAGTTTTGAGTCTGCTAGCATCGACCGTGCTATCTCTATCAAGCTGCGATTCTTCCTTTCAGCAACGCCGTTCATCTGAGGAGTGTAGGCAGAAGTGAACTGACGCACAATTCCCTTTTCCTTGCAATAAGCCTTCATCCATTGATATTTGAACTCAGTTCCATTGTCTAAGCGCACTTGTCGTACCTTCAACTTGTATAGGGACTCCAGAGTAGTTACTAATTCCTTGAATGACTCAAATGTTTCTAATTTTGATTTCAGAAACATCACCCAAGAAAATCTTGAGTAGTCATTAGTAACTACATAGCGGTACAAATCGCCTGCGATGCTTCTTGTACTCACTGGACCAAACAGATCCATATGAAGAAGTTCAAGTGGAAGTTTGATGGAATGAACTTTCTTTTCTTTATGAGACTTCTTCGTATGTTTCCCCTTCTTGCACGCAACACAAAAATCTGGAAGTTGTAAGTTTTTGATGTTAACTCCTCTTACTAGATCACTCTGGATCAAGTGATTCATCTTCTATAGATTAATGTGTCCTATTCTCCTATGCCAGGACATGGAATCCTTCTCAGTAGCTTTTCACAAGAAGCACTGAACTTCATGATCCATTGTGGAGGGCTTTGATACATCCAAGACATAAAGGTCCTTATATCTTGAGGGAGACATTAAGACTTGGTCCTCCGGGATAACATAATCTTTTTTCAGGACATAGCACTTCTTCTTGTCAAATACTACCCTGAAACCTTTATCACAGATTTGAGAAACAGAAAGAAAGTTATTTTCAAGTTGTTGAACATAGTTTACCTTGTCAAACTTCACTTTTTGATTACCTACTTCTCCTTGAGCTATGATATACCCTCTTTGTTTCCAGCAAATGAAACATGGCCTCCTTTTATTTGTTTGACGTTTGATAAGAGAGCTCTATTCCCTATCATGTGCCTGGATGCTCTGCTATCTCTAATCCACGTGTTGGTTTCAGCACTATAGTGAACACCCTGCACATTCAATTGAAAACATTAGTTCAGGTTAGGGACCCATGCCTTTACCGGCATGGGTGTCCCAGAGGCATCACACATCATAAATGTAACCCATTGACCGTTCGAGGGTGAGGGAAGCTCAGATGTCTTCTTGTTCTCATTATCAAACAATGAGGTTGATTTTTCCTTCCATAAGCCAGCTTTGTGTCAGGTCTGTTTGTGATAAATAGACCACTAGCTAATGTGTTGAACCTTAGGTTCACTATCCCTTTTAGTGGTGTCACTGAGTTCCTCTTAAAAGATCTAGGTTTTGGCTTTGGAAGTTCAACCTTCCTCCACGGTTTCTGATAATAAGGACAATGAGACGCAATGTGTCCATACTCTCCACAGCTATAGCATGATCTACTTCCGACTTTACGATTTAAATGTTTTTGTGGAGATGTATGTGACACACGGGTGACCTTACTCTATTTGAGTTTTGACTCTTCTTGGTTAGATGTTTTGTCTGGTTTAACAAAGTTAATTACTTTAACATTTTTAACATCTCTTCCATTTTGTTTACCTGGACTTTGACATGAAACCCATGATTGGTTAACATTACTGGTCTTTTTAGATTCAGATTTGACTGTGATTGAACCAGGCTTTATACTAACCTTTTCAAACTCTTTGTTTAGATTAACAGAAGGCATTTTACCTTTTTCCTTTGAAGTGGCCTCCTTTTGTTTAGTACCAAATTCATTTGATGTACATATGGAATCTGGATCACTTACAAGAGGAGTGGACACCACATGATCCTTGATTGGATTGTTACTAATTGGTTCACATTTTGTATTCATCAAGGTCTCGTGTGGTGGTGGAACTACTTTATAACCCAATCCCTCCCTATTATTACGCTCTCTCACTTAGTGTTGGACTATGTGTGAAGAGCTTGTCCAACTATGCAGTTTTTGCCTTAAGGAACTAACTTCTACTTCTAAACTGCCTTTTGTTTCTTTGTGTCCTCTAGGAAGTTAAGATAGAACTTAATGTCATTTGATTGGTTAAAAGCTACAACTTTGGTTTCCCTAAGTTATTCGTTCAATAGTTCTTTCTTTTCTTTATAACTGTGCTTATTTTGTTTAAGACTTATGTTAGCTTTAGTACATAGTTCTAAGTCCTTTACAAAGTTATCATTGTGATCTAATAACCTAGCAAATTTTAAATTAATGCTTTCCCTAAATTTATTAAAATCAGAACAAGCATGATTATTAAAAAGTTGGTTAGTAGTACTTACCTGAGTGGGTTCTCATGAATCAGCCATCAATGCAGAGTCTGGTGTTTCTGGTGCTGGTGATTCTGACGTTATTACAGTTTTCCCTTCTTCAGGTGGGTAATTGACCAATGTGCAGTCTCTTCTGTGTTTGACATCACGAGTTCGACTGCAATATCTCCTTCACTCGCAGAGTCATCATCTATATCCTCCACACTAGCGATATTGGATTCTCTCGGTGAGACAAACCGAAAGCTCCAGTCCTGTCCTTCATCATCACGACCAGTCAAGGCTTTAGTATCCTTGCTTGACGAAGTAGGACTGCTAGTGGGTTTATCCTGACGATTGAACGAGGAGAAAGGATTCCCATTGCTAGTCTTCTTGGGCTTCACGCACTCCCTTTTGAAGTGCCCCTTCTCACTGCATTTGAAACAAGTCACCTTGGTCTTATCGAAGCCAAAGGTAGTGTCCTTAGTTGCAATCAAGTTCTGTCCAGGTTTCTTGACAAACTTCTTAGCTCTCCGCATAACACTTGCTAAGGCCCACATTATATCCATACTTTCCAGCTCTATCTCATCAACCTGCTCATAGTCCTCATTTTCCAGATGGTAGTTCCCAATTTTACCAGCAATTAGTCCATCATAGGAGTGGACTACCGCAGCTAAGAGATCCGTGTGTTCTTTAGCTACCACAACTGTGACATTACCGAAATTCTCGGCCTTCAGTTTTGCTGCATTGGCGTTAGGTACGATGTATTGGGTACCACATGACCGTGACGTTTTTGACCCTGAAGTAGAGGCTTGAGAGGGACCAGCCGAGCTTGATACAAAAGCTATCTGAAGAGGTGCTCCAGATGTTTAGGCTTATGGAGTCGTGTTGTACAGCGCTGGGTTCTGATCATAGGAAAACTTTTGGGTTCTGTGCTTCATCCTTAGTTCTTCTTCTCTTAGTTTGAGAATGAAGTCATTGATATCTAACTTGGTTAGCATACCATTATGTCTGAGGTTGGAGACAAATGAAACCCATTTCTTCGGAAGCCCATCTGCAAATTAGACACTTTGTCCTCCATTGACGTCCATACTCCATGACTGTGCATCTCACTCATCAAGTGGTAGAACCTATCGATAACATCATCTTGGCTTTCTTTTCCCATCGAGGAGAAGTTTTCAAACTCCTTCTTTAAAGCCTTAGCCTTTTGGCCTTCAATGATGCCTTTCCATCATACCTTTTCCCCAATGCATGCCCTAGTTTCTTTGCTTGCGTATACTCCGAGAATTGATGGAAAATATCCTTCGGAATTGACTGTGTAAGCATAGCATAAACTTTCTTTTCAGCATTGTACTTGACTTTTTGTCCATCAGTCATGCCACCGAGTGTAAGTTTGACACCATCAGCTCCTACTGGCATGTTGTACCCCGTCTCTATAGATTCCCACAGAGTGGGATCTACTCCATTTAAGTAGATCTCGAAATGTTGCTTCCATTGTGGGTATTCGTCCAACGTAATTATCTTTGGGGGTTTATTGTGATTCCCCACTTCATTCTCTAATAGAAGTAAGTTTTGAATACGTGAGTCACTCCCTACTGTGAATGCTGAGTATTGGTCTTTCATTGTTATAAACTTTAACTTTAAACCAAACTATTTTATTTATGCGAACGAAGGTATGCAATTGGGCTATTCAGGCGATTGAACTATGTGGATGGTTCAATTGTGCGATTGAACTAATGCGGATGGCTCAGTTGGGCGAATGAACTAATGCGGTTGAACAATATGAATAGACTGCTAAGTCATACGAATGGGAGTACGAATGAGTCCAATCGTGCGTATGGGGGATGCGTGTGAACTCAATCGGGCGATTGAGTCAATCGTGCGACTGAACCTGCTCGAATTCGAAAATTCATAGCTTTAAGGAGTTTTGGACGCAAAACGACGAATTTCTTGTGAACCCTAATTGCCGTATGCGGAAAAACTTATTTTACGATCAGGAGACGTCTAAAATCCGATTTGACAAAAAAATTGTGTTTTTAAGTGTAAAAACTCAATTTTTATATCAAAACGATTGAATCACACATATATCTAGAGCCAAAGCTCTGATACCACTTATTAGGATCATGTATTGGACGAATACTAACGGATTTACGCGTGTACCGAATCAAATAGTGCGGAATCCTATTGATTAGCAATCCAATCAATTAGAATGCACGTAGAATCAATTAAAGATTGAATCTAAATGTTAAGAACGATTAGCAATCAATCTACTGCGATCTATGAAGTTGGAACATGTTGCTAGAGGTCTCTGGATGGCTAGGGTACGTGTGAGTATCGAATTATTCAAAGTGCCCCGTTTTCCCATGATTTAAGTGGTATTATAGTTTAGGGTTTCTCAATCATGTGACTGGACCATTTGAATGGTCCAGTCATGCAATTGAGTCATGCGGTTGATCCATTCGCACGACTGAGTGTTCAGTCGTGTGACTGAGTCAATCTCATGTCACAATCATGCGACTGATCCAGTCTCCTGGTTCATTCGTATGACTGGTTCATTAGCATGAAGTTGTTCATGCGTATGGTCCATTAGCATGGGTCAATCGTATGAGAACTTCATATGATTAAGTTTGAAAGATGTTTTATAATCATTATTTGACTTTGAACTATTCAAACAACCACAAACCTATATAATTAGCTCAATAAGTGTTATTACTTACCAAGCAATGAAATATTCAACATTATAAACACAACCACACATTGTATTTCAATAAGTACCCATTCAATTACATATTTGTAACACAATAAACACATTTTACATTATGTTCAGAAAGTAGGGACACATGTATCTAAATCTAGATGAGTAAGTCATGGGAGTGAAGAAATGCGGATGAGTATGTCATGCGATTGAGGAAATGCGGATGAGTAAGTTCATGCGACCGATGAAATGCGGATGAACAAAGTTAATGCGGATGAAAAAATGTGGATGAGTAAAGTCAATGCGGATGAACAAAAAGAAATGCGGATGAACAAAAAGGCAAATGCGGATGCACACTTGGAACATTTTCTGACTTTTTGGGGAAAAAGTGAAAATTAGTCTTTGACATGGGAGGTTCCCGGAGGCTAGTAAGTTGACTTTTTGAGGTCATACATGTTATGATAGGCATGTTATGATGTATGATTGATGCTTATGTATGATGGTATGTATGATGTATGTTATGAATGTATGATGCCATGTATGATGATGTTGACTGTGTATGTTGATGTTCCTTACATTGTATGTTTATTTTCCATGGCTTTACGTTGAATATTAATGAATGAAATGAAAGTATTATCTAACATAAAGTGGAAGATACTGAAAAGAGGAACATGATGAAAGAATACATGCATTAATGAACTAAGGGAAGTAAAGTAAGTCTTGCAAGCCTTTTATGTGGAAACATGCCCAACGAAGGTGTTAGTTCAACGGTGTGTGGGTTAGCTACCCAGACGAATGCACACCGGGGTTCGTCTTTATGACCGACCATTTGTATGGTGATTACTCACCTCGGTGCTGGTGCCAGGCTATGTGCAGTGTGGAAGTCGTTTATGTTATTCGGCCCAGTACCCGAGTTATGCATAATGTTGGGGTGTAGTATACAGTGGTTTATGGTGATTACTCACCTCAATGTTAGTGCCAGGCTATGATCAGTGTGGAAGTCATTTATGATCTTTGGCGCAGTACCCGAGTTATGCATAATGTTGGGGGTGTAGTATACAGTTGGGATATTTGTCGCTTACCCCGGTGTTGGTGCCAGGTTATGTGCAGTGTGGAAGTGAATTATGAAATTCGGCCAAGTACCCCATTTGTTTGGGCCATAGCTCATGACACTGATCCATATAGTGATAATGAATATGATAAAGAAGGGAAGGGTCAAAGAACGTATGTGATGAACAGTACAGGAAGATAATAATATTACCCATAATTATTTTAGGAATAATAGGTTTCATGGATGAAACCTATATAAGGGAGTGGACTTGTAACACCCGGTTATTTTAAAAGTCAAAGAAAGAAAGAATAAAGTGAAGAAAAATAAAGAAGATATATTTTACCGAAGTTGAGGGGTAAAAAGTGTCAAAAGGACAAAAAGGTTTGAAAGTGGGTGTAAAGTGGCATGCCTGCCCACTCTCTTCTTACACATCCAGATCTTTGGGTTTTTTAGACAGAGATAGAGAAAGAAAGGAGTAGAAAGCTCTCGGGTTTGAAGAAGAACAAGCTAATTTTCAAATCAAGGTAAGAATTCATGGTTTTATGGTGTTCATAACTGGTTATGTCCTCGGGTTTATGCTCATGTGTGTCGTGTGTGTTCGGTTTTATGTTTTACTGGGTTTCTAATTTGTTGAACACAATTGCAAACGAGTTTGGAAGAAGCCATACTCAAGAGCTGCAAAGGTGAGTTCAAGAACCCCTCTTTTATATGTTTTAACTGATTTTGGGGCTGGAAATGCATGAATATACGTTTTTATAAAACTTGGTTTTATACCCATATGTGTGAATGTGTGTATGTTGCATGTATGGTGTGATTATGGGTTATGTATGTAAATGATGTTGTTATGGTTGTGTTTCTAGGGCTTAGAATGCATGATCTATGCTTAGAAAATGATAGATGTGGTTTTGGGGACTGAATCTACCGATAAGTGTGCCAAAGGCTACTCATACACCCAAACAGTAGTTCATACGCCTAAGTTTAGAAAACTGATTAAGTGTGAACAAATGCGGATGAGGTAATGTGGATGACAAAATGTAGATGAGGAAATATGAATGAGTACTTCATGCGGATGAGGAAATGCATCTAGAGTAATTCATATGACTGAGGAAATGCGGATGAGTAATTCATGCGATTGAGGAAATGCGGATGCGTAAGTCATGCGACTAAGGTAATGCGGATGAGTAATTCATGTGATTGAGGATATGCGGATGAGTAAGTCATGTGACGGACGAAATGCGTATGAGTAAGTCATGCGACTGAGGAAATGCGGATGAGTATGTCATGCGACTGAGGAAATGCGGATGAGTAAGTCATGCGACTGAGGAAATGCGGATGAGTAAGTCATGCGACTGAGGAAATGCGGATGAGTAAGTCATGCGACTGAGGAAATGCGAATGAGTACGTAATGCCACTGAGGAAATGCGGATAAGTAAGATCATGCGATTGAGGAAATGCGGATGAACAAAGGTAATGCAGATGCACAAATGCATTTGAGTAAAATCAATGTGGATTAACAAATGCGGATGAACAAATAGAAATGCGGATGAACAAAAAGGAAAATGCGGATGAGCACTTGGAATATTTTCTGAACTTTTAGGGAAAAAGTAAAAATTAGGCTTTGACTTAGGAGGTTCTCAGGGGCTATTTAAGTTGACTTTTCAAGGTCATAGATATTATGATGGTTATGTTATGATGTATGATTGATGCTTATGCATCATGGTATGTATGATGTATGTTATGAATGTATGATGCCTTATATGATGATGTTGACTGTGTTTGTTGATGTTCCTTACATTGTATATTTATTTTCCCATGGCTTTACGTTGAATGTTAATGAATGAAATGAAAGTATTATGTAACGTAAAGTGGAAGATAATGAAAAGAGGAACATGATGAATGAATGCATGCATTAATAAACTAAGGGAAGTAAAGTAAGTTTTGCAATCCTTGTATGTAGAAACACTCCCAATGAAGGGTGTTATTTCAATAGTGTGCATGTTAGCTACCCCAGAAAGATGCACACCGGGGTCCGTCTTTATGACCGACCATTGGTATAGTGATTACTCACCTTGATGCTGGTGACAGGCTATTTGCAGTATGGAAGTCATTTATTATATTCAGCCTAGTACCCGAGTTATGCATAATGTTGGGGTGTAGTATACAGCGGTTTATAGTGATTACTCACCTTAGTGTTGGTGTCAGGCTATGTGTAGTGTGGAAGTCATTATGATCTTCGACCTAGTACCCGAGTTATGCATAATATTGGGGGAGTAGTATACAGTTGGGATCTTTGTCGCTTACCCTGGTAATGGTGCCAGGTTATGTGCAGTGTGGAAGTCAATTATGAACTTCGGCCAACTACCCCATTTGTTTGGAGTATAGCTGATGACACTGATCCAGATAGAAATAATAAATGTGATGAAGAAGGGAAGGGTTAAAGAACGTATGTAACACCCAGTTATTTTAAAGTCAAAGAAAGAAAAATAGGTAAAGAAAAGAAGAAAAAGAAATAAAACCCAAGTCTAGGGGAAAAAAGTGTCCAAAAAGACAAAATGTTTGAAAAGTTGGTGTAAAAGGTGGTATGGTCGCCCATATTTCACCTACACACTAATTTTCGAGTTTTACAGAGAGAGAGTAGCTGGGAGCAGCAAATTCTCAGCTTTGAAGAAGAAAAAGAAGAAAGAATTTGAATTCAAGGTAAGAATTCATGCTTTTATGGGGTTCTTAACTGGTCATATCCTCGGGTATATGCTTATGTGTGTTTGTATGTGTTCGGGTATGTTGTTTTTACTGGGTTTTAAGCGGTTGAATTGAATTTGCAAACGAGTTTGGAGGAAGCCATACTCAAGACCTGCAAAGGTGAGTTCTAGGACCCCTCTTTTACTGGTTTTTAACTAATTTTGGGGCTGGAAATGCATGAGTGTATGTTTTTATTTAACTGGGTTTCGGACCCGTATGCTTGAATGTGTGTATGATGATAGTATGATGTGGTGTGTGACTATGTTCATGCTTGAGGATGTATGATTGTGTTCTAAGGCTTAGAGGGTAAGATTTAAGCTTAGAACCCGATGAATGGTGCATGGAAATTGATTATGATGTTTTAGACCCACTTGATATGTGTTTGAATTTGCTTATGTGTTTGGAAGTAAATGCGGATGAAAAGGGTTATTGCGAGTGAACATTAACTAAGTGCATGAAATGCGGGTGAAGTCAATGCGGATGAAGTCAATGCGGATGAACATTGACTAAGTGCAGGAAATGCGGATGAGCATTTCCCTAAGTATAGAAATGCGGATGAGCAAAGTAAGTCAATGCGGATGAACATTGACTAAGTGCATGAAATGCGGATGAGCATTTGCCTAAGTCTAGGAAATGCGGAGGAGCAAAGTAAGTCAATTGGGATGAAGTGAGTCAATGCGGATGAGCATTGACTAAGTATAGAAATGCGGAGGGCAAATGCAGATGAACTATAGCCAATGCGGATGAACTATAGCCAATGCGGATGAACTGTAGGAAATCCAGATGCCTATAGCAAATGCGGATCAACACTTAGAAAATTATGACTTCTTGGGAGAAGATGGAGTAATGTAGGCTTTGACCTAGAAAGTTCCCGGGGGTTATGAAAGTTGACTTTTGAGGTCAAAGATGGTATGATGGGCATGTAATGTATTGTGATTGACGGTTATGCATGATGATGATGATGTTGCATGGTTATCATGATGTATGTATGTATGTATGATGCCTTACATGATGATGTATGAATGATATGTTTATGTTCCTTGTGATGATGTATGTATATCTTTCCCATGACTTTACGTGTTATGATAATAAATGAATGAAGTAATATGTAACGTAAAGTGAAAGATAATGAAAAAGGAACATTATGAATGAATGCATGCATTAATGTTGGACCAAAAGAACCAATGAGCCGGATCAGAAAAAACTTAAGTCCTACAGACGTCACAACAACTGCTGAAGTCCACAACAGCTGAAGACACAAGTGCTGAAGACAAAGTCTGAAGACACAAGTGCTGAAGACAAATTCTGAAGACAAGTGCTGAAGACAAAGTCTGAAGACAAGTGCTGAAGACAAAGTCTGAAGACACAAGTGCTGAAGACAAAGTCTGAAGACACAAGTGCTGAAGACAAAGTCTGAAGACACAAGTGCTAAAGATAAAGTCTGAAGACAAGTGCTAAAGATAAAGTCTAAAGACAAGTACTGAAGACAAGTGCTGAAGACAAGTACTGAACACCAAGTATCAGACGTTGTCACAACAGCTGAAGAGGTCTTCTTCAGTAGTTGTGATGGTTTTCTTTTCAGTAGTTTTATGTTTTTCTTTTCAGTAGTTTTGTAAAACGACTGAAGAGCTTGTTCTTCAGTCGTTGTAGTTTCAGTAGTTTCGTATCAGTAGTTTTATGTTTTGTACTTAGCACTCTGATATGTTCTCAGTAGTTGTGAACATTTCAGTAGTTTGTTAAGTTTTAGTTATTTTTGTAATAAATCTGCCAGATGTCACTATCCCGTGATATGAGCAGAGATTGCACTCTATATAAGGAGTGTCAACCTAATTGTAATCGGTGAATGATTGAGCAAAAACATTTGATATTATTGAAACATTCCTTTCACAGAAATATATTCTCTCGTTACAACCGTATTTGTTCTTAATGCATACGAATATCAAATTCTTGCTATAATTTGTCTAATTCTTGTTCTTATTCCGCTGCATTACACTCTAATCCATCAAACTTGAGATCACTGATCCTGTCAATTAATGAATGAATGAATGTAAGAAAGGCTTGCAAGCAAATGTATGGATGTTCACACCAATGAAGGGTGTTAGCTCAATTGTATGCTCGTTAGCTACCACAGAAGGATGCACACTGGGGTCTAATCTTTGTGATTGACCATACGTATGGGATCCTTGTCGCTTGCCCTAGGCACTGGAGCCAGCTTCGTGCACAATGCTAAGGTCTATGAATGACCTCAGGCCCAGTTACCTGCTTCGTGCACAATGTTCGGGGTATAGCATATGGAATTGATCTAGAATGAAAGAGAAAAGATAGATGGTGAATGTATTTACCCTAGGTACTAGAGTCAGCTTCGTGCACAATGTTCGAGGTCTATGAAAGACCTCAGGCCCAGTTACCCGCTTCTTGCACAATGTTCAGGGTAATGTACATTTCACTGGAAGTAATGATGAATGAATGAAAGTAAGTTTTATTATAAACTAGAACTCACACGGCAACGCTGACTTTTATGCATTTTCCAGTTGGCAGGTGAGCATTACTGAGGATGGCACGAGGCGGCTACTCAGCTCTTTTAGATGGAATCCAATTATATAAGGCTTTTGTGATGTAATACAACAATGTAATTTTGTAACCGACAAACGATGCATTATTTTGCAAAAGTTTTTATGATGAAATGAAATACCATTTTTTCAATGTTTCTGCTGCAATGTTTTGATGATTAAATGCTAAGTATATGTTTTATGTGCGATGAATTAGCAGCTGTAAGCTTCCCGGGAACGGGGTCTTACAAGTTGGTATCATAGCCAATGTTTAAGTGAAATGGGTAAATTTTCAAATGAACCTTAACTTAAACTAAGAATGGGACGGATAGGGATGGGATGCCAATCTAAGTAGTTGCGTGCCATCATGTATTTTCGTAAAGATAACTGGTTTTATGTGCGCGTGGTATGTGGTTATGTGTTGTATGTAGATTTAAATACTGATGTAGTCAGGATAGGTAATGCTTGGGGTATGAAAAGTAAAGTAAGTGGCTAATCACAACTGGCCACTATAATTAGGGACTTACTATACTTGCCATAAACTGAGCCGTTTCCTTGAATGACCGTATTAGTGTTTAAATCTTTCAGTGTGAGTTAGAGGATGGCCGGTGGTACATCATCTAAAGCTTCGCGTGATGGTGGACGTGGTGCTTAACCACGGGTTACGAGAGGAAGGCCTAGGGCCGGAAAAGTGGTTCATGAAGAACCAGAAACCCCTCATCCAGAGGGCGGAGATGAGAGTGCTAACCTGAGAGCCTCGGTAAAGGAGGCAGTTCTGGAAGAAGTGCATCAAGTCATGCAGACGATCCTACCGTCTGTGGTGACCGAAGTGATTAAGGAAGATAGAGAGGGGGAGAGAACGGAAAGGAATGGACCTACGGGCGAAAGAAGACAGCCCGGGACTGAGACGGTTCCGTCTGATGACAAAGAAGAGGAAGAAGCAGAGCGTGTGCAGGAGGCGGTACGAGGCTGTAACTACAGGGTGTTTATGATATGCAAGCCCCCTACTTTTGATGGAAACGACACCATTATTGCGGCTCACCGGTGGGTGAGGGAAATGGAGGCTGTACTTGATATCAGTGATTGCCGAGAGGACGAGAAAGTTAAGTTCGCTACCCATTTTTTTGTGGGCTCAGCTCTATGCTGGTGGGACAATATTGTCCAAGCTAAAGGCAGCAGGGCCATTGGAAGAATAAGATGGTCTAAACTGAAGAAGTTGGTGATTAAGGAGTTTTTTCCCTACCTGGAAATTGACAAGGTTGAAAGGGAGTTTTTGCAATTTCAGGCGGGAACGATGACACGCCAAGAGTATACCACAAAGTTCAATGAAATGGCATGTCTGGTGCCAGATCAGGTGACACCTCTATCTCGGAAGATCAAGAGGTATATTCAGGGTTTGGCAGGAAGGTTATATGACAAAAGGAGTGTGGTGGTGGTGGCTGAAGGTAGTCGGCAGAGTGGAGGTGATAGAAACTGGAATGGGAAGATGTTTGGTCGGGGTGGTGCCTCGACGAGTAACAAGAAGGCTGTAGTGGATCACCGCCGTGTGGTCATATCAAGTGCAGGGTTGAAGAAGTGTGGCAAGTGTGGGAAGGAGCATGGTGGCGAGTGTAGATGGGGGTTGAATGTTTGTTTCAAGTGTGGGAAGCCGGGTCATATGGCTAGAGACTGTGGAGGTATGAAGTGTTTCAACTACGGGGGAAGTGGTCATATGAGCAGGAAGTGTAAGAAGCCAAGAGTTGAGGGTTTTGGGGTGAAGAAAACTGGAGGTGAAGGACTAAGGGCGAGTGCTATAGCATTCACAATGACACCGGAGGAAGCTAGGACGGACCTTAATGTCGTGTCCAGTACGTTTCTGGTGAACCAAACTTTAGCTTCTCTCCAATTTGATTCTGGTGCTAGTAAGAGTTTTATTTCTGCTGCTTTCTGTGCTAAGTTGCCTCTTAGTAGTAGATGTATTGATGCGCCCTTCGATGTAGAAACTGCGATAGGTAAGTCTACCAGGATTTCCAAGATGATAGAGAATTGTGACGTGGAACTCCAAGGTCATAAGTTCCCTGTCAGACCATTTGTGATGACTTTAGGTGGGTTCGATTTGGTTCTTGGGATGGATTGATTAGCAAAAACTTCGAGGCGAACATTGTGTGTCGCAAGAAGATGATTCAGCTATCAACACCTGACGGTAGTTCGGTGACGGTTTATGGTGATCGGGTGACTAAGATTCTGAAGGTGATTTCAATGGCGGTGGCGGGAAAGTGTATGAGGGGTGGATGTAGTGCCTACTTGGCCTATGTAAAGGATGTGGATACGCCAACACCACAACTATCTGATGTACCCGTGGTGTGTAACTTTCCAGAAGTGTAAAGGAGTGCCACCTAACCATGAGATTGAATTCCAGATTGATCTGATACCGGGTGCCCAACCTGTTTCCAAGGCACCGTATCGATTGGAAGGTGGGCATTGCTGAGGATGGCACGAGGCGGCTGCTAAGCTATTCTGGATGGCATCCATTTATTTAAGGATTTTCTGATGTAATACAACAATGTAATTTTGTAATGGACTAACGATGCATTATTTTGCAAAAGTTTTTATGATGAAATGAAATGCCATTTGTTTTATGTTTTTGCGGTAATGTTTTGATGATTAAATGCTAAGTATATGTTTTATGTACAATGAATTACCAGCTGTAAGCGTCCCGGGAACGGGGCCTTACAACGTTTGTGATGAACAGTAAAGGAAAATAAAATTTTATTATCTATGTGTACATACGATGTGTGATCATTTACAACCATATAGTATGATTTGAAAAAAGTGAAGAACGGTTTTAATGAAAGTAAAGTATGTTTTATTATAAAACTAGAACTCACTTAGCAACGCTGACTTTTTATGCATTTTCCAGTTGGCGGGTAAAAGTTGCTGAGGATGGCACGGGGCGGCTGCTCAGCTCTTTTGCATGGCATCCATATTTATAATGCTTTTGTAATGAAATAACATGTATTTTGTAATTTGATAACAATGTATTATTTTGCATAAGCATTTGTAATGAAAATGTTGTTTTTAATGTTTCCGTTGTAACGTTTATTTGAAGTTAAAGTAGTTATATGTTTTATGGCGATGATTGGCCAGCTGTAAGCATTCCAGGAATGGGGCCTTACATATATATACGTACATATATATGTATATATATACACATGTGTATATATATATATATACATACGTATATAGATATAACATGTATATATATATATATATGTATTATATGTATGTATATATATATATATGTATATAGATATATATACTAGAATAAGGACCAGTGTAATACACGAGTTTAATCATTAAAAGTTGTTTTTTATATAAAAAGATCCGTAAGTCATAATATTATTGTTAATATTTTGTCTATGATTTTTGTGTTGAATTTTTTAGTATCATTAATATATAGTATTGGTAATTTTTCTTTATCAATTCTTATAAGTTTAAATAATGTATAATATGAAATTAAATTAACTTATAAGTAAGAACTTTATGTAATAATCATATTATAATGAACATTAGAAAATATATAAACATTTGAAATTTTCTTTGTATACAAAATTTGACGTTTTGTTTGTAATTTTACCATTATTATCTAATATTGATAATTTTAATTTATGTCTACTTGTAACTTAATATAATAAAAAATAAAGATTGAATCGATTCGGGGACAAAATATGCAATGATTACACAAAAGTTTGGAGTATCTTTGTGAATTTTAAAGTTTGGAGGCCAAACATGCAATTTGTTTAAACCACATAGACCATTTGTGTAATTCTCTCTTTTTCTTGACAAAAAAATAAATCAATTTCATGCTTATATCAAATAAACTAAATCAAAGTTTTTTGCTTTTGTATACAAAAACATATATTATTCAAAATGATGTTAAAAATGAAAATACTAAAGTTTACATTAAAATCAAAATCAAATACTTAAATCGTACGAACAACTACTACTGTTCCAATCGAGATTTGTATATATGAGCATTGAATTGAGACTTCACAGAAGAGCTTTTGTGATTTAAAACACAGGATATGAATGATATTAAATACATCAATGAAGACGTAAAATGATTGGTGAGTTGAGCTTGAAACTTACGTGATTAGAGGTAAATCGAAACCATGATGTGCTTGTAAATTGAAAACCATATGAAATGGTTTATCTTTCCGTTTGAAAATCGATATAATAATTTGGGAAAATCAATAACCTGAATTGATTATTTGAGACCCTTTATATGATAATATTCATAAATTCGTTTCGGAATAGAAGACGCGTATGGAGTTTGTTCTCCTTTGCATAGGACAAGTGAATTATTCAACTTTTTTAATTAGTTGTTTGAATAAGCAAGAATAAAACACATTTCAATTCATAATTAATGGGATAGAGTCAACTTATTCTTGGATGGGACAAAACAATTAACAATAACTTGTAATCTTTTTCAAGATTTTATATGGAAACCATCACAAGTTCTTTTGTAATGAGTTTTTCAAAGTAGAATGGTAGAAAAGTAATTTAACAAAATGAGTGTTTTAAAAAATTTTTATCAAAAAGGTTTTTTTTTACTAAAAAGTTTAATTTTCTTATTCATAATTGTAACACCCGGTTTTTATAAAAGACAAAGAAAGAAGAACAAATTGAAGGAAAAGAAAGAAAAGATATTTTACCCAGTTGGAGGGTAAAAAGTGTCCAAACGACAAAATGTTTGAAAAAGTGGGTGCAAAAGGCAATGGGTGCCCATCACCCCCTTACCACACTCAACATCCGAATTTTAGAGAAAAAGAGTAACAAGGAGCTGAAAACTCTCGGATTTTGAAGAACAAGAGCTCAAAAGATCTAATTCAAGGTAAGAATTCGTGTGTTTAAGATGTTCTTAACTGGTTTCATCCTCGGCTATGTCCTTATGAATGTCGTGTGTGTTCGGTTGTGTGTGTTTGGTGGGTTTTAGGTGTTTGAGCTCAATTTGAAAATGGGTTTGAAGAAGTCTTACCCAAAGAGCTGCAAAGATGAGTTCTAGAACCCCTCTTTTACATGATTTAACTGATTTTGGGGCTGGAAATGCATGTATGAATATTTTTATAAAGCTGGGTTTTATACCCGTACGTATGTATGTATGTGTGTATGTTGCGGGAGGGTTTGATTTTGGGCTATGTTCATGATTGATGTTGTTATGTTTGTGTTTCTAAGGCTTAGAATGTATGATTTAGGCTTAGAACATGATAGATGGTGTTTGGGGTACTGAATTTGATGTTTTGGTGCGAATGGGGTTGCTCATGTGCCTATGTTTTAGAATCTGCCTAAGTGTTGTTAATGCGGATGAAAGTTAATGCTCATGAAAGGAAATGTAGATGAGTATAAGTCAATGTGGATGAGCATTGACAAATGCGGATGAACAAAAGTTAATGTGAATGAACAAAAGTAATGCGGATGAGCATTGATAAATGTGGATGAATAAGTTCATGTAGATGAACAAATGCGGATGAGTATAAGTCAATGCAGATGATCATTGACAAGTGTAGATGAACAATAGTTAATGTGGATGAACAAAAGTAATGCAGATGAGCATTGACAAATACGGATGAATAAGTTCATGCGGATGAATAAGTTCATTCGGATGAACAAATGCGTACGAATAAGTTCATGCGGATGAACAAATGTTAATGCGGATGAACAAATGCGGATGATCAAATACATATGAACAAATACGTATGAAAAAGAGTCAATGAGGATGAGCATTGGCAAATGCGGATGAACAAAATTTAATGCGGATAACACTTTGAATATTTTCTGATTCCAGGGGAAAAGTGTTAAGTAGGCCTTGACTTAGGAAGTTCCCGGGGGCTATGTAAGTTGCCTGTTTTGAGGTCATAGATGATATGATGGGCATGATTGATTGATGTATGATGATGTATGTGTAACACCCGGTTATGTTTAAAGTCAATGAAAGAAAGAATAAAGTGAAGAAAAAGAAAGAAAATATATTTTACCCAAGTTAAGGGGTAAAAAGTGTCCAAAAGGACAAAAGGTTTGAAAAAGTGGGTGTAAAGTAGGCATGGCGGCCCACTCTCCAACTACAACACCCAAATCTGCATTTTTATAGAGAGAGAGAAAGAAAAGAGCAGCAGAAAGCTCTCGGGTATAAAGAAGAACAAGCTGAAAATTCAAATTCAAGGCGGTTGAGCTCAATTGCAAACGAGTTTGGAAGAACCCATACACAAGAGCTGCAAAGGTGAGTTCTAGAACCCCTCTTTTACTGGTTTTTAACTGATTTTGGGGCTGGAAATGCATGAATGTATGTTTTTATATAAAACTGGGGTTCATACCCGTATGTTTGAATGCGTGTATGTTGCTGTTATGGTGTGATTCTGGACTGTGTTAATGCTTGATGATATTTTGGTTGTGTTCCTAAGGCTTAGAATGTAAGATATAAGCTTAGAACACGAAAGATGAGATTTGGGGACTGAATCTGATGAATAGTGTGCCCTAGGCTGCCCATGTGCCAAAATAGTAGTTTATACGCCTAAGTATAGAAAAAACTACTTAGGTGTTGAGAAATGCGGATGAGTATTGGCGAAATGCGGATGAACAGTTAATGCGGATAAGCACTGACAACTAAGTAAGAGAAATGCGGATGAGTAATGGGAAATGCGAAAGAATAAATGTAGCTGAGTAAGTTCATACGACTGAGGGAATGCGGATGAACAAAGTCAATGCGGATGAACAAATGCGGATGTGTAAAAGAAATTCGGATGAACAAAAAGGAAAATGCGGATGAACATTTCGAAATTTTTCTGACTTTGTTGATACATATGTACCTAGTTTATGAGCTCAATGTAAAATGTCTTTCATGTCTTACATATATGTAATGAATGGGTATGAATGAAATACAATGTCTGGTTTATGCTCATAATGTTTAATATTTCATTGTTTATTGTGTATTGAACTAAGTATATAGGTTTGTAGTTGTTTACATAGTTCTTAGTTTATAATAGTTGAGAAACATGTTTAAACTTAATCGTGTGAAGTTATCATGCAAACGGACCATGCTAATGAACCATACGCATGAATAGTTCAGCTAATGAACCATACGCATGAATAGTTCAGCTAATGAACCAGTCGCACGAATGAACCAAGAGACTGGATCAGTCGCACGATAGTGACATGAGATTGACTGAGTTGTATGACTGGACCTTCAGTCATGCGGATGATTTAACTGCATGCTTCAGTCGCACGACTGAACCATGCAAATGGTTCAGTCGTACCAATGGAAACCCTAACCTATAAATACCACTTAATTTATGAAAAAATGAAACAATTCGAACACCTATGCACTAAATCGTACCCTAGACGTCCAGAGACCCTAGAACACTTGTTCCAAGTTCATAGATCGCATTTAATCAACTTACAATCGTTCATAACATTTAGGTTCATTCTTAGATTGATTATACTTGCGTTCTCACTGATTGGATCGCCAATCAAATAGGATTCTTCACTATTTGGGTTGGTACACACGTAAATCAGTTAGTACTCCGTATCGAAAATGGTCCTAACAAGTGGTATTAGAGCTTTGGCTCTTGATTTGCATGTGATTCAATCCATTTTGATATAAAAAATTGTGTTTTCACTCCAAAAGTCAATCTTTTTGTGTCAAACAGTGTTTTTCGAAGTCCTTCAGGTCAAAAAGTTAACGTTTTCCGACATATGGAAACTAGGGCTGGTGAAAAAGTCGTATTTTTTGTGTCAAAGTACCTAAAATCCTCGAATTTTCAAAAACCAGCAACATCAGTCGCACGATTCACTCAACACGACTAAACTCATATGCACATCCCATATGCACGATTGCACTTAGTCGTCCCTCCATTCGTACGACTGAACACCTTATCGCATTGTTCATCTGTACTTATCCAATTGCACGATTGAGCCATCCGCATTTGTTCAATCGCATGATTGAGCCATCCGCATTGTTGAATCGCACGACAAGCCCAATCGTAGTCTTTCATTCGCCCAAGTAAAACAGTTGTGTTCTAAACCTCGAAGTAAATAGAGATGGAATATCAATATTCACCGTTCACAGCAGGTAGGGATTCACGTATCAAGAATCTATTGCTTCTGGAAAATGAAGTGGGAAATCACAATAAGCTCCCTAAGCTCATAATGTTAGATGATTACCCACAACGGAAGTAGAGGTTCAAGATATACTTAAACGGAGTGGATACTAATTTTTGGGAATTAATAGAGATTGGGTAAAGCATGCCGGTTAGGGCTGATGAGTTAAACTTACCTTAGGTGGCATGACTGATAGCCAAAAAGTAAAGTACAATGCAGAGAAGAAGGTATATGCTCTGCTAACTCGGTTAATTCCTAAGGACATGTTTCATTAGTTCTTTGAGAACAAGCACGCAAAGAAGCTAGGGGATGCTCTGGAAAAATAGTATGAAAGGAAAGCATCATTAAAAGCTCTAAATGCTAAGGCGTTGAAAAAGGAGTTTGAGAACTTCTCAATGATGGGAAAGGAGAGCTTGGATGATGTCATTGACCGTTTCTACCACTTGATGAGTGAGCTGGACACTCATGGGGTTACTATGTCCATGGAAGACAAGGTATCGAATTTCCCAGATGGATTGCCAGAAAAGTAGGTCTCCTTTGTGTCAAACCTCAGGCATACTCATATGCTGGCGAAGTTGGATATCAATAATTTCATTGTGAAGCTGAGAGAGGAAGAGCTGAGGATAAAGTACAGGTCTCGAAAGGTGTCATATGATCAGAACCTGTCACTTTACAACTCCACTCCTCAAGCAAAAATGTCTGGAGCACCACTTCAAATGACATTCGTATCGAGTTCAGCCGCTCTGTCTCAAGCTACTACTTTAGGATCCGATACATCGGGGTCATCAAGCACCCAATACATAGCACCTGAAGCCAATGCTACCAGATTGAAGACCGGGAATCTCGATAATGTGACTGTAGAGGTAGCAAAAGAACATACGGATCTCCTAGCAGCTGTCGTCCACTCTTATGACGGTCTGGTTCCGGGGAATATTGGAAACTGCCATGTGGCAGATGAAGACTACGAGCAAGTAGACGAGACTGAGCTGGAGAGAATGGATATCATGTGGTCATTGGGAAGTGTTTTCTGGAGGGCTAAGATGTTTGTCAAAAAGTGCGGACAGAACTTGATTGCCACAAATGATAAAACCTTCAGTTCTGACAAAACCAAAGTGACCTGTGTTAACTGTGGAGAGAAGGGGCACTTCAAGCATGAATGTGTGAAGCTCAAGAAGACAGGCAATGGTAATCTGTTCTCATCCTTCAATCGTCAAGATAAACCAACAAGTAGTCCTGAATCATCAAGCAAGGATCCAAAATCCTTGATGGCTAACGATGACGATGGGCAAGATTAGAGCTTTCGGTTTGTGTCTCCGGGAGTATACAACGTTGCAAGCATTGAGGGTTTGATGATGATTCTGCAAGCGAAGGTGATATAGTAGTGGAACTCGCAATGTCAAATAATGAAGAAACTGCAAATGTGATAAATCACCAGAATGAAGAAGGCCAACGTTCAACATGTTCAGAATCACCTGCACTAGAAAAGTCAACCTCTGCTATGATGGCTGATTCAATAACACCTTCTCAGGTAAGTTCCACTGACCATCTTTTCAATAATCATGCTTGTTCTGATTGTAATAAAATTAGGGAAAGCATAGATTTGAAATTTGCTAGGTTATTTGATCACAATGATAGCTTAGTAAAGGACTTGCAACTGTGCACTGACTCAAATCATATTTTAAAATTAAATGAGCACAGTTATAAAGCGAAAATAGAACTTATAAATAAAAAACTTATGGAAACCGAAGTTATGGCTTTTAACCATGTTAATGACATTAAGTTCTATTTAAAATCCATAGAAAAAGCTAAGAAACAAGAATCAGTTTTGAAAGTCGAAATAAATTCTTTAAAACAAAACCTACACAGTTGGACTAGCTCTTCTCACATAGTCCAACACTTAGTGAGTGAACGTAACAACAGGGAGGGATTGGGTTACAAAGTGGTTCCACCACCACATGAGACCTTGTTGAATACAAAATGTAAACCAATAAATAACAACCCAATCAAGGATCATGTGGTGTCCACTCCGCTTGTAAGTGATCAAGATTCCACAAGTAAATCTAATGAATTTGTCACCAAGCAAAGGAGACCACTTTAAAGTCAAAAGAGAAAATGTCTATTGTGAACTTGGATAAACAATTTGAGAAGGTTAAGGTAACATCGGGTTCAAACACATCTAATTCTGAACCTGAAAAGACCAAACAAGTTAACCAATCACGTGCATCTTGTCTAAGTCCAAACAAACGAAAGGGTAAGATGTTGAAAAGGTTCGAACAACAAATGTTGTTAAACAAAGTAAAACCTCTAAAAAACATGTGTCTAAACCCAAACAGAATAAAGTCACACGAGTGTCACACTTCTCCACGGAAATAGTTACACCAACATGTTGAAAGTACATCATGCTATAACTATGGAAAGTATGGACACATCGTGTCTAATTGTTCTTACTATGAGACACCAAGGAAAAGAATTGAACTTTATGACACTAAAACGAGCTCTTCAAAAAAGAGCTCCGCAACTCTACCAAAACGAGTCAGTGAACCTAAAGTTCAATCCATCAGCTAGGCGTGTGTTTACCACAAACAGGCCTTAAACAAAACTGGCTTATGAAAAGAGAAATCTAGTTCAATGTCTGATAATGAAAACAAGAAGATGAATGAGCTTCCTCACCATCAAATGGACAGTGGGTGGAATTTATGATGTGTGATTCTTCTGGGTCACCTAAGCCTGTTAACGCTTGGGTCCCTAAGCTCAACTAATGATTTCCATTGAATATCAAGGGTGTTTGCTATAATGTTGAAACAAACACTTGGACTGTAGATAGAGGAGCATCTAGGCACATGACTGGGAACCAAACACTCCTCTCAAACATCAAACAAATTATAGGAGGTAACGTTTCATTTGCTGGAAACAAAGGAGGTTACATCACCGCTCAAGGGGATGTAGGGACCAGAAAGTGAATTTTGATAAGGTAAACTATGTCCAACAACTTCAAAAGAACTTACTTTCTGTCTCTCAAATATGTAACAAAGGCTTTAAGGTAGTATTCGACAACAAGAATCGCTATGTTCTCAAAAGGACTATGTGATCCCGGAGGACCAAGTCTTAATGTTAGCTTCAAGATATAATGTTCTGTATGTCTTGGATATATTAAAGGCCTCCACAACGGATCAATAAGTTTAGTGCTTTTTGTCAAAGGCTACTGAGAAGGATTCAAACTCCTAGCATAGGAAAATGGGACACATCAATCCTAGAAAGATGAATCACTTGATCCAGAATGATCTAGTGCGAGGAGTTAATGTCAAAAACTTCCAATTACCGGATTTGTTTGGTCCATTCAGTACAAGGATCTATTTGGTCCAGTCAGTACAAGAAGCATCGCTGGCGACTTGTACTGTTATGTAGTTACTCATGACTACTCAATATTTACTTGGGTAATGTTTCTGAAATCCAAATTAGAAACATTTGAGTAATTCAAAGAGCTAGTAACTACATTGGATCACTCTACAAGCTGAAGGTAACATAAATATGCTTAGACAACAATACCAAGTTCAAGAACCAATGGATGGAAGCATTCTGCAAAGAAAAAGGAATTGTGCACCAATTCACTTCTGCCTACACTCCTCAATGAATGGTGTTGCTGAGAGAAAGAATCGTAGCTTGATAGAGAAAGCACGGACAATGCTAGCAGACTCGAAACTACCCATCCAATTTTGGAACGAGGTATTTGCCAATGCATGTTACACTCTGAATCGAGTTCTGGTGGTAAAACGCCATGGTAAGACATCTTACGAGTTACTCCAACGATATAAACCTAACCTATAGTACCTAGAATTGTTTGGCACCCATGCACCCTCTCGAAGAAAACTCAGGAAGGCAAGTTCATCGAGAAGGCTGAAGAAGGAATCTTTCAACGATACAACATACCAAACAAGAGAGTTATTAACAACTCAACGGGTCAAGTAGAAGTCTGGTGCAACGTTAACATTCAGTAATACACCACCCCTCCTGCTGGCAAAGGACCTGCATTCTTTTTCGATTATGATGGATCTTTAAGTCCTTCAACATTCCCCTATCCACTCCTGCAGATGAGTTAGCAACCAAGTTGATGTATGATGTCTTAAACACACCCTCATAAGACTCAAAAACAATTGGTCAACAAGGAGAGTCACCTAGTGACTCAGGGAGGGCACTTGAGGTAAGTGACTCCTCCTCTGAAGATAGAGCTGTGGAGAACGATCAGGTTGATTAGGAGGAACAAGTTCCTAATACTGAAAGTCCATAAGCATCTGATGATGTTGATGCCTCTGACTCTTCATAACCGCAAACTCCAACTGCCACAGATTCAGAACCAAGAGCTCACAATCTTCATAATAAGGTAGTCGTTCCCACCACTCCTGGATCATGCTTAAATGTCTATCATCCTCTAGAAAATGTCATTGGGGATGTAAGATCAGGAGTTCAAACTTGAAATCAGCTATATTTAGCTACTATGCCTCGTAATGGAAAAGGGTTATGTGCATGATGGTGCGTATCCCTGTTTTGTGTCTGAGTTTGAGCAAAAATATGTCGGTGAAGCCCTAAACGATGAGGCATGGGTGAGTGCCATGGAAGAAAAACTTCTTCAATTCAAGAATTTAGGTGTATGGACACTGGTGGACATACCTAAGGTGCTAAGGTCATTGGCACAAAATGGGTTTGAAATGCAAGAAGGATGACCAAGGGGTCATAATTGGAAACTGGGCTTGACTTGTAGTTCAAGGATTTTGACAAGTCGAGGGAATTGATTATAATAAAGTATTTGCACCCGTGACGAGAATGAAAGCAATCCGTATCTTCCTAGCCTATGCCTCATACATGAAGATTAAAGTTTATCAACTGATGTAAAGACTGCATTTCTTCATGGGGAAATCCGGGAAATTGTGTATGTCAATCAACCCAAAGGATTTGAGGATCCATATCATCGGGATAGAGTTTACAAATTGGATAAGGCTCTCTATGGGCTCCACCAAGCCCCGAGAGCATGGTATGAAAAACTCTCAACTCATCTTGTGAAACATGGATTTCGCAGAGAAGTGATTGACTGCACTCTGTTCATCAAAGGAAAGGATGGTGACTTACTGCTTGTCCAAATCTATGTTGATGACATAATCTTCGGTTCCAAAAACGAAGACCTATGTAAAGAATTTGAAGCAGTAATAAAGGCTGAATATGAGATGAGTGCCATGGGAAAGATGAAATTCTTTCTTGGGTTACAGGTGGATCAGACACCAAAGGGGATATTTCTACATCAGACCAAGTATGCAGGCGATATTCGCAGTCGGTTCGATATGGAGAATGCTTCCGCAGCTGGGACTGCACTTGCTACAAATCATGATGTAGCACCCGACGAGAATGGTGATTTGGTGGATGCTACCATGTACCGAGGAATGATTGGATCTCTCATGTATCCCACTGCCTCACGACCTGACATCATGTACGCAACATGTCTCTGCTCAAGATATCAGGCAAAACCGAAAGTCAATCATCTAATCGGCGTTAAAACGATATTTCGTTATCTGAAGGGTACACCAACACTAGGGTTGTGGTATCCTCATGATGATGATTTCGAGCTTACAGCGTATAGTGACTCGGATTACGGCGGCGGAAAATGAACTCCAAGTCAACATCAGCGGGATGTCAATTTTTGGGAGAAGATTAGTCACCTGGCAATATAAGAAGCAGACCACGGTTGCTCTGTCAACCTGCGAAGCTGAGTATGTTGCTATTGCAAGTTGCTGTTCAAAGATCATTTGGATTCAACAGCAAATGCGAGACTACGATTTGAAATTTTCTAACACTCCAATATTTGTTGATAATCCAGCTGCTATAGTCGTAACTAAAAACCCAGTCCAACATCTTCAGACTAAATACATCAGAATTGAATACCACTTTATACGTGATTTTTTTGAAAAGAACTTAATCGATGTTGTTAAAATAATACGGATTTTCAATGCGCTTACCTCTACCCAAAAGCTTTTGATAAACCATGTTTTCTATATCTGTTAGAGGTTAACGACGTTAAAAAGAAAAATGAAGTGAGTCCAGACGATGAAAGTGCATAGTTCGACGAGTCGAGTCAATTTTTAGTTTTTTTATTTTTTTTTTCGTTTATTTTATGTTACTTTAGTTCATTTCTTCGCCTATTAAAATTCTAAACGCAAAACCATTTTCCATTTTAGAATTTTGGGGGGAGAATAGGTTAGAATAGTATTAAAAAACAAGGGAAATGGACAGTTTAACTAAGAGAAATCAGACTGTATCTATGATACCAATTCAATGACTATGGAATATAATTTTTTTGGACTTTAAAAGAATAAATAGTTTGGGACTTTAAAAGAATAAATTTTTCAAAATGCCAGATTCGAAGTATAATTCTGAGATGTTTAAGAAACATAAAAGGAAAAATGATAGTTAAACTACCTGCTACTAACGAAACATGGAGAATGTAGACCTAGTGGTTGCTAGACCATCTAATGATATGTTGGTATATTCAACACAATAGGTTAATCGATCTCATTGGTGATTTGAAGCTCAAACTAAGTTGTTCAACAAGTAGTGGGTTATCATCTTATCCCTGGTTAACATATTCAATGATGTTCCAATAAGGGCTGACAAGCAAAATAAATGCCACAAATGTGTGCGGATGACCATAAAAATGAGCAAAGCACATGAAAATTGCAAAATGCAATCAAACTAATAACCCATGTTATTGGTGCCAACTATGCAAAAAGAAAATAATTGCTCAAACAAGAAGATAGGTTGTGTGCCTCTCTGTTGTGCGTTAGCACTAACCTAAGGATAAGCATAACCTAAATATTCTAGAATTCATTGTTGTTCGCACCTCTCTACTGTGCGGTGGCACTGACCTGAGGCTTAGCATCTATTTGAAATCTCAAGAATAGTTTCTTCTTGAATACCACACATAGACCGCTTAAAAATCACCTGAGGAACATTGATTACCATATATGCGTGGGATCCACAAATGCTTGTTGAAATAATTAAACCTAAAATCATCACCAATCTGTGTCAAAAGTTTGTGTATGGATTTAAGAGGACAAGTATACTGACAATCATCGTGGCTGCAACTCTTGAAAGTCAAAACCAGTGTGTACATCTTGTAGCACTAGTATGATTTCCTAAAGTTGCTAATGACTCTCGATGAATACAAGAATCTAGCATCAAAAGCTTTTGGTAGAATGTCGCAAATTATTTGACAAACCTGTATGATTCCAAAACGAATTGCTCCAGCTATGGTCAAAATAACTCGAAGTTGTACTGTTCATGAAATAAAACTGCTAGGTATTTATCTTAGGAGTTTAACCTCACACAAAATTACAAAAATATGTTCTTAGATCTGTTTTAGTTGTTGTTGTTTAATTTAATAAATTTTAGTTAATTTTATGAGTTAAATGTCGGGCTATGCATCGAAATGTTGGGGTTTGTTGGAACTTAACAATGTTGTTTAACCATTTAAACAAGAAAAACGCAGCGGAATATGAACTTAATATCATGTTCTATAATTTGAAAAATTAAAGCTCATAACTTTGTTTCAACAGACCCAAAACCATAGGATCAAATATATGTGTTTGAACTAGTTATCAAGATAAAACAAAACAACCAAAACAACACAATGGAACTACCTTCAAGAAGCTGTCAAAACCGTGGATTGGATCAAGATGATGATGCTTTTGAACGACCAAAACATCAAGATAGATGTCCTCAAGCAATCATACCCACAAGCCTATAAGAAAACACCATCTTTGCTAGGATTTGACACCAAAATCAGATCAAGAAAGTTGCTGGAACTTTCTTTCAGCCGTGAGACATCAAGAGGCTGCTGGAGCCTTGTTCCAGCCGTGAGACTTCTCTTCCAGATGAGAAACTCGAATTCTTGTGTCGATTTTGCATGTGAGAAAGGGCTAGATGAAGTATGTGTGTGTTCAAGAAGAACTTTTGTTCCAAGAACACAAAAGAAAAAGAAGAGAGAGTTGGCTGCCATGGGGCGGCCGAAAACACTTAAAATCCCTTAGGGTTTTCACTAAAAATCTCCCTTTTAAATTTTACAAAAGTTTAAATACTATACATAATCAACCTTTTAATTATATATAATATGTACACACACTTTTATTATTAGATGTTGCTAACTAATTTAAACAACATAACAAATTATATCCATGAACAAAATATCCTCATAATTTGTTCCTTCTCATATACAATTTATTTAGAAAACCCATTTTCTAAATTGGTGTGATTATTTAATTGTTTGCTAAGCTTGTTATTGGGTATGACCCGACTTGGATCACAACGTACTAACCACATCAATGTTCTATGTGTCTTGGGCATACAGAATCCAACAGTCTCCCACTTGCACAAGATACATACAAGATTGATGCAAGCAGTAAATACCGCCTAACAACGGTTTAATACCCTTAATACGCATGACTTAAAGCCATTCAATAACATCATCCCCTTCAATTTATCCAACTTGAAATGATTTAGGTGAATCAATCATCTATCCTTTTGTTTCAGATGTCATGTGAAATCCAAGGACACAGAATGATCATTCCTTGTTGATTTAACTTAATCAGGCCTTAGACATCTTGCTCTCAACGAATAAGAGGAACAAATTCCATCTTGACTACATACGTTTCTCACAATCACCTTATGTTATACCTAAACATAGCCTTATGTACTGACCATTATTTCAGAGCAGCGAAGAACTAGCTCAAGGTATAACACTCGGTGAATATCAAAACCCAATATGTATCTCAGGTCAGAGGATACCAAATGATATTCGCCTTTACTCAAATTTACTTATGATCAATCTAAAGATTCCATGTAGTAAAATTGAGATGCGGGTCAGTCCAATATTTGTATCCACAAATATCTATGAACCTTGGTAGCAACCATTGCTCTATATTCATACCTTATGAATATCTACCAATCCATGTTCATAATAGTCTTACATTCATATTTGTTCCCACAATATGACCGACTACGAACATTTAGAATAATAAACATATTCATGGATGTAATCATGCTAAAAAGGAACATGACTCAAAGATATAAAATAGTTAAAGTTGCAATTGTTCCATACATTAAATACTAAACAGACCAATTCCAATCACTAGAATATCGAAGTTCTAAGGCACAAGTATGACCCTCATACCTTGTCCTCACAAGTAGCTTCGTGAGTGGATTCGTAACGTTTTTTATCTTTATGAAATTTACGAATACATATCTTTACTCTTTTCAACTCCATCCCTTATGATGTTGAATCTCTGCTCAAGGTGCTTAGTCTTTGATGAGTACGGGGTTCCTTGATTTGAGCAATCCCACCGACGTAATTTACCAAAGATGTCTAGGGGGTCTTGAATGGTAGAGACTGTTGGATTCTGTATGCCCAAGACACATAGAACATTGATGTGGTTAGTACGTTGTGATCCAAGTCGGGTCATACCAATAACAAGCTTAGCAAACACCAATTAATATTTAATGATGATATGATCATGCAATTAATAATCACACCAATTTAGAAAATGGGTTTTCTAAATAAATTGTATGTGAGAAAGAACAAATTATGAGGATTTTTGTACATGGTTATTATTTGTTATGTTGTTTAAATTAATCAAGCAACATCAAATAATAAAAGTGTGTGTGTGCATATTTTATATAATTAAAGGTTAATTATGTAATTTATAAGATTTGTCAAAATTAAAAGAGTTTTAAAAAAGGGAGAAAAACCCTAATAAGGGGTGTGGGTTTTCGGCCGCAAGGCTACTCACTACTTTTTTCTTTTCTTGGTTTATGAAACAAGATACTCTCTATGAACATACACACACTCTACTTCAGATCTCTCTCTCTCTAATGCAAAAGAGTCACAAGAACATAATCTTTCTTTTGGAAGAAGGATGTCATGGCTGGAAAAAGGATTTAGAATCCTCTTTGAAAGTTCACGGCTGGAACAAGTTTCCAGCAGCCTTCTTGTGTCGATTTGGTGCTCAAATCCTAGCAAATGGGTGTTTTCTTGAAGGCTTGTGGGTATGAACACTTGAGGACATCTATTCTTGATGTTTTGGTCATCAAATAGCAGCCCCATCTTCACTTATATCAACGTTTTGACAGCTTCTAAAAGGTAGTTTATTGTGTTGATTTTGGTTGTTTTGTTTGCTTCTTGATAACTAGTTTATTCACATATATATGATCCTTTGACTTTGGGTTTGTTGAAATAAGATTATGAACTTTAATTTTCAGATTATTGAATAGAATATTAAGTTCTTATTCCGCTGCGTTTTCTTGTTTAAAATTGTTAAACAACATTGTTTTGGTACAACAAACCCAACAGAGACCACCCTAGATAAGCAATTGAAAAACTTATCCATGCAGCTTCCAAAGCTGCCAATGAAGTGGCTATGTATTCGGATTTTATAGTGAATAATGCTACCAAGTCCTACTTTGAACATTTCAAGGATACCTCTTCTCCATTCATAATGGAAGTACACCCGATTGTGATCGAGAGTCATATCGATCAGTTTTGGGAGCCCGCATCTGTGTAACCCTTTACGCGGACTTCCTTTTCAGTAGATCCGTATATTAGAAACATATCCTTAGTTCTACTAAGGTATTTCATCATACTTTTAACAGCCATCCAATGGTTATTTCTATTGGTATCTACTTTTTCATACCTAATAAGCATGACTCGTCCGGTCTAGTGCATATCATCAGTCAAATGATGGATCCTATAGCAGATGCGTATGGGATATCCTTCATTTGATTTTGCTCATCCTATGAGCTTGGACATTGAGACGTAGTCTATCATTATCTCTCTTTGAATAGGTACCATTCCTTTCTAAGAGTTTTCTATCTCGAACCTTTTCAAGATTTAATAAATATATGCACTTTGGTTTAACCCTATCAACCACCTCGACCTATCCTTATAGATCCTTATTCCAAAATATGGGTGGTTTAAACGAGATCTTCTTATGAAAAACATCTTCCAAGCTAGGTTTTAACACCTTCCAAGGTTGGAATATCATTTTCAAATAGTAGTGTGTCATGAGCATACAACACTGAGAGTACAATTATGCTCCCACTAGCTTTCATATATACACAACCTTTTGATGCTTGTTTCAATCCATAGATTTATCACTTTAAGTTGTATACTTTATTAGGATGTCGCAGATCGACAAAACCATCATGCTGAACTATACGGACAGTCTCAACGAGATGTCCATTAAGGAAAGCAGTTTTAACATCCATTAGACAAAACTCATATTCAAAATGTGCAGTTATGGCACTTAATATCCTAATTGACCCTAGCATTGCCACGGGCGTAGGATTTTCATCATAATCAACCAATTGAGTTTGATGGAAACCTTCTGCTATAAGTCTTGACTTATAAGTATTCAAGTCTCCATGTATATTTGTTTTCATCTTGAAAACCCACTTGTATCCAACCAGTTTGGAGTTAAGTGGAGGTTCAACCAATTCCCAAACTTGGTGTTATACATGAATTGCATCCTTACGTTCATGGCTTCTAGCCATTTGTTCCAATCCAAATGGACACAACATCTTGTATATGGTTAGCCCACAGGGTACAACCACATAGCATCCATTCATGGAATATCCTTATCTTTCAGATGGAATGCTAATTCTACCAGATTTGTGAACGTTGTGCATGTATTGATCAACTTCTTCATCATCATCACAACCTCTTGTTGATAGCTAGTGTCAACCAAACGTGTATCGGCTCGTGGATCTTGATTCTCATCAGATTCCACTGATCCATGCGTCATTCCTTCCATAAGGAACTTGGCTTCCAAGAACTCGACCCATCGAGTAATAAATTCCTTTTGCTTTGTTGGATCAAAGAAGCAGTATCCTATACAATCTTTGAGATTTCCAACAAATACACTCAGTGGATCGACTTTCCAATTTGTTTTGGGTGTGAAGCTTAACATAAGCTCCACAACCTCATACCTTTAATATGATAGCGATGGAACGTTTCCATGCCATATTTGATAGGTGTCGACCCACTTTCTTGTTTTGGGCCATATTCAAAATACGAGCCGTGGAGAGTAGTGCGAAAAACTAAGATGATAAAGGTGATAAGCTCATAGCCATAATGATTGAACCATATCCAAATACGGTTCAGTTTATCCTTTATGAGAAGAAGTACATAGATAATTATGCGGAGTTGATTTTCTACTTCATTATTGAAGATTTTGAACATTTCAAAAGCTTCATGCTTATGTGTCATCAAGTGCACACAATAATACCGACTGTAATCGTCGGTAACAGTAATGAAGTATCTTTTACCACTTTTAAACATTGTCTTAAAAGGATCATATACAATCAAAGTATCATTCCAAACAAGTCTTTGGTTCATACTCATCAAATGAAACATTTTCATTTGTTTCCAGAAGACCATTCTTTTGAAGTGTTTGAATCCAATTCTGGTTATGTGACCAAGATGACAATGTCAAATGTAATAATTAACTTAAACCCTTTTAAGTTTTTGTTGCTTAATGTGTATAATGAGTTATTATAGGACGATCTATCATGAACCAACTCATGGATATCATTAAAAAGGGCATATCCTTAAAATGATATACATCATCCAAAAACTAAATACCATTATTTGCAAAATTTAAATCATGATCATATTGTTTTAATAGGAAACATTAATTATGTTCCTAGTCACACTAGGTGCATACAAAATGTTTTGAGAACAACTTCCAAACCATTTGAAGGTCTCAAAATAGAGTTTCCCTCCTTGAAGCGCACATTTCATTTGAACCCCTTTGCAATAATTGCAAGTGTGAGTCTCACATCCGGTGTCCAATACCCATGTGATTGAAGAAATCGCATTTAAAACAATGTGTGAATCATGGAATTGTATTTGAGGTTGCCCAAAACCCCTCTTGTCTTTCAACTCCTTGAGATAGGAGGGACAATTCCCCTTTTATAGTCCTCTCTCTCCATACTCAAAGCATGGATCGTTCTCCGTTACCTTCGGCTTATAAGCTTAGGTTTTTGAGGTTTCGCTTTAACCTTTGCTTTGATGTATCCTTTTCTGTTGGCAATAATTGCTTAGGATCGGGATGAGCCACTTCTTATAGCCTCCCTTATTGATCGAGATAATAGGTAGAACCTCTCTACCTATCCCTGCCTTGGTTGCTTTGAGCATTGCGTGAAGTTCACCGATACTCTTGTCCCATTGTTCATATTACAGTTTATTATGAATGTCTCAAACCTTTAGTTAGGCAATTAAGGATCAAATCCTTGGCCAACTACTTTGAGACAGGACACTTAAGCATCTTGAGGCTATCAATATGGCTTTTCATTTAAGAATATGTAAGATGATATCGATTGGGTCTCTTTCATGTGACATGTATAAAGTGCTTGAACCGTTTCGAAGCAATTTTACTAAAGTTAGTTGAAGGAACATTTCCTCCTTAGATTATCATGTCATGTGCCCCATGAGGCTCCAAACCCTTTTGGAGTTCGGGAATCATATTCCCAACATGAGATCAGATGCTTGCACAGAATCCTTAGTGTGCTTAACCAATCGTCAAAAGGCCTTAACATCAACAGCGTGGGTTGGTGAGGTATGGGGTCGTCAAGGAGATAGAGCTTTACTCATTCTTGATAGCGATTCTCAAGTCTCAAAATTGAGTTCATATGATAATTATGGTTAGGACGATCCCTCTTGGGAATGGATCTCAGTGATAGGGAAGGGACGATCGGGGTGGGGCGTTATAATTAGCGGTCATCACTACAATATTTGACAAAGTTCATTTTAGTATTTTTGATAAAATTATTTTAATCATTAATACCCTTAAATGTCTCATAGACAATTAACAACTAAAATCTAGAATCCAACGTTACATTTAAATGATGGTTAGATGACCTTATCCCATTATTTAAATTAACAAGGTAGTCAACAGTTGACAATTGCAACCTATTGCAACTTCTAGTCTTATGGGATCGGTTAAACATCATATGTTTAGTCAGCATGTTTAATCCATCAACACCATTGTACGCCATGCTTCGGTGACCCTAAGCACATGGTTTCCAATTCAAGTCGTCCTACTTACACACACGTGTGAGTTTTCACATACAAGCTGTTAGGTGACCTTTATCCCACAAGTACGTTAGACTCATCTCAAAAACACAAGTTCCCTACAAGTGGTTAGGTGACCTTTATCCCACAAATAGTTCTCAAGTGATTCGAGTGTCGTGTAAAAGGATGGTGTTAAACTGTTTCCAAATGGATTTAAGTTCCATTAATTCAAGACTTTGAAAGCTCTATGTACCTTGTAATTGCATGCTTTCAAGTACATGGTACCCTATGGTTCTCTTTTAATAAAACCTCTTTTATTTTGAAATCATTAATCCTTTTAATAACCTTTTATTACTTACTTAATGATTAGGAACCATAAAATTAAGCTTGTTAAGTTTGCAAATGAGTTTGTTATGCATATCCAAATATCAAACAACAAATACAACAAACAACCAAACAAGCATAATCATTCAAACATATGTGCATAACCATAGCCACTAAGTTGACTACACTGTTTTCCATCACAAGTGTTGTCATAAGGTCTTTCCTAAGGGTTTAACATAACACAAATGATGAGATCTCCAAAGACCCCCACTTGAACTTGCATCCAAATGCTTCAAGTCCATCCTTTGTGTCTTCCTTTTGTGCTTCAACTCCCGAGCATCTTCTTTTACAAAATATATATCCTAATACATATTTTCTAGTAAAAAAAACTCCTAATCTATTTATTACATTGCCCAATGAGTAAACAAATTACAACCCAAATAGAAACACAAAAGAAATTATTACAACCCATAAAGAATGAATACAACCAACATGACAAGATTACAATCAACCAAACCATAACAAACAAGGTCAAGGCTATGTTATGCACTAATACATGTAACCATATACATCATTTCAAGATCCAAAAGAACCCATTTGACCCTAAATTTTCAGCCAACATAAACCAAGAATTTAGTGTCTATTGTCCAAACAAAACACAATCAACCAAAATGATATCTTTCCTTTCAAGATTCAATCATAAGCATGCATGATTATAACCTTGAAAGGTTGGGGTATGATAAATCATCACAAAACAGCCCTAATAATGGTTGTTAAATCCTTATAAAACAAAATTTACAAGAACACATGAAACTAGTCATCCACGTATCCGGCTCTAGATGCCAATGTTGGGGTTTGTTGGACCTTAACAATGTTGTTTAACCATTTAAACAAGAAAAACGCAGCGGAATATGAACTTAATATCATGTTCTATAATTTGAAAAATTAAAGCTCATAACTTTGTTTCAACAAACCCAAAACCATAGGATCAAATATATGTATTTGAACTAGTTATCAAGATAAAACAAAACAACCAAAACAACACAATGGAACTACCTTCCAGAAGCTGTCAAAACCGTGGATTGGATCAAGATGATGATGCTTTTGAATGACCAAAACATCAAGATAGATGTCCTCAAGCAATCTACCCACAAGCCTATAAGAAAACACCATCTTTGCTTGGATTTGACACCAAAATCAGATCAAGAAAGTTGCTGGAACTTTCTTTCAGCCGTGAGACATCAAGAGGCTGCTGGAGCTTGTTCCAGCCATGAGACTTCTCTTCCAGATGAGAAACTCGAATTCTTGTGTCGATTTTGCATGTGAGAAAGGGCTAGATGAGTATGTGTGTGTTCAAGAAGATCTTTTGTTCCAAGAACACAAAAGAAAAAGAAGAGAGAGTTGGCTGCCATGGGGCGGCCGAAAACACTTAAAACCCTTAGGGTTTTCAATAAAAATCTCCCTTTTAAATTTTACAAAAGTTTAAATATTATACATAATTAACCTTTTAATTATATATAATATGTACACACACTTTTATTATTGATGTTGCTTAACTAATTTAAACAACATAACAAATAATATCTATGAACAATGTATCCTCATATTTGTTCCTTCTCACATACAATTTATTTAGAAAACCCATTTTCTAAATTGGTATGATTATTTAATTGTATGATCATATCATCAATTAAATAGTAATTGTGTTTGCTAAGCTTGTTATTGGGTATGACCGACTTGGATCACAACGTACTAACCACATCAATGTTCTAGTGTCTTGGGCATACAGAATCCAACACGAAAGTCAATGTGGGAATCACTCACGAAAAAGGTCATGTCTGAGGAGACCAATTGTTTTAAAAGGATCACGTTTGAGGGGATCAAAAGTTGTCTAAGTTAAAATGGTCATGTTGAGATGATCTAATGGTCTAAATGTTTAATCAAAAGTTAAAAGGGGTTAAGTGTCAAATGGTCATAAAATCAAAATCATGAGTATGATCCATTCGCAGGACTGGACCATGAGTATGGAGCAGCTGTATGATTGCCTGTACGTATGAGCCCAATCGCACGATTAGCCCACACGTATGGGCCAGACGTGCGATTGGATAATAAGCATGAGTAAAATCACACGATTGGATCACAAAATTGAACCAATCGCATGGATGAAGGTGACCGAATGACACAGTCGCATGACTGACTTCTAGTCGCACGACTCAAGGTGACGGACTGTGCCAACCGCACAATTGATCCTCAGTCGCATGAATCATTATGCGATTGGGCTTAGTCGCACAACTGAAGGAAACCATAGTATAAGTAGAGGAGGTGTCGGTCGCAGTCATTCATCACTCCCAAATCGCCCCCAAATCGCGCGACTCTACCATTACTCTGTCTGATTTTCTTTGATCACTCTAGACCACTGATTATTGTGTACTCACGATTTCTAGTGATTATATAGGTAAAGTGCGGTGCATTCCACTCAAATGTCCATCAATTCATGCCCTAAATCGACTGAATTGAACCATTAAAAGAACCCAGACTTAGTTGGCCTAAGAAACTAAATAAACAAAGCACATTGTGAAATTAAAGGTTATAGGTGTTATATGGGTAATGTGCGAGACTAATGAGCCAAATCACAATGTCTAACATTAAATTCTGCTCAAAATTTGAATTTTAATGGAACAGACAGTTTGTCATGTGAATGGACACCAACAGACAGTCTGTCATGTGAATGAACTTCAGTCGCACGACTGAGCTGGGCGAATGGCCAAATCGCACGACCTCACTATGCATATGAGTTAAGTCGCTCGACTGGGATAAACACATGGGATAGCATACGACAAAGCCAGTCGCATGCTCAGTCGTACGTATGAGCTCATTCGCACAACTAAATCTCAGTCGCACAGTTGCACGACAGAATAGAAGATTTCAAGTTAAATAAATCAAAATGTTACACTTTGACACACACTAACATTTATTTGCATTTTGTGACAGATGATTGAGTCATTGGCTCATGAACACCAAGCACAATATTTGTGCTCATCTAGATCTCACCTCCAGGAATGCTGCAAAGTTCTCAGGCATTATCACTTTTCTACGGAGGTCGAGGATCTTCCGTGACATTCTTCACCATGCATACCATACCGATCACTTCAGCACGCTTTTTGGGAAGGCACGGTTGTCAATAGGACCGTAGAGCCCCACCGTATTAGGAGCTCTATCTTGGGTCATGCTATAGAGATCACAGAGGAGGATCTCAGAACTGTTTTAGAGTTTGGACACGATGCCGACGGTCCGACCTGACTGCACCCAAACAGTGTGCGGCTGCTTCTTATGAGCCATGTACTCGGGGGACATCCCCGCAGGTGTGCTCAACAAGAGCAACCTGCTCCCCCAATTCAAGTACTTGGCACATGTGCTACATAAGTGCATTGCCTCCAGGAAGGGAGGCTTCGATGAGCTATCAAATCAGATTTAGAATGCCTATGTGGCGTTGGTGCTGAACCATCCATTCAGCTTCTCCACGATAATCTTTACCTATCTAGTGGAGACCATCGAGGCCAAGGGGAAGGAGGGATTTTGTATGTACCCATGCTTCATGCGGATGATCATTAATAGGAAGCTCCGTCAGCTACCTAAGGAGAAGTAGGACGTTGTGGTGCTCGAGATGATGGACGATACCACCTTGGGCAGGATGAAGGTATACAGGGGGAAGCAGGTAAAACCCCCTGTGAGGCAATGTTTGGGCATCTGGCCGGGAAGACTATGTGGTGCCGTCTCGGAGGAAGTGGCGCCACGATGATATTGATTCTAATACTGATTAGATTGTGCTCCCCACCGATGACTCAGGGGATGATGACAGTGCCGATCATGGAGACACTGGCCCAACTCCATCTTGGACCACCACTACAGATTTTACACCTCCACCACCCACTTAGGGAGAAGCTGATATAGCATGTTTCCATCAGGATTTCACAACCTGAGGAGGAGGAGGAGAGTGATGATGAGCCGTTGATGAGAATGGTGGGCAGCAGGGTGGTTGCCATTGAACATGGAATGGAGGCGGTTGGAGGATGCCAAGCTGCGTTTGGGAAGACTACTATAGATCCTACTTATACCCCAGACCAGTCCAGCATCCTAGGGGGAGCATCCTCCTCGAGGGGTCGAGGAAGAAGAGAATGGCTCAGCCCCATGGGATGAAGCCAAAAAGACAGAGGTTCACGCTGATTCCTACCTCCACCGCCACTACCACCACATCTACCACCACCACTCACTCACCCACCACCACAGCTACCACCACCACTACTACAGCCACTCCACCACCCATCTAGACTACCTCCACCACCACTACAGCCTACCATCACTACCCACACACACCACCACCAACCATATCACCACAACCACCACCACACTAGCCACCAGCCCGGACCATCATCCCACTAGCCACTCACTACAAGATCCTCCCTACCTTCTTTTGGGGTAGAGGATCAGCTGGTAGCACTTAACAGGATGGTGCTGAATGTGGGCTGCTGACGAGGAAAGAGCTGCATAAATCAGGCAGCTTGTGGAGCAAAACGCTGCCCAAGCACAACAGATTGCTCAGCAGGCCCAACTAATAAAGGATCAGGCTCACCAGATGGCTGCTCAAAGTCAAGAGATTGCCCAACTCTAGGAGCATAAAGTTCTATCCACTAAGAAGATTGAGGAGTTGGAGGATGCTAAAATGACTATCATGCTCAATTCAACGGCACAAAGGATGAGCCTCTGAAGATACAAGAGGAAGATGGTGATGATGATGATGAGGATAATGATGAGGATGAGACAGAGGCAGGAGATGATGAAGGTGCAAGAAATGGGGAAGATGATAAAGAAGGTGGTGATGCATCTGCATCAGGTGCCACACAAGCTAGAGAGAGGCGGACCAAGAAGACTCAAGATCAGGGTGCCTCGACCTCAGCCCCAATAACAGAGGAGGGCATGATTTAGGACTAATATAATGCCTAGATGTTTATGTAATTTTAAATCATGTGTAATTGAATAATGTATTAAACTCAAATACATAATATTTATATTTAATTAATTTTTACTGTCTTGATTATTGACTAATGGTTGATGTATTTATGTGTTTAAATCAAGTAGATTTTTCATCTCATCAAGATGAGTACGATGTTGCTCCCCTTCAGCAAATCAAGTTTCAACTCACAATAATACTTGATTTGCAAGGGATCATCAGGAGTTCTGAATGTTATACTCCTGAAGAAGGAGAAATAATTCATGATCTTACTATGAGCAACTAGTTGAGATGTTTCGACTGATTCCAGATGAGATTATGAAGGATGCTCTACATTTAACGTGGATAGTGACGATAAGCTTAATGATGTGGACGAGATATAGATTAAAAACATCACAGGCCAGCATTATCTAGAGTATGCTGACAATGAGGGAAATGTAGTCCCCAATCTGGGTGACATTTTTGTCAGTGATACATTTGAAACACTGGATAAGACGGAGCAAGAGTCGAAGAAGAATAAGGATCAAGCCCAAGCCTCGAACACCTATGTCAACATAAAAAAGGCTGAATGGGTGGCATGTTTTGCAAAGATCAGAGCCCAACGCACTGCTCCAAAATCGAGTCTCTACACCAAGCTCTACAAAGTGAAGAAGCATCACAAGGTGTTTGGCAAGATTATCGCGTGGGTCTATTTTAAGTATCTTAATGTATATGTGGTAAAGAGAGAGAACGGTATAGAGTACTTTAGATTTCCACATGATATAAAGACTCTACCTGGTTTTGAGCTCAACAGCTGGCCAAACTAAAGCTTTTATATGCTGACCCTAGAAAGATGTCAGGCTAGTTTGAGGCTGCTTTGAAGAGAGAGTACCACACCAAGTGGGTCAACTTCAAACCTCAACAACCGACAAGGTATATCAGACAGGCTGAAGTTGATTCCATTACTGGCAAGCCAAAGATAGTGCTGAAGTGGAGTCCTCCGCGCACGATGTCAAGAATCCCTCTAAGAGAAATGCCACAGGACTTCACTCCACACTTCAAGTGGTGGTACTATGATTGGAGAATAGGTGATGCGGTCATAGTTTTCAACAAAGAAGATAATATGGAAACTATTAGGGTATTTGACCGAATATGACTAACTAACTTGTCTTGTGACGATATCTACACTTTATATAAGTGGCCATTGTTCTATGACGCGCAAGACATTGTTCAAGCCCTCTAGTTCCAAAACGTGATAAGACTCTACTTTTTATTCGAAATACATGCAGGAGTTACAAGGGAGGAGAAGTACAAGAAATTTGAAGAGCTAATGAAGAATGTTAGACAATAGATGTAAACTAGGTCCAAAGGGGACTTTGTTGATACTTATGTACCTAGTTTAGGAGCTCAATGCAAAATGTCTTTCATGTCTTACAAATATGTAATGAATGGGTATGAATGAAATACAATGTGTGGTTTATGCTTATAATGTTTGATATTTCATTGTTTATTATGTATTGAACTAATTTATAGGTTTGTGGTTGTTTACATAGTTCTTAGTCAATAATCATTGAGAAACATGTTTAAACTTAATCATGCAAAGTTATCATGTGAATGGACCATGCTAATGGACTATACACATGAATAGTTCATGCTAATGAACCGGTCGCACGAATGAACCAGGAGACTGGATCAGTCGCACGATTGTGACATGAGATTGACTCAGTCGCACGACTGAACTTTCAGTCGTGCGGAAGATTCAACCAAATGCTTCAGTCGCACGACTGAACCATGCAAATGGTTCAGTTGTACGAATGGATACCCTAACCTATAAATACCACTTAATCATGGAAAAACGAAAAAATTCGAATACCTACGCACTAAATCATACCTAGCCATCCAGAGACCCTAGAACACTTGTTCCAAGTTCATAGATCGCAGTTAATCAATTACAATCATTCATACGTTTAGATTCATTCTTAGATTGATTATACTTGCGTTCTCACTGATTGGATTGCTAATCAAATAGGATTCCGCACTATTTGGTTTGGTACACCCGTAAATCATTTAGTACTCCTTATCGAAAACGGTCCTACCAGACTTTTTGGTATAAAGTGAAATTTAGGCTTTGACTTGGGATGTTCCTGGGGGCTATGTAAGTTGACTATTTGAGGTCATAGATGATGTGATGGGCATTGTATGGTGATGATATGATGAATGATTGATGCTTATGCATGATGGTATGCATGATGTATATGATGCTCTGTATGATGATGTGTGATTGATGATGTGTGATTGATGATGTGTGATTGATGATGTTATGTATGATGGTATATGTGATGTATGATGTATGCATGCTCATATGTATGAAGTTTTGCATGATCTTGCTAATATTCCTGTTTATGTATGTTTGTCTTCCCGTGGCCTACATTGAATATTAATCAATGAAATGAAAGTATTATGTAACGTAAAGTGGAAGATAATGAAAGAGGAACGAAATAATGAATGCATGCATTAATGAATGAAAGAGAAAGTGATGAAAAGCCTTGCAAGCAACTGAAGGAAGGTTCGTAACTCATTGAGAGTTGTTGCCTTGTGTGTGTCTACAACATGCGTTTGGCTAACTCATTAGGGTTTAGACACACAGTAAGAATTCAGTCCCGGTGACTGCTCCAACACGTGCAATTTTATAATAATTGTGTGTCATATAGCATGCAATTTTCGCTAACTCGTAAGAGTTCATACACACAGGGGGAGTCTCCAACTATGTGTGTATCAACAGTGTGCGATTTTGGCTAACTCATAAGGGTTCATACACACAGTAAGAGTTCAGTCTTGGTGACTACTCCAATAACGTGCGATTTCCTAATTACTATGTGTTATACAATGTGCGATCCTGGCAAACCCATAAGAGTTCACACACATAGGGGGAGTTTGTCCTAGTGACCACTCCATACATGCGATATGTGCGATACATGCGATATGTGCGATACATGCGATATGTGCTATACGTGCGATATATGTGATATGTGCAATACGGGCGATGTGTGTGAGATGTGCGAGATGTACTAACAAACGGTGATGAAGATAATAATGATTACCTTGATGTATGTGCGATACGGGTGATATGTGAGATATGTGTGATGTGTACGAAGCGTGCGACATCTACGAAACGAACGAAGATGACAATGTTTTAATGAATGGAAGTTAATGATTAAATGATGATGGTAATAATAACTATTAACTATTTGTACGTATGATGTGTGATCACATGCTAAAGTAAAGAACGGTTCTAAGGAAAGTAAAGTTTGTTTTATTGTAAAACTAGAACGTACTTAACAACCTTGACTTTTTATGCAGATTCCAGTTGGCAGGTGAGCTTGTTTAGGCGGGATGGCGCGGGGCAGCTACTTGGCATTTTGGATGGAATTCTTTTTTTATGTTTTTGCATTGTAATGCGAACGAACGATGTTTTGAAATGAAAGATTGTTAACTTGCAAAAGCATTATAATAAAATGAAAGTTATCTTAATATTCCACTACGATGTTTTCTGAATATTAATAATAAATATATGTTTTATGTGTGATGGTTGACCAGCTGTAAGCATCCCAGGAACGAGGCCTTACAAGTTGGTATGAGAGCTGAAGTTTATGTGAAACAGGTAAATTTTCAAAATAACCCTAAACTTCAACTGAAAATCAGACGGAAAGGGAAGTGATGCTAGTCCGAGTAGTTGTGTTTCATCATGTATTTCTTAATGATAACTGGTATTATATGTGCATGTTTTGTGGTTTACGTGTTGCTGTAGATTTAGATACAAATATGGTCAGGATAGGTAATGCTTGATATGAAGAGTAAAGTAAGTGGCTAATCACAACCGGCCACTGTAATTAGGGACATACTATATTTGACATAAACTAAGTTGTCCCGTTTAATGACCGTGTTGGTGTTTAAATCTTTTAGTGTGTGTTTTAGAGGATGGCCAGTGGTAGATCATCAAAAGCTTCACGTTGTGGAGGTCGTGGCACTAAAAAACGGGTTACGATAGGAAGTCCTAGAGCGAAAAGGTGGTTCATCACGAACCAGAGACCCCTCATCCGAAGGGCGGTAATGAGAGTGCTAACTTATGGCCTCGATGAAAGAGGCTGTTATGGAAGAAGTTCATCAGGTCATGCAGAAAATCTTAGTGTCTGTGGTGACCGAAGTTATCAAGGCCGTGAGGGAAGGATAAAGTAAGGAAAGGAGTACAACAACAAGCGAAAGGAGACAACCCAAGACTGAGATGGTTCTATCTCATGACGAAGAAGAATCAGAAGAAAAAGAGCCTACGCTGGAGGCGACACGAGGCTGAAACTATGGGGCATTTCAAAAATGCAAGCCCCCAACCTTCGATGGTAATGGCACTACTACTGCTTCTCACCGGTGGGTGAGAGAGATGGAAGCTGTTCTGAACATCAGCAAGTGTTGAGAGGAGCAAAACGTGAAGTTTGCAACCCACTCATTTCTGGCCTAGGCTCTATGTTGGGAGGACAATATTGTCCAATCTGAGGGTAGCTTGGATATCGGAAGTCTGAGATGGCGGGAGTTGAAGAGGATGGTGACTGAGGGGCTCTGTCCTTACCGTGACATGGACAAAGTTCAGATGGAGTTCCTGCAACTGGAGGCGGGAACGATGACACATCAGCAATAAACCATTAAGTTCAATGAAATGGCATGGATGGTGCCTGATCAGGTGACACATCTATCACAAAAGATAAAGAGGTATCTTCAGGGCTTGCCAACAGACATCCGTAGGCACATGATCGCTGCCCGACAAGAACGTTTAGGTCGGAAATTGACTTGGCAGGGAGGTTGTACGATGACAAGACTGTGGTGGTGGCTGAGGTGAGTAAGAAGAATGGTGGAGACCAGAACTGGAATGGGAAGAGGACTGGACGGGGTGGTGTCCTGATGAACAATAAGCGTGCATGGATGGATGACCGACTTATGGTCATATCTGGTGCAAGATCGAAGAGGTGTGGCAAATGCGGGATGGAGCATTTGGGAGAATGCAAATAGGGTTCAAACATTTACTTCAAGTGGGAGAAGCCTGGCCATATAGCGAGGGAATGCACAGTTGTAAGGTGTTACAAGTGTGGAGAGAATGGTCACCTGAGTAGAGACTATAAGAAGCTGAGGGCTAAGGGTTCAGGGGTGAAGAAGGCTGGAGTAGAAGGGCAGAGGCAAGTGCCAGAGCATTCACGAAGACGTAGGGGGGAGGCTAGGACGAACCCTGATGTCGTGTCAGGTAGTTTCTAGTAAACCAAACTTTAGCCTCTGTGTTATTTGATTCTGGTGCTAGTAAAAGTTTTATTTCTACTGCTTTCTGTGCTAAACTACCTGTTAGTAGCAGGAGTGTAAATGCGCCCTTTGATGTAGAAACTACCATAGGAGAGTCTACCCGGATTTCTAAGATGATAGAGGTTGTAACATAGAACTAGAAGGTCACAAGTTTCATGTTAGACCATTTGTGATGACTTTAGGCGGGTTTGATGTTGTCCTAGGAATGGATTGGTTGGCGGACTACAAGGCAGACATTGTGTGTCGCAAGAAGATGGTTCGGTTGACAGCGCCTAACGGGAGTACATTGACGGTTTAACTGTGATAGATTCACAATGATTCTGAAGGTGACTTCGATGACGGTGGCGGGAAAGTGCATGAGGCGTGTGACAGGATCAGTGATCACAAGTTTGATGTATCAGAATATAAAGCAGCGGAATACAAACACGAATTAGACAAATTGTAGCAAGCAACGATATTTGTAAGCATTAAGATCGCATACGGTTATAGGGAGAGAATATGTATTTCTGATTTCGGAATGTTTATAGATGAGATATTTCTAATCGAATCAATCATTCATTCCATTCAATTACTCATTTCATCCACGATTACAATAGGTTGTCACTCCTTATATAGAGTGCAACAATCACTGCTGTTATCACGGAAAGTGACAACTGGCAGATCCAATACAGAAATAACTAATTCTTAACAAACTACTGAAATGTTCACAACTACTGAGAACATATCAGCAAGTTAAGTACAAAAATTAAACTACTGAAACTACAACGACTGAAGAACAAGCTCTTCAGTCGTTTTTACAACTACTGAAACATAAAATAGAAACTAGAAATATAAAACTACTGATATCACAACTACTGAAGAAGTACTCTTCAGCAGTTGTGACAAACTACTGAGGCTTCAGTACTTGATCTTCAGACTTTGACTTCAGGTGTTTCATCAGCTGATGACTTCAGTAGATATCATCAGCTGATGTCTTCAGTCTTTGTCTTCAGACTTTGTACATCAGTTGTTGATCTTCAGCACTTGTGAACTCTTCAGCTGTTGTACTTCAGTACTTTGGTTTTCAGCTTAGCACTTGTGTCTTCAGTTGTACTTCAGTACTTTGGTCTTTCTTCAGCTGTGTCTTCAGTGTTGTACTTCAGCACTTTGGTTCTTCAGCTGTTAAGGTCTTCAGCACTTGATCTTCAGCTGTTGAAGTCTTCAGCACTTGTCAAACTGATGAGGCTTTCAGCAGTTGTTGTGATACCGTGTGGGACTTAGAGGTTTTCTGATCTTGGCTCATTGGTTCTTTTGGTCCAACAAACTCCCCCTGAACCAATGCAGCCAAAACCTCTAACTTATTTATACCCACTTATTGATGGCAAAAATGTTGGTCTTTTTCCTTCTTGATCAGTAGAGAAGATGACCCATGTAGCTCCGGCCTGGGAAGAAATCTCAAATATTTGTTTGGCAGAGTATGAATGGGAACTCTGTTTTGGGGAACTGGACACAGAGTTGTTATCCCATTCATGAGATTACTTCCCCATAATGAGTCTGTACGACTCTCTTGTGTAGGCCTCAAGGAAGGTGATTTGTTCCTCCATAGTTAGCTCTTCAGCACCTCCTTCAAACAATGATTCAGGCCCATAATACTCAGACAGGTATTTGGCCTGTTTCCCATTTTAGCTCCACAGTTGTTATTATTCTGTAAGCAAACTCATCGGGTGATTACCCTCTAGGAACAACTGGAGCTCATTTTTCCTGACTTCCTCAAGCCTCTTGTAAACTAACCCCTTTTTCACTATTTTGTTTTCTAGCATCTTCTGAGGGGTTAGATTAGCTTTGTAGGCCTTCTTGAAGTCTTCTAGGATTTCCCAGGGTGAAACTACAAAGACCAGAGAGATCACTTCATCTACGATCTTTTTCACTGGCCAATGTATCTCTGAGGTATATTGTTCTTATGAATTCTGTGAGAGACCCTGGGATCAGGCCAAATCCTCACTCTTCCTTTTGATATTGAAAGGTATGCCTGAGAGTGTAAAGTTGAGGGCTTGCTCTTCATATTGATGATAGAAGATGTGGCTGCATAAGCTTTGTCAACTCTCTTCAGCAATTCTCATCATGCTGTTTATGAAGCTTTCTTCTTCTAGCTTCACTTTAACCATTTGTCTCTGGACTTCAGGAGTTATTGCTGAGGAGTGACTTGTGGCCTTAGGCAACTGAATCACAGCTGAGAGAGCGGCAGCCTGTCTTCATCATCTTCGTCCTTCTTCTAGCCTCAATATCCTTCTCTTCTCTTCAAGGTATATCATCGGCTATGGGTTTTGAGGGTAAGGGAGTTGGTTTGGTGGGTTGTGTTTTGGGTGGTTTGGTGTGGGAATGTTGACAGGCTGTTCTAGCATCCTTGAGGTGAGTGTGGCTTTTGATTGCTGGCTAGCTCAGTCCTGCTCCCAGCACCCGCTTCATTCAAAGCTTCAATAACAAGCCCCTTAGTATATTCAGATGAACAGATCTTGGTGGTGATTGCCAAGATACTGTCCCTGGACCAAGCTTTGATTTCGATCATTGATCTTCCAATATTTTGCAATAAATCTGATCATGATTTCAAGCTTTCTCTTCTTTCTACACTTCATAACTTGCCCATCTGTTTGGATTTCTTCAATCTCTAGTCGTCGAATCTCAGAGTCAAGTTTATTGGGTCATGGCTTGCCTAAACAGCTGATCAATGATGTTGTCCATTGATCTACTGTGTTCGGCATCAGCCTCTTTTATCAGTAGCTCCAAGGCTTTATCTTCAGCAATGTGCTCATCAGCACCTTTCTTTCGCTTGTAGGTGAGCATTGGTTGCTTTCTTTCTCCTCCTCTTCCTTTTCCTCAGATCTTTTCCTCTTCCTTTCTTTCACTGCAGTACTCTCCCCCTTTTGGTTGCATTGGAGGAAGGGGTTGGTACCGCAGAAAGAGTCTTTTGGACAGCAGCATCAACCAAGGGCTGTAATGTTGAGGAAAGCCTCTCATCAAGGGCTTTGATCACTATATCAGTGATTATGGGGTGATGAGAGAGGAGGGAATTTTGGAGTACAGCACCTATTTGCTCAGGAGGGTTCTGTTCCTGAGAAGTAGGGCCTGAAGCAGAGGCAGGTGGTTGATTTTGGGGTGGCTCTGTGTTTGGGAAACCTTCAAGGGAAGGTGCCATGTGGGGGTATGAGGGTGGCAGATGGACTTGCATCCTGAGACATCTTGGCCAGCAGCTCTTTGAGTCTGCTAACCTCATCCTCTAGAATGGTGTTTGAGAGCAACTACATCATAGAAGAAGCTCAGGTCATCATCAGTAATACTGAATCACTGACCTCCTGCTTAGAGCAGGATTACATGCACTGGGTGTAGACCAGTTGGTGCATGTGCCCCGTGCTTGGTACTGGGGACTTCCAGCCTCAGGACAATGTCCATCATCAGCTGTTGCCTCTAGGGAGGTCTTAGCAATGTTACCAGCCTCACTCTGGTCATGTGCTGAGTCGAGGAGAGGAGGGTGGCAGCCTCCTAGATATTCTAAGCTCCTTGTCTACACCAGGAGATAGAATTGGGAACCCCTGTGCTGTGGGTTCTCAGGTGCACTGTGTTCCTCCCCCTCAATTGTAGAGGTATTCCCAGTAGTAAGTGGTTTCTGGGGAGGGGGTGAGGAGTGCAATTGAGTCAGCACTTGTGCAACTATTAAAGTTGGGCTGTGAGGGGCGGTTGTTTGGGGTAAGGGGTTAGAAGCAGTGTGCACCTGGGGTGGATGGTGCTCTTCAATGGCAATCTCCTCAAGTGAGTAAGATCCCAGATAAGTAGGTGCCCCTTGGGTTGCTGCAGGCTCCTGTTGAGAGGAAGCCTGAGCGGCTGTGGCTGGAAGAGTCATTGTATCCACTAGGGGGTTTGGACTAGTGGATATATCCTGCGTTTGTGGTGCAGGAGCATCCTCAGGGGACTCAATTCCCTGAGTAGCCATTTTGGGTTTCTTTTTGGTGGGTTTGGTGGGGACATTGGATTTGGAGGTGGTGGCTGTGGGTTCCAGCTGCGGGTTTTCGCAGCTTGGCAGCCAGTTTGAGTGTCGGTCAGAGTTGTGCCGGGAGTATACTTCTGGCAGAACAGCCGTAGCAGGGACTCCCAAGCCAACAAGTCCCTCAGCATTAAGCTGGTCTATAATAATGGCCATTATGAACCGTGGATAGAGTATCCAACGGTTGGCAGTTAGTTTTTGAGCCATATCTTTGAGCTCTGAAAATATTAATTCTGAAAAGTTCAGTGGTTGTTGCTCAAGGATAGAATACATTACCTGCTGCCATTTGGTGGACATTTGATCCCAAGACGATGTCTTAGGGGCCAAACATACATTGACCATGTGAAAAATCAGGCGCTCAGCGTCATTAAAGTGTTTCTTCATGATGGTGGTGGCACTGAGATCACCTTGATATCCATGCTGAGCAAATGATAGATCTATGGTGCCCTTCGGATATCCAGCAGGAGAGGTAGCATCACTCAGTTGAAGAATTTACGGATTGTTGCAGGAGTAATCACTACTTCTTTGTTGTTGACGACTGACCGGAGGGATCGTGTGTTGCTCTCCTCAGTTGTAACAGTAACGTTCATCCAAAATTGGTTCAAGGATTCGGCATGTAAGACGGGGTTCAGAAGGAATGCCTTGTTGTATTGGGACTGAACCATAAGATCGATAGCAGTATCGAACTTAGTCCAGATCGGCGATTTTGTGAGGTAGGCAACACAGTTGTGTCGCGGTTTAATTTGCATAGACGCCATGGAGAAGGAAGTTTTGGAGAGGAACGTTAGGTTTGAAGAAGATGAAGCATGGAGAGCTCAGGTTAGGGGTATTTATAGGGTACGGGTGAGGAAACGACTGAAGGATGTGGTGTTAGTCATCAGTAGTTTTAAACGACCGTTGACATGGTATTATCCTTTCAGACGTTGAAACAGCTGAAGTCGTGGTGTTAGGCATCAGTAGTTTAGAAAACTACTGAAGACCGTGGTTTTGACTTCAGATGATTGAAACAACTGAGGACATGGTGTTTGTCATCAGTAGTTATGAAACTACTGAAGACAGTGGTTTGTCATCAGCTGTTGTAAACAACTGAAGACTTGGTATTAGTCATCAGTAGTTATAAAACTACTGAAGACGTGGTTTTGCTTCAGTTGTTTAAAATGAAACAGCAGTTGTACAAACGACTGAAGAGAAAGTTCTCTTCAGCTGTTTTCGTCAATTCTTAGCTTTTCAGCTGTTTCAAACTGTCCTCAACACATTCATCAGTCTTTATGGCTGATTTCAGTTGTTTCATAGGACATCAGTACTTATCTGTTTTTACTGATTGCAGTAGTTATGACTGCATCAGTAGTTGTAACTACATCAGTAGTTTAGAACAGATGAAGTACTTCAGTACTTGTGAGACATTTAGCCTTCAGTAGTATATAAAACTACTGAGGTTAAAAGAGTCATCAGTACTTATATGTGACACACTCATGATCATCAGTATGAATTACTGAGATCATCAGTAGTTGTCACCTATTCTAGCTGCAGCATACCAAGCCTTAACACCAGGTTTTGGAAAGTTGAACTATCCAAAGGCTTAGTAAAAATGTCTGCAAGCTCATCAGCACTAGGCACAAACTTAGGATCAATCAGACCTTTTTCAAAACAATCCCTTATAAAATGATGTCTGATCTCTATATGTTTGGTCCTAGAGTGCTGGACTGGATTTTTGACAATGCAAAGAGCTGAAGCACTATCCATTAACAATGGAGTCTTAGTCTCTGTAATGCCATAATCCAAAAGTTGGTTTTGAAGCCAGAGTACCTGAGATGTACAGCTTGCAGCAGCAATGTACTCTGCTTCCGCAGTGGATGTAGCAACTGAGGTCTGTTTCTTGCTCTGCCAAGAAATCAAGCAGTTGCCTAGGAATTGACATCCACCAGAAGTTGATTTCCTGGTCAACTTACACCCTGCATAGTCACTGTCAGAAAAAGCAACTAATTTACCAGAATGTCCGGTAGAATACCATAAACCTAGAGATGGAGTGCCTTGCAGATATCTAAAGATCCTCTTGACTGCAATCAGATGAGACTCTTTAGGTGCAGCCTGAAATCTAGCACAAACACATGTAGCAAACATAATATCTGGTCTAGAAGCTGTTAAATACATCAAGGACCCAATCATACATCTGTAAAGTGTTTCATCAACCACTTTACCTTTCTGATCTGAGTCCAGTTGTGTGGTGCTGCTCATGGGAGTAGAACAGGGCTTACAGTTTTGTAAATCAAACTTTTGCAAAAGATCTTTTGTATATTTGGATTGATGAATAAAAATTCCATCAGCTTTTGTTTGATTTGCAACCCCAGAAAGAACTGTAATTCTCCCATGGCACTCATTTCAAACTTCTGTTGCATCAACTTTGTAAAGGCATCACACAACTTTGGATCAGAGGATGCAAAAATGATATCATCTACATAAATTTGAACAAGTAGATTATGCTGCCCAGCTTTCTTAATAAATAAAGTCTTGTCTATGGAGCCTCTAGTGAAATTGTTTTCCAGAAGAAAGTTTGATAATGTCTCATACAGGCTCTGGGAGCTTGTTTTAACCCATAAAGAGCTTTATCAAGCTTATACACCCAATTAGGATGTTTATTGTCCTCAAAGCCTGGAGGTTGACATACATAAACCTCTTCTTTAACTTTTCCATACAAAAATGCACTTTTGACATCCATTTGAAAGACTTTAAGTTTTTGATAAGCAGCATAAGCTAAAAACAATCGAATTGCTTCCAGTCTGGCTACAGGGGCAAAGGTTTCATCATAATCAATACCTTCTTCTTGTGCAAACCCCTGAACAACCAGTCTGGCCTTGTTCTTAACAATAAGCCCATTTTCATCAGTTTTGTTCCTAAACACCCATTTAGTGCCTATTGCACACTTACCTGGAGGTAGAGGAACCAGTTCCCACACTTGCTGTTTCTTGAACTGAAGAAGCTCAAGCTGCATGGCATCAACCCATCCATTGTCCTTTAAAGCAATGTGATAATTCTTTGGCTCTTGCTGACTGATGAAGAGAGCATAGAAGCAGAAATTTGACAATTGACTTCTTGTTGATACTCCAGCAGTGATATCACCAATGATTTGAGACATAGGGTGATTCTTCAGATCTTGATACACAATGAGATCTGTGCAAGTGTTTGTAGCCGGTTCAGCAGCAACAGATGGTGATGGTGAATCATTTCCTTGAAACCAATCAGTGGATGGTAATTCAAAGGAAGTTGAATTCGAAGAAATCTCATCAGCATTTGTTGTGGATGGTGCTACTGGCGCTACAGGAACATCAGGTCTAGTTGAGTCAGGCAGCTGATCACTAAACCTGAAGAGGTGAGTACTGCAATCATCATCATCATCAGCAGTACCACCAGGTGGTGAACTGTTGACAGGAGCAACAGCAGGAGTTTGATAAGGAACATATTGCAGTATGTCCAAATCAAATAACTCCACAGGACTTTGTGGAATCTTGTCCTTTGGAGATTCATTAAACTTAACATGTAGAGTTTCTTCAACCATCTTTGTTCTGCAGTTGAAGACTCTGTATGCCTTGCAAGTAGATGAATAACCAACAAAGTATCCTGCATCCACCTTAGGATCAAATTTGTGGAGTTGATCCTTTGTGTTGAGAATAAAACAGGGACACCCAAATGCTTTGAAAAATGAAATCAGAGGAGCCAAATGATGGAGAACTTCATATGGAGTCTTCATCAACCTCTGATTTACTAAAACTCTATTTTGCACATAACAAGCTGTGTTGACAGCTTCGGCCCAAAAGGTCAATGGCAAACCTGAGTCAGCCAGCATGGACCTTGCAGCTTCAATGAGGGTCCTGTTCTTTCTCTCCACTACTCCATTTTGTTCTGGAGTCCTTGGAATGCTGAACTGCCTTTTGATTCCCTTTGAAAGATAGAAGTCATCAAGTGTATGATTTCTGAACTCAGTTCCATTATCACTCCTAATACACTTGACTGGAAGGGAATACTGCTTCTCAATGTACAGCACAAAGTGGATAATCTTCTGAGCAGCCTCATCCTTTGAATGTAGAAAGAAAGTCCATACAAATCTGGAGTAATCATCCACAATTACCAGACAGTATTTCTTCTTTGCCATGCTCATTACTCTCACAGGACCAAATAGATCCATATGCAGTAATTGCAAGCAGGCAGTGGACTTGGACACTTCAATAGGAGGAAATGAGACCTTGTGCTGTTTTCCTTTTAAACAAGCAGTGCATGTTTCATCACAGTGGAACTCCTTTATTGGTAAGCCTCTGACTAAACTATTGTGGCTAAGCTGATTCATGTTTTTGAGATTAACATGACCAAGCCTCCTGTGCCACAGTTTAGATTCTTGAGAAGAGGCTTTGGAAAATAGGCAAGGATTGCCTTTGAGATCTATCTTCTTAGAGAGATCTAAGGCATACACTCTTCCTGTCCTGTTGGCTTTCAGGAGAGTGTGATCATCCAACACCTTGTCAATCAAGTGCAAAACTTTGGATGACAGAATCCTACAGTTTTGACTTGTGAAAAGGGCAACATGGCCTTTATCACACATTTGACTGACACTCAAGAGGTTGTACTTGAGATTTTCCACATGATTAACATCATCAAATTTGATTTCTCCATTGGAGACAAAGCCCTTACCATGATGTAACCCCTAGCATCATTGCCAAAAGAGACAAATCCTTCTTTCCTTGAGAGTAGTCATGAAGAAGAGAGATGTTCCCAGTCATGTGCATAGATCCCCCACTGTCTACATACCAGATGCTACTTTGGCATGTTGAAGAACCCTGCAATAATAAACAATCAGTTAGTTTTAGAGACCCAAACCTTTTGGTTTTGGGCCTGGTCTCATCAATAGATGGTAAACTAACATGTTTATTTGTAACAACAGCCTGAGAAGAAGAAGATGGTGTAGAAGAGGAGTCCTTTGGCTTAGACCTCCTTTTCTGTGGTTTCAACATAGGAGAATCTAGTTGGTTAACTCTACCCAACAGATGTTGTACCATCATCACCAGCTGTGTCTGATTTTGTGATAAAGCTTTCAGCTCATCAGACACATTGCTAGTGGAGTTAGATAAGGTCCTATGTTGCACCTTCTTCTTTTGAGCACCCTCAGCTGTCACCTGTTTAACTCCTTCTTTTTGGATTGCTTTAAGGACTTAAGGGTTACAGGATTTGATGTTGCTGATACAAATGTGGTCTCAAACTCAGTTTTCATTTTTACCATTTTCTCATTAATTTCTTCTTTTTGTTTGAGTTTGGAACCTCTTTTGTACCAACAATCATCTGTAAGATGATTGAACAAACCACATACTTCACATGGTTTCTTCTTCATCTTAGGTTGATCATCAACTAAAGATGGTGAAGCAACAGAAGACTTGTTCTTCAATGCTTTGGAAGCATTGGTTGCTTTCTTGACAGCCTCTTTAGTAGTCTTCAAACTCTTTCTACTGCCAGTTTTCTTCTCTTCAGTACTGACAGCAGTTGAAGTTTGAACTTCAGGTGTTGAATCCTGCTCTCCAGTCCTTTCAGGACCTTCAGGATTAACTCCTGAGTTGATCAACTTATTGATCATGTGAATGTCAGCATTTGGACCATCAACATCAGCTGATAGGTTCAAAGAGGACTTGATGCTGACTGCTACTTCTGATTGTGCTGTATCAGAAGGTAGATCACATGATTTGATGGATTGGTTATCACTCTCACCATCAGATTCTACTCTGCTCTTGGGGTAAAATCTGTAGGTGGAGCAGTGTGATTGTAGCCAATCCAAACTTCACATTTGAAGCAGATTGCTTACTAAGAAGCATTTCAAAACCTTTGCATGATTGTACCCATCTATCACACTCGACCTGGGTAACTGCAAGGGTTTCTTTGAGATCTTTGTACTTCTCTAGAAGTACATCTTCTCTAGCCTTATCATCAATTATTTGGCAATTCAGTTTATAAACCTCATCATTTTATCTTTGAGCACAAACTCAAACTCAGCTTTGTTTTTGGAAATTATTTGTTCTAGCTCAATGTTCTTATTAATTAAAGCTACATTTGCTTCTCTAATGGAAGCAAATGCTGCTATGCATTGTTCAGAACATAATTTGGCTTTTGCCTCAGAGGATACCTGTGATACCTGAGGTGTAGAGGCATTGGAAGATGAAGTATCAGCAGACTCCAAAGCCATAAGAGCTAGATTCCCAAAGGGACTGTCACCACCATGTTGACCAGCACCTGAGAACAGTTGATCATGACCAGACAAGTCATCTGGTAAACTGCTCCAGTCAACAACTCCTGGGGTGAAGAAGCTGTGTTGTTGAGATGAAGGTTGTTGATGAGATAGGGAAGGCTGAGGTTCTGGTAATGCATGAGGTTGTGGTGTCATAGGAACTTGAACTTGATTTGACTGTGGCATGTAATAACAAGGGTACTGATATGGCATTTGACCCTGAGGAACAAAATATGCCGGAGATTGTTGTTGAGGATGATGACTAGATGTGACAGGATGTTGCCCTCTGTTTTGTTGACTATTGCCAGGAAAAGTCACAAAGGGTGCAGTAGAGTTTGATCCAGTTGATCTACACTCTCTTGCAAAGTGTCCAAGCCGTTGGCATTTGTGACACCTCAACTTGCTCTTGTCAAAACCAACTTTGGTTTTGCCAGAGAGTCCTGGGAATTTTCTTCCAGTTCTTTTGTAGAACTTCTGAGATCTGATATTTATCAAGGCCATTTGGCTCAAAATATCCATCTCTTCTAAGTCATCATCAGCAATCCCCTTGAGATCATCCATAATGAAACATAGATTGTCATTATTACACCCAGTGAACTGACCATCAACACTTACAAATGCAGAATTAGAAGTGCTCGAAGAGAAATTAATATGCTCATCATACTGGCATTCAGATGAAGCATATTCTGACTCATGACCCACCAAGGCAGTGTTGCCTTGTATAAAGTCTTCAGTGAGCTTTCCAGATGAAGACAGCTTTCTCTTCTGTTCTATCTCTCTCTCAAAAGTGAGCAATTTCCCATGGAGTGGGTGAGAGATAGTTTGTCCAAACTTGCACTGGAGCGTAGGACAATAGTATATGTGCCATCTCTCAGGCAGTGATCTGAGAAATCTGTTATTCATCTGAATATTGGTGTATTCAAGTTTGACCATTTTTAGTTCAGAGATCAAACAAGAAAACCGCTCATATTGTTGAGTCAGTGTCTCACCCTTTCTATGAGAGAATGTCATATTGTTGGGCAAGAATTTCTCTATTATTTGCCAAGACCTCATCTGTTCCTCCAAATTGTTCTTTCAAAGCAATCCAGAGGTCATGGGCAGTTTCATGATGCATTAGCCCAGAATAATTTCATTGGGCAAAGCCATGGCCAGAATTCCATGGGCTTTTGCATCAATCTCAAGCAACTTCTTATCCTCATCTGAGTATTGCTCCCTCCTCTTCGGAACCATTTGATTGGTTTCCGGGTTATTCACCATAGGCTTGTGTGGACCATGTACCACTGATGTCCAACACCCTGCGCTGTTAACAGACAGGTGATGGAGCATACGTCTTTGCCATATGTTATACTCATTCCTAACCAGCATAGGAGGCTTGGTTGAGGAACCAGTATTGTGAGGATCATTGGAGGGAGTGGTCATTTTCAGTTCAAAAACAGTTAGTTCAAGTTTTAAAAAGTTTTAGACAAACCACAACAAACTCAATGAGAACCAAGAAAAAGATCTCAGGATGAATGAGCAGAAATACAGAAAATTCAATCTCTATAACCGTTTCTTGCAAAAAAAAAGCTAATTCAATCAAACTTGGATCTTGAATAGCAGTTTCAATGATCAATTATTAGATCGATCAATGATTAACCTGCTCTGATACCATTTGACAGGATCAGTGATCACAAGTTTGATGTATCAGAATATAAAGCAGCGGAATACAAACACGAATTAGACAAATTGTAGCAAGCAACGATATTTGTAAGCATTAAGATCGCATACGGTTATAGGGAGAGAATATGTATTTCTGATTTCTAGGAATGTTTATAGATGTAGAATATTTCTAATCGAATCAATCATTCATTCCATTCAATTACTCATTTCATCACTGATTACAATAGGTTGTCACTCCTTATATAGAGTGCAACAGTCACTGCTGTTATCACGGAAAGTGACAACTGGCAGATCCAATACAGAAATAACTAATTCTTAACAAACTACTGAAATGTTCACAACTACTGAGAACATATCAGCAAGTTAAGTACAAAAATAAAACTACTGAAACTACAACGACTGAAGAACAAGCTCTTCAGTCGTTTACAAAACTACAAAACTACTGAAACTAGAAAATAAAACTACTGATATCACAACTACTGAAGAAGTACTCTTCAGCAGTTGTGACAAACTACTGAGGCTTCAGTACTTGATCTTCAGACTTTGACCTTCAGGTGTTTCATCAGCTGATGACTTCAGTAGATATCATCAGCTGATGTCTTCAGTCTTTGTCTTCAGACTTTGTACATCAGTTGTTGATCTTCAGCACTTGTGAACTCTTCAGCTGTTGTACTTCAGTACTTTGGTCTTTCAGCTTCAGCACTTTGTTCTTCAGTGTACTTCAGTACTGTTTCAGCTTCAGCACTTGTGTTCTTCAGCTGTTGTACTTCAGCACTTTGGTTCTTCAGCTGTAAGGTCTTCAGCACTTGATCAGCTGTTGAAGTCTTCAACTTGTCAAACTACTGATGAGGCTTTCAGCAGTTGTTGTGATAGTGTGGGACTTAGAGGTTTTCTGATCTTGGCTCATTGGTTCTTTTGGTCCAACAGGCGGGATGTGGTGCCGACTTCGCCTACGTAAAGGACGTGGATACGTCAACACCTACGTGATGATTGTCCCAGTGGTGTGACCTCTAGACATGTTTCCGAAGACTTAAAGAGGCCACCGAACGAGAGATTGAGGTTTAGATGGATCAATCCGGGTGCCCAACTGTTGTTAAGGTACGTAACGGTGGCCTTTGACTGAGAGAAGGAAATTGATTGTGCAATGCAAGAGGTACTGATAAAGGGTTTATTAGACCGAGTACTCTCCTTTGGGGGCTTTCAGTTATTGTGAAGACGAAAGCCGGTAGCCGAGGATGTGTATGACTACCGTGATTTGAATATTGACAGTGAAGCATCGGTAACACCTACCGGAATGATGACTATTTGAATCAGTTTCAACCATGCAGATGTTTCTCAAGGTGACCTTTGAATCGGCGCTACCATCAAACTGAAGATGACAGGAGAAGAATATCCTAAAAACAAATTTTGCAATTTAGGATTAGTATTTGAACGAAAAAATACCTATGATTAACGGTGTAAACCAAACAATAGTGCGGAATCCTATTTGATTGGCGATCCATCAGTGAGAACACATGTAGACACAATTGTGTCAGTGAATCTAACGACAAGAATCGATTAGAATGGATCTTACAGCTTTCATGAACTTGGAGTACGAACTTAGAGGCTTCGGACGGACTAGGGTACGTTGGAGTCGAAATGGATGGATGCTTAGTTTTTTAATGAATTAGGTTGTATTTATAGCCTTAGGGTTGATCATTCGTGCGACTGAACCTAGCGTGGTCATTCGTGCGATTGAGCCATGTGGGGATCCATTCACATGACTGGATTGTTCAGTCGTGCGACTGAGTCAGTCGCATGAGTGTTCAAGCGTATGGACTATTTTGGCGTGGACACCAGTCGCATGGCAATTCGGACGCATGACCACTGTTGGGGCGCATGGTCCCGTCGGACGCATGAGAACTTCACTAACATTTTGAACGGATTCATTATTAAACATTAGAAGATCAATTCGAACAATCACAAACATATATTATCTAGTCAATATGCGTTACAAAACTCATTAATGAAAAATTAAACATTACAAATCCCAATCCACATTCTCATTTCATTAAGTACCCAATATTACATCAGGTAAGATATTCAAGACATATTACTTAAGATCAGGATCTAGGTACATATGTATCAACAAACTCCCCCTTGGACAAGATCTATCTATTGTCTTACATCATTCATAATTTCTCAAACTTCTTGTACTTAGCTTCCTAGGACTCCTGTATTTATCACAAAATCAAAACAGAGTTGTATCACATTCTGAAATGTAAAGTTGTACAATCTCTCAGAGTCATAGAACAGTGGCCAGTTGTATAATGTATAAACATCATTTACTGACAAGTTGGTGAGCCACATTGGGTCAAACACCCTTATGGTTTCCATTGTACCATTTCTGTTCAAGACTATCACGGCCTCTCCATTCTCCAACCGCAGTACCACTATTTGAAGTGTGGAGTGAAGTCCTCTGGATCTCCCGTAGTGGGATCTTTGACATTGTACGTGGTGGACTCCACTTCAAAACTATTTTTGGTTTGCCAGTTAGGGTGTTAACCTCAGATCATCTAATGTACCGTTTGTTGTTGAGGTTTGAAGTTGACCATCTGGTGTGGTACTCCCTCTTTAGAGCTGCTTCAAACCAGCTTGACATCTTACGAGGGTTAGTCGTATAGCAATTTTAACTTTGCTAACCGGTTAAGCTCAAAACCTGGAAGAGTCTTCACATCATGTGGGAATCTAAAGTACTCAAGTCCCGTCTCGCTTTTAACGGCGGTAAACGTTGAGGTCTTCAAAGTATGCCCACGCTATAATTCTACCTGCAACCTTTTGATGTTTCTTGAATTTATATAGCTTGGTGTAGACAGTTAACTTTGTAGCATTGCGTTGGGCTCTTAGGTCGTCAAAGCAAGCAGCCCACTCAGCCTTTCTGGTACTGAGTTCAGCATATGTGGCTTGGGTTGTATCTTCTTTCTTGTCTGACGATTCTTCCATTTTCTCCAGAGTCTCGAAGGTTTCACTGACAATGTTGTCACCTAAATTGGGTACCACAATACCTTCAATGTTAGTGTACTCTGGATAATGTTGATTAGTGACATACTCTATCTCGATCTCATCAATGTCATTGAGTTCATCGTCACTATCACCTTGGACTGTTGGAGCGTTTTTCACGATCTTTTCAGCAATTAGTTTGAACATTTCGGCCAACTGCTCGTCAGTAAAGTCTTGAATTATCGCCGCCTCTTCTGGGGTGTAACTCAAGATCTCCTTACAATCCCTTGTAGATCAAGAATCATGGTAATTGAGTATTGACCGGCTGAAGGGGATCTACATCATATTCATCCCTTTGAGAGTTTAGATCTGTTTGATTTAGACATTCAACACAGGAATCATTAGTTAATAATCAAAATAGAAACATCAATAATCAAAATATAAACATTTTGTACACAAGTTTAATATATGATAAATTACAAAGGTTTTTAAATACATAAAACAGTATAATCCTTTGTCATGAGCTTTAGTCTTATGTACTTCACAACAATCTTCAATTTGTTTTCAAAAGGTTCTTGATCGGGTTGAAATTATCATACTGTCAATGCATCAGGAACTACGTTTCAACTTCACGGTCATCACCTTCTTCTAGAATATTAGTACTTCTTCAGCAAGCTTTTGGCTCTGTTGTGGATCAATCTACTGTTCATAAGCCTGAGAGATATTCTACTGTAACCAATAAGCATAGACAGCTTGGATCTTAAATGACATAACCACGTTAGTTTCTTGAGAGTCTTCGTCACCCATACCACCGCGCATTTGCATAGCATTATTCCATCTGTGTCCAAAACATCATCTTCTTCCTCTCCATTAACTAGAAGAGGATCATCGAGAGCACGTGGACAGATGGTTTACATCAGTGCTAAGTATCGTTCTAGATTTGATGAGACATCACATCAATTCCTTATCCCATGACACTATACACTTATGAAGTCCCGTGTTAGGATCAGCGATCTACGTTGAGTGATTGATTGAGAGTATAGCAGGGGAAATCAAGCAATGAATTAACGAATTCACAAGAACACAAAAGATATCAAGATAAGAACAAACAGTTATAGACAGAGAGAATTCTGCGAATCAAAGATTTCATTCAAGACGCGCTTTCGTGGTGGAAAAATGTCACGCATACAATCAGGTCAATCATCCCTTATATAGGAATGTCATGGTGGAACATTCCTTATATAGCAGATGTGACGTCTGCTGATGTCACTTGATAGTGACATCTAACAGAATTATTCAAACAACTGAAACACAACTACTAAAGATGTCAAAACAACTGACATCTTCTTACAAAAATACTAAGTGTTATCAGTTATTACAACTACTGAAAAGAAACTATGAAACTACAACGACTGAAGAACATGCTCTTTAGTCGTTTTATAAAACTTAAACGAAAAGAAAACTATGAAAGGAAACCATCACAAACAACTGAAGAATGCTTCTTCAGCTGTGTAACAAACTCTGAAGGCTTCGGTACTTGTACTGAACGTCAGCTGTTGTCATCAGCTGATGTCTTCAGCTGATGTCTTCAGCTGATGTCTTCAGCTGTTGTCTTCAGCTGTTGTCTTCAGGTGTTGTCTTCAGTTGTTGTCTTCAGCTGTGATCTTCAGACTTTGATCTTCAATTGTTGACCTTCAGTACTTAGTTCTTCAGCTGTTGATCTTCAGACTTTGATATTCAGTTGTTGACCTTTAGTACTTTAGTTATTCAGCTGTTGATCTTTAGACATTGATCTTCAGCTGTTGAAGTCTTCAGTACTTGTACTTCAGCTGTTGCTCTTCAGACTTTATAAAACAGATGATCAAGTCTTCAGCAGTTGTTGTGATGTCTGTGGGACTTAGAGGTTTTTGATCCGACTCATGGTTCTTTTGGTCCAACAAACTCCCCTGAACCAATGCAGCCAAAACCTCTAAACTTATTGAAGATGTCCCACTTATTATGGCAGAATGATTGGCTTTTTGTCTTCTAGATCAGCTCAGAAGTGACCTTGTAAGCACCGGCCTGGAAGTAGTCTCAAAAATTTGATTGGCAAAGTATGATTGTGAACTCTATTTTGGGGAACTGGACACAGAGTTGTACCCCATTCATGAGATCTATTCCCAACAACGAGTCTGTATGACTCCCTGGTATAGGCCTCTAGGAAGGTAATCTGTTCCTCCATCATCAGCTCTTCAGCACCTCCTTCAAATAAAAATTCTGGCCCATAGTACTAGATAGGTATTTGGCCTGTTTCCCATTCTTTAGCTCCACAGTTGTTATATTCTATAAGCAAACTCATCAGGGGTGACCTTCAAGGAACAACTAGAGCTCATTTTTCTGACTTCTTAAAGCCTCTTATAAACTAACCCCTTTTTCACCATTTTATTTTCAAGCATCTTCTGTGAGGTTTGGTTAGCTTTATAAGCTTCTTGAAGTCTTCCAGGATTTCCCAGGGTGATACTACAAAGACCATGGAGATTACTTCATCTACAATCTTTTTCACCTGGCCCATGTATCTCTGTGGAATGTTATTCTTGTGAATTCTGTGAGACACCCTGGGATCAGGCCAAATCCTCACTCTCTCCTTCTGATACTGAAAAATACCCAAGAGTGTATAATCTGAGTGCATGTTTCTTCTGTTGATGATGGAAGATGTGGCCGCATAAGCTTTATCAACCCTTCAACAAACTCCTCATCATGCTGTTGGTGAAGTCCTTCTTCTTCTTGCTTCACCTCACAGTTTGTCTCTGGGATTCAGGAGTAATTGTTGGGGGGTGACTTGTGGCCTTCGGCAACTGAAAAACAGCTGAGATTGGCAGCCTATCTCTTCTTCATCATCATCTTCTCATCATCTTCTAGCCTCAATACCTTCTTTCTTCTTCTTCTGGGGTACATCATCGCTGTTGGTTTTGAGGGTGAGGGGGTTGGTTTGGTGGGTTGTGTTTTTGATGGTTTTTGGGGTAAAGGGATTGTTTTAGTGGGTGGTTGTTTTGGTGTGGGAATGTTGGGGCTGTTCTAGCATTTTGAGGTGAGTGTGGCTTTAGATTGCTTGGCTAGCTCAGTCCTGCTCCCAGCACCAGCTTCATTCAAAGCTTCAATAACTAGTCCCTTTGTGTATACTTCAGACGAACAGATCTTGGTGGTTATTGCCAAGATGCTGTCCTGGACCAAGCCTTGATTTCGATCATCGATCTTCCAAGATATTTTGCTATAAATCTCATCATGATCTCCAGCCTCTCTCTTTCTAACACATCATAATTGCCCATCTATTCTGGATTTCTTCAATCTCTAGTCTTCTGATCTCAGAGTCAAGTTGTCTGTGTCATGGCCTTGCCTAAAACTGATCAATGATATTGTGCATTGATCTGCTGTGTTCGGCATCAGCCTCTTTTACCATTAGCCCAGGCTTTCTCTTTTTCCTTTTCTTTTTCGGTCTCCACATCCAACTCCTTCTCCACTACTTTTCTTCTGTTTCCTTCACTTTCCTTCTGCACTCCTCTTCTTTTTGCTTTCACTGACTTAATCTCCCACTTTTTGGTTGCATTGGTTGCAAGGGTTTGATGGTCAGAAAGTTGTTTGCCCACAACACTCCTCTAGCAATGTTGTATTACTGAGGAAAGCCTCTCATCAAGGGTTTTGATCACTATGTCAGTTATTATAGGTGTGATGAGAGGGAGAGAATTTTGAAGGATAGCAGCTATTGCTCAGGGGGGTTCTGTGCCTGAGAAATAGTGCCAGAAGCAGAGGCAGGTCGCTGAGTTTTGGGAGTGGCTCTGCGCTTGGGAGACCTTCAGATGAAGGTGCCATCTGTGGGGTTTGAGAGGCAGATGGTCTTTGATCCTCAGAAGTTTGGCAAGCAGCTCTTTGAGTCTGCTCACCTCCTCTTCCAGGATTGGTTTTGGGCTAACACATCGTAGAAAAAAGCACAGGTCATCATCAGTGGTTACTGAATCACCTGACCTCCTGATGTAATCAGGATGAACATGCAATGAGTATAGATGAGTTATAGCATGTGCCCCTTTATCTTGGAACGGGACTTCTGCCTCGGACTATGTCCTTCATCAGCAGTTGCCTCTGTAAGGTCTTAGTATGGTACCAACTACATCCTGATCATATGCTGAAGCAGGATAATGGCAGCCTCACCAGAAGTTCCAATCTATTTTTTACACTAAGAGATGGAGGATTGTAACCCCTATGATGTGGGTTATCAGATGCACTTTGATCCTCCCCCTCAATGGTAGAGGTATTCCCAGTTGTAATTGGTATCTGGGGAGGGGGTGAGGAGTGCAACTCACTCAGCACTTGTGCAACAATTAATGTAGGACTTTGGGGGGCGGTTGCCTGTGGTGAGGGGTAGAAGCAGATTGCACCCGGGGCGAATTGTGCGCTTCAATGGTAACCCACTCAAGTGAGACAGGTTCCAGCAGTGTGGTTTCCCTATAAACGGTTGCAGCAGGATCCTGTTGAGAGGATACCTGTGCGGCTGTGGCTGGTTAAGTCTTTGACACAAGTGGGGGGTTAATACGAGTATGTGTTTCCTGCGTTTGTGGCAAGTGCATCCTCAGGGGACTCATCTCCCTGAGTAGCCGTTTTTGGCTTTTGGATTATTTGGGACTCTGGTTCTGGAGGTGGTGGCTGGGAGGGGTGGCTGTGGGTTCCAACTGCGTAGGTTTTCGTAGTTTGGCAGCCTGTTTCAGTGTGTGGTCAGAGTTGTGCCTGGAGTATACTTCAGGCAATACAGCCTTGCAGGGACTCCAAGGCCAACAAGTCCCTCAGCTTTCAGCTGATTCTCTATTATCTCCATAATGACCGAGGATATAATATCCAATGGTTAGAAATAGATTTTGAGGCCATATCCTTAAGTTCAAGAAAAATGATTTGAGAAAAGTTTAAGTCTTGTTGCTCAAGGATAGAGAATAGTACCTGCTGCCATCTGGTAGACATTTGATCCCAAGAGGATGTCTTAGGAGCTAAACAAACATTTACCATGTGAAAGATAAGACGTTCTGCATCATGGAAATGTTTCTTCAGAATAGTAGAGGCACTAAGGTTTCCCTCTATCCATGGTTGGCAAAGGATAAATCAGTTGTGCCCTTTGGATATCCTGCAGGAAAAGTGGCATCATCCAAGTTGAGGTTTGTCGAATGATTTCCGAGTGATGACCACTTGAAGGTTGTTGACAACCGACCGGAGAGACTCGGTGTTGTTCTCCCCAGTGGTAACGGTAATGTTCGTCCAAAACTGGTGAAGGGATTCGGCATGAATGATGGGATTTAGAAGAAATGCCGTTTTGTAGGGTGACTGGACCATAAGATCAATGGCGTTACCGAACTTTGTCCAGAAGGCGATTTGGTGAGGTAGGCTACACAGTTATGTCGTGGTTGAGCTGCATGGTCGCCATTAGTGAGAGAGAAGTTTTGGAGATTTGAACGTTGGGTTTGGAAAGATGAAGTGCTGAAGGCTTAGGTATTGGGTATTTATAGGTACGGTTTATAAAGCAACTGAAAGGTTTAATGTGAGTCATTAGTAGTTTTAACAGATTGATGACGTGGCAAAAACATTCAGAGGTTGAAACAGCTGAAGTCTTGGTTTTAGGCATCGTAGTTATAAAACAACTAAGACTATGGTTTTGACTTCAATGTTTGAAAACAACTAAAGACTTGGTTTTAGTCATCAGTAGTTATGAAACTACTGAAGACATGGTTTTGTCATCAGTTGTTGTAAATAGCTGACGACGTGGTGTTAGTCATCAGTAGTTGTGAAACTACTGAAGACATGGTTTTGTCATTAGTTGTTTAAGATGAAGCAGCAGTTTTAGAAACAACTGAAAGGAAAATTCTCATCAGTAGTTTTCGTCAATTCATAGCTTTCCAGCTGTTTCATAATGTCCTCCCACTTACTCATAAGACCTTTTGCTGTTTTCAGTTGTTTCATAGGACATCAGTACTTATCTGATTTTACTAACATCAGTGGTTATAACTACATCAGTAGTTGTAACTTTATTAGTTGTTTGAACAGAATCAGTACTATATATGGGATATGCTTACTAATGGTCATTAGTACTTATTTACTGAGATCATCAGTAGTTATCACTTATTCTAGCTGCAGCATACCAACCATAACATCAGGTTTTGGAAAGTTGAACTATCCAAAGGCTTAGTAAAAATGTCTGCAACTCATCAGCACTAGGCACAAACTTAGCATCATTCAGACCTTTTTCATAACAATCCCGAATAAAATGATGTCTGATCTCTATATGTTTGGTCCTAGAGTGCTGGACAGGATTCTTGACAATGCAAAGAGCTGAAGCACTGTCCATTAATAATGGAGTCTTAGTCTCTGCAATGCCATAATCCAAAAGTTGTTCTGAAGCCAGAGTACCTGAGAAGTACAGCATGCAGCAGCAATGTACTCTGCTTCAGCAGTGGATGTAGCAACAGATGTGTTTCTTACTCTGCCAGAAATCAAACAGTTGCCTAGGAATTGACATCCACAGAAGTTGACTTTCTGGTTAACTTGCATCCTGCATAGTCACTGTCTGAAAAAAGCAACTAATTTGCAAGAGTGTCCAGTCGAGAATACCATAAACCTAGAGATTGTGTACCTGCAAATATCTAAAGATCCTCTTGACTGCAATCAAATGAGACTTTTTAGGAGCAGCCTGAAATCTAGCACAAATACAAGTTGCAAACATGATATGGTCTAGAAGCTGTTAAGTACATTAAGGACCCAATCATACATGTGTAAAGTGTTTCATCAACAGCTTTACCTCTCTGATCTAATCCAGTTGTGTGGTGTTGCACATGGGAGTAGAACAGGGCTTATAGTTTTGTAAATAAAAAACTTATTCAAAAGACCTTTTGTATATTTGGACTGATGAATAAGGTTCCATCAGCTTTGTTTGATCTGCAAACCTAGAAAGAACTGTAATTCTCCCATTGCACTCATTTCAAACCTCTTTTTCATTAATTTGGTAAAAGCATCACACAACTGGGGATCAGGGATGCAAAAATAATATCATCAGCATAAATTTGAACAAGTAGCTTATGCTATCCCCCTTAATAAACAAAGTTTTATCTATAGAGCCTCTAGTGAAATTATTTGAGGAAGAAAAGTAGAAAGTGTCTCATACCAGGCTTAGGAGCTTGTTTCAGCCATTAAGAGCCTTATCAAGTTTATACACCATTCAGGATGTTTATTGTCCTCAAAACCTGGTGGTTGACACACATAAACTCTTCTTTTATTTTGCCATACAAAAATGCACTTTTGACATCCATTTGAAAAACTTTGAGATGGTGGAATGCCAGCATAGGCTAAGAACAATCGAATTGCCTCTAGTCTGGCTACAGGGGCAAAGGTTTCATCATAATCAATACCTTCTTCTTGTGAGAACCCCTGTACAACCAATCTAGCCTTGTTCTTAACATAAGCCCATTTTCATCAGTTTTATTCCTAAAAACCCATTAGTGCCTATTGCACACTTACCTGGGGGGTAGCGGAATCAGTTCCCACATTTGCTGTTTCTGAACTGAAGAAGCTCAAGCAACATGGCTTGAACCCATACATTGTCTCTTAAAGCAACATGAAAGTTCTTTGGCCTAGCTGATGATGAAGAGAGCATAGAAGCAGAAATAGACAATGACTTCGGTTGAAACTCCAGCATTGATATCACCAATGATTTGAGACATTGGGTGATTTTTCAGCTCTTGATAAACAATGATATATGTGCAAGTGTTTGTTGACCTTCAGCAGCAGCAAATGTTGATGCAGACTCTTGAAACAAGAATTTGATGGTAACTCAAAAGATGTAGAGGAATCAGAAATCTCATTAGCATTTGTTGTGGATGGAAATGCTGAAGCTACAGAAACATCATGTTAGCAGACTCAGGTAGTTGGTGACCAAACTTGAATAGGTGAGTATTGATATTATCATCATCATCATCAATACCACCAGGTGGAAGACATGCTGCAGAGGATGATTTATCACATGGTCTGCAAAAACTGGAGGGTGATAAGGAACATATTGCAGTATGTCCAAATCAAACAACTCCACAGGGTTTGTGGAATCTTGTCCATTGGTGATCATTAAACTTCACATGCAAGGTCTCTTCAACTATCTTTGTTCTGCAGTTGAAGACTCTGTATGCTTTGCAAGTAGATGAATAACCAACAAAATACCCTGCATCCACCTTAGGATCAAATTTTTGGAGTTGATCCTTTGTGTTGAGAATAAACAGGGATACCCAAATGCTCTGAAAAATGAAATGAAGGAGCCAAGTGATGTGGAACTTCATATGGAGTCTTCATCAACCTATGATTTACTAAGGCTCATTCTTGCACATAGCAAGCTGTGTTACAGCTTCAGCCCAAAAGGTCAGTGGCAAACCAGAGTCAGCCAACATAGACCTAGCAGCTTCAATTAGGTTTCTTTTCTATCTCTCCACTACTGCATTTTGTTCAGAGTCCTTGGATGCTAAACTGCCTTTTGATTCCCTTTGAAAGATAAAATTCATCAAGTGTATGGTTTCTGAATTCAGTTCCATTGTCACACCGTATACACTTGACAGAAAAGGAATACTGCTTCTCACCATACAACACAAAGTTGATAATCGTCTGAGCAGCCTCATCCTTTGAATACAGAAAGAAAGTCCATACAAATCTAGAGTAATCATCCACAAATACCAGACAATATTTCTTCTTTGCCATGCTCATCACTCTCACAGGACCAAATAGATCCATATGCAGTAATTGCAAGCAGGCAGTGGACTTAGGCTCTTCAATAGGAGGGAATAGACTTTGTGCTTTTTTCCTTGTAAACAAGCAGTGCAGGTTTCATCACAGTGGAACTCCTTATTGGTAAGCCTCTCACTAAACTTAGCATGACGCAGCCTTCTGTGCCACAGTTTAGATTCCTGAGGAAGGCTTTGAAAATAGGCAAGGATGGCCTCTGAATTTATTTTCTTGGAGAGATCTAAGGCATACACTCTTCCTGTCTTGTTGGCCCTCAGGAGAGTGTGATCATCCAACACTTATCAATCAAATTCAGAACTTTGGATGACAGAATCCTAAGAGATTGTACATGAGATTTTCCACATATTAACATCATCAACTTTATTTATGCATTGGAGACAAGCCTTTTCCAATGATGTAACCCTTAGCATCATTGCCAAACGAAACAAACCCCTTCTTCCTTGAGAGTAGTCATGAAGAAAAGAGTTGTTCCCTGTCATATACATAGATCCCCCACTGTCTACATACCATATGCTACTTTGGCATGTTGAAGAACCCTGCAAGCATAAACAATAGTTAGTTTTTTAGACCCAACCTTTTTGGTTTTGGGTCTATTCACGTCACAGATGGTAAACTAACAGACTTGCTATGAAAAACAGCCTGAGGGATGGAGATGATGAAGAAGAAGATTCCTTGGCATGGAATTTCTTCTCTGTGGTTTTAACATAGAGCATCTAATGGTTGACTCTCCCCAATAGATGTTGAACCATGATTACAAGTTGGGTCTGATTTTGTGATAAAGCCTTCAGCTCATCAGACACATTAGTGCTTGAGTTTGATGAGTTCCTGTGTTGTACCATCTCTTTTTGAGCAACCTCAGCTGTTGCCTGTTTAACCCCTTTCTTTTTGAATTTCTTTTTGGATTTTGGGTTACAGTTTTGATGTTGCTGGTACAAATTTGATTTCAAACTCAGTTTTCATTTTATCCATTTTCTCTTTATCTTTTCATTATGTTTGATTTGGAGCCCTTCTTATACCAGCAATGAGTAAAGATGATTGAATAGGCCACATATTTCACTGGCTTTTTCTTCATCTTAAGTTGATCATCTGCTGAAGAAGATGAAACTACTAAAGACTTGTTCTTCAGCAGTTTGTTATCAGTACTAGCAGTTTTCTTTGCTTTAGTACCTGCTTTCTTGATATCTTCTTCAGTAATTTCCCACCCTTTCTACTTGCAGTATTCTTTCCTTTAGTGCATGTAGTAGTTTGGGCTTGTTCTCGAGGTGTTATGACATTCCTTTTAGTACTTTACTTCAGTACATTGTGAAATATCACCTGGAGTGATCAACTTGTGATCATGTGAGTGTCAGCATTTGAACCAACAACATCAGCATGTGAGGAATAATGCTGACTTCTACTTCTGATGGTGCTGTATCAGAAAGTAGATCACATGATGAAGAGGATTGGTTATTGCTTTCACCATCAGATTCTACCTCTATTCTGGGAGTAAGGTCTGTAGGAGGAGCATGTGATTATAACCATGCCAAACTTCACATTGGAAGCAGATTTCTTACTAAGAAGCATTTCAAAACCCATGCAAGAATTTACCTATCGATCACACTCTACCTGGGTAGTTGCAAGTGTTTCTTTGAGGTCTCTGCACTTCTCTAGAAGTATCTCGTCCCTAGCCTTATCATCAGTGATTTGGCATTTTAGTTTGTAAATCTCATCATTCTTATCATTAATCACAAACTCAAATTCAGCTTTGCTTTTGGAAATTGTTTGTTCTTGCTCAATGTTCTTGTTAATTAAAGCTACATTTGCTTCTCTAATAGATGCAAATGTGGCTATGCATGTTTCAGAACATAGTTTGGCTTTTTGCCTCAGAGGATAACTGTGATACCTGTGGTGTAGAGGCATTAGAGGATGAAGTATCAGCAGACTCCAAAGCCATAAGAGCTAGATTTCCAAAAGGACTGTCACCACCATGTTGACTAGCACCAGAGAACAGTTGTTCATGACCAGTCAAATCATCTGGTAAACTGCTCCAGTCAACAACTCCTGGGGTGAAAAAGTTGTGTTGTTGACGTTGAGTTTGTTGATGAGATTGGGAAGGCTGAGGTTCAGGTAATGCATGTGTTGTTGTGCAATTGGAACTTGAACTGTATTTGGCTGAGGCAAGTAATAGCAGGGAAAAGGATATGACATTTGACCCTGGGAAAAAATATGCAGAGATACAGGTGTGATTGATGACCAGAACCAGTAGATGTTGCCCTCTGTTTTGTAGACTAGTGCTAGGGAAAGTCACAAAGGGTGCAGAGGAATTAGATCCAGTTGATCTGCATTCTCTTGCAAAGTGTCCAAGCCTTTGGCATTTTGACACCTCAACTTACTCTTGTCAAAACCAACTTTTGTTTTGCCAGAGAGTCCAGGAAATTTCCTGCCAGTTCTCTTGTAGACTTCTGAGATCTGATATTAACTAGGGCGATTTGGCTAGAATATCCATCTCTTCTAAATCATCATGTTCAATTCCCTTTAGATCATCCATGATGAAGCATAGATGTCACTATTACTGCCAGAATGACTATCAATACCAACAAATGCATGATCAGAACTGTTTGAAGAGAAATCGATATGCTCATCATAATTGCTTTCAGATGCAGCATATTCTGACTCATGACCAACCAAGGCAGTGTTCCCTGTACAAAGTCATCAGTGAGCTTTCCTGATGATGACAGTTTCCTTTTCTGCTCTATCTCTCTTTCGAATGTAAGCAGTTTCCCATGAAGTTGGGTAAGAGATAGTTTATCCAGATTTGCACTGGAGCGTTGAACAATAGTGTATGTGTCCCATCTCTCAGGCAGTGATCTGAGGAATCTGTTATTCATCTGGCTATTGGTATATTCATGTTTGACCATCTTTAGCTCAGAGATCAAACAAGAAAAATGCTCAAACTGTTGAGTCAATGTCTCACCCTTCTTATGAGAGAATGTTTCATATTGTTGGGCAAGAATTTCTCTGTTATTTGCTAAGACCTCATCTGTTCCACCGAATTGTTCCTTCAGTGCATTCCAAAGGTCATGAGCAGTTTCATGATGCATAAGCCCTGAATAGATTTCATTAGGCAGTGCCATGGCCAGAATTCCATGGGCTTTTGCATCAATCTCAAACAGTTTCTGATCTTCATCTTAGTATTGCTCCTTCTTCTTCGGAACCATTTGATTAGTTTCCGGATTGTTCACCATAGGCTTATGTGGACCATGTACCACTGATGTCCAACAACCTGAAATGTTAACAGACAGGTGATGAAGCATTCTTCGTTGCCATATGTTATACTCAGTCCTAACCAGCATCGGAGGCTTGGTTGAGGAACCGGTATTGTGAGGGTCATTAGAAGGAGTAGTTATTCTCAGAATCAACCAAAATCAATTAAGTTTTAATCGGTTTAGAACAAAACATAACAGACCAATTTGAACCAAGAGAGCACAGAGAACAATAAAACGAATGCGACAGAAAATCAGTAATCTATAACCAGTTCTTGCAAATAAGCTAATTCAATCAAATGCAGATATCGATTAGCAGTTTCAATGATCAATTGTTAGATCGATCAATACCTTGCTCTCATACCAATTGTTAGGATCAGCGATCTACGTTTGATTGATTAGAGAGTATAGCAGCGGAAATCAAGCAATGAATTAACGAATTCACAAGAACACAAAAGATATTCAAGATAAGAACAAACAGTTATAGACAGAGAGAATTCTGCGAATCAAAGATTTCATTCAAGACGCGCTTTCGTGGTGGCAAAATGTCACGCATACAATCAGGTCAATCATCCCTTATATAGGAATGTCATGGTGGAACATTCCTTATATAGGAGATGTGACGTCTGCTGATGTCACTTGATAGTGACATCTAACAGAATTATTCAAACAACTGAAACACAACTACTGAAGATGTCAAAACATCTAACATCTTCTTACAAAAATACTAAGTGTTATCAGTTATTACAACTACTGAAAAGAAACTACTGAAACTATAACGACCGAAGAACATGCTCTTCAGTCGTTTTATAAAAACTTAAACGAAAAGAAAACTACTGAAAGGAAACCATCACAACAACTGAAGAATGCTTCTTCAGCTATTGTAACGAACTCTGAAGGCTTCAATACTTATACTTGAACGTCAGCTGTTGTCATCAGCTGATGTCTTTAGCTGATGTCTTCAGCTGTGTCTTCAGTTGTTGTCTTCAACTGTTGTCTTCAGCTGTTGTCTTCAGCTGTTGATCTTCAGACTTTGATCTTCATTTGTTGACCTTCAGTACTTTAGTTCTTTAGCTATTGATCTTCAGACATTAATCTTCAGTTGTTGACCTTCAGTACTTTAGTTCTTCAGCTGTTGATCTTTAGACTTTGATCTTCAGCTGTTGAAGTCTTCAGTACTTGTACTTCAGCTGTTGCTCTTCAGACTTTATAAAACAGCTGATCAAGTCTTCAGCAGTTGTTGTGATGTCTGTGGGACTTAGAGGTTTTTCTGATCTGGCTCATTGGTTCTTTTAGTCCAACATCCTGAGCTAAGCACTTGAACAGGAGACTCAAGTTTCTCTTCTTGAACACACCTGCGTTGATGTCCCCAGTGTACCTCATCCTCAGACTAGCATATACATGTGCATATACATTGTGCTTCTTGTTCACTATCCAGCAATCAGCCATACTGCTGCAACACAAGACACATATAAGTTAGAATCAGTGTACATATATGACACTTGGATTTTAACGAACTAGATTCATTTAGTATAATCGTGCGAATGGACAATGCGAATGAGGCCTACTTGTGCGATTGGGCTCAGTCGTACGATTGAGCTTGCGACCAAACTTAGTCGTATACTGTACCATGCGATTGAGCAGTCATGCGGCAGAACCCATAAGCATGGTTCATACGTGCGATTAAGTTATTCGCCTAACTCAATCGTGCGACTGGATTTCATGAGCATGTCCATTCGCATACCTCACTGTTAAACGCAAAAGATTTTACTCTTTATCAAGACATGATATTTCACTTTTTGTTTACATCATTTTGACCGCAGAGACTCGAATTAGCACTTAGAATCATTTAGGCCAACATGTGTGACCACTTAAGTGTCCTATACTCAAGAGGAGTCTTGGTTATGCATTTTTGTAATTTCAACACTTAAAAACCTGCATTTAAGACCTTTATTTTTACTGAGCTTGCTTGAAGTGTACATGTAGACGGGTAGAGTAATGGTTATGTTGCACCCTGAAAGGATCATACATGCCAACTCAATGGGTGAATTGATGATTGCTCAGCTAGAATCCCACAAGTCCAAGAAGAAATGCGGATGAAAATCTACTAAGGAAAAGACAGTGTTATCTTCCGCATTAGTTAATGCGGAAGACATAACTTTGATGCGGACAAGTGTATTACTCTTCTGCATTGACTAATGCAGAAGACATAATACTAATGCTAAAGAACAAGTTACTCTTCCGCATTGACTACTGCTGAAGAACAAAAGAATATGCGGACAAGACTTTGCTCATCCACATTGACAAATGTGGATGACCGACCAATTGCGCATAATTATTTGTTCATCCGCATTAACCAATGCGGATGACCAACATACTAATGCAGCTGATCAAGTGAAGAAATGCTAATCAAGATTATCACATCCGCATTTGTCAATGCGGATGAACAAGCAAAAGATGCGGATCAAGACTTAGACTAGTTTCTGATGTAATAGGTCAGGGGTAGTTTAGTCATTTTGTAAAAGGCATCTTGTCTGCCTATAAATAGAATACATACCTCGTACATAAGGTGACGGCTGATAGATATAGAACTTTTGTTGTAATTATTCTCTGTAGTTTATCAACTTTCATATATCAATACAAACAACATTTATGAGTATTTTCTTTGAATTGAATGTTCTTTGATTGTTTGTTTCCCCCACTCAATCATTGACTCGATTATCAAATTCAATTCACAGTAAGAATATCACTCTTACTCAACCCCAGTCAATTGGTATCAAAGCTTTGGCTTTTGATTCTCTTTCAGATCTGCGCACACACTGAATAGAATTCGATTGATATGGAAATGAAGTTGCTAGTAATGGATATCATCATCTCTACTTAGTAAACAACAAGAATACTGTCGTCAAACAGCAAGAAAATCATTACAGAACTCATTCTAAACCTCGAAAGAACTACTTGAACAAGTTGGACTCTTCAACATAATAAATCTTAAAATCAACTAAATTTATACTGACACAAATCAATATGGATTCTAACAGTTACTCTGAACATGGTCATACACCTAAACCTCCCATGCTTAAACACAAATCTGAGTTTAAACAATGGAGGATAAGGTTTAGAATTATATCACACGTGTAGATCCTGATTTTTGGATCGCAATATGTAAGGGTCCACATATCCCTGTTACTCTATCAACAGTTCAAGCTGCACTTTACAAGACTGCTAGAATACCCATTGAAGACTTAACTCTGGATGAAGATGACTATAAGAAAATCAAGATTGACCTCAAAGCATACTCAATTTTGACTCAAGCACTCAAGATGGATGTGCTGAAAAGATTGGAAAAGTATGGAACTGCTAAAGCTGTTTGGGATACACTGAAAATTATGTGTGAAGGAAGCAGTGAGGTGGCTAAAATTAACATAGACAAGTTGGTCAATCAGTATGAATCATTCCACCACACCAAGGAGAATCCATATCAAAACAAGTGCATATATTTCTACAGTTGGTAAATGACTTGGAAATCATGGGAGTCACTTACAATATTAAGAAACTTAACAAGAAAATGTTACACGGTCTCCCTGAAAGCTGGAAACATAATGTCACCATGCTGAAAAATACTCTTGATTTTGAGAGTACCACCTAGACCATATGATAGCTAAAATTGAAACTTTGGAACTTGATGAACAAAGCAGAAACCTGGGTGGACCAAGAGTGATTGAGGCTTACAATTTCCTTGAGAATTTCATTCTGTTGAATATGCTTTCATCACTGAGGAAGATGATTTCATCTCATCAAGAGATCAAATGAACAATACTGGGTTCATTGCAACTCCACCAATCAATCATCCATCAACCTCATAACAAACACCTAAAGTCTCCACTGCTCCTTAAACCTCTCATGAAGACTTAAGATCTGAAGAGCAAAAGGCAACTTACAATGCCTTTGTTGCAAGTTATGATGATGTTGAGCAAATGGATCTACAGTGGCAAATGGCAATGATTGCCATGAGAGCCAAGAAATTCTTCAGAAAATGAAGAAAGCTAAGTCTGAATGAGAACACAAAACTTGGATATGACAAATCCAAGGTGAAATGCTTTAACTGTGGCATGATTGGCCATTTCTCAAGAGAGTGCAATGCCCCTAAAAGAAACTCTCTAGGCCAATCATCATCACAACCCAACTCAAGCTAACACTCCAACAATCAACAATAGCAGTATCTTCATTCTCATCATCAACAACTTAACAGAATCAACCAAAGCTGACAAATCAAGCTCATACAAGCAGTCAGCCTTCTGCCAGTGCCCTTGTGATTAACAAGATGGTGTATGTGACTGGAGTATGTATGCTGAGGAAGTCAAGCCTCAATTCAAAACCATGCTCTTATGGCTCACATCAACGATGGACCATCTTCTGTTGGTTTTGTAGATGTAAATCAAAGACATATTAACTATTAACATGTAAAACGCAGCGGATTTTCAGTTCAAATAAGAGTTTATGTATCATATACATATGTTAAAGCAAAACCCAAAACAAGGATCTTATTATATGGAGTAACACACTATCACAACATACATATATCAACCATATATACTACCTTTAGAAACGTGGAATGGAGGCTAGGAGATGATGTTGAATGTCAAGACTTCAAAGTAGAAATCCTCAAGAGATGATACCCCAAGCTTCCTCCAAACACCCACTTGCTAGGTCTTGCAACACCAACCTCAAAGACACTCTTGAGGATCGATTTTTCAGCCAAACAACACTTGTTTTAAGCTGGAAATTGCTTCTATTTCAGCTCCAAAATCCGAATTTTAGAGAGAGATTAGAGAAATCCTTTTGCTATGTGTGTGTGAGAGAAGGTGTATTCTTGGAAGAGTGTTGTAATGAATAAAATTGCAAGGACCAAGATGATTCATCAAGAGGCTTGCAAGCCCCAAGGGCGGCCGAAAATGACCTTGGAGGGTCCCTCTCATTTTGATTTTTATCCAAAAATCACCCTTGCACTCTATTGATTTTATAAGATTAAAACCCTTTTATCTTATAAAATTAATACACTTTTGTTTAATATTATTTAACCAACTTAAATAATAGAAACAAGTAATTTCTCATGAACAATTATCCATATAATGTTGTTCATTATCAAAAGCAATGTTTTAGAAAACCTGTTTCTATGTTGGTGCTTAATTTATTTGTTTGATCTTATCAACGAATAATTTTTATCGGTGTTTGTTTTGCTTGTTATTTGGGTATGACCCGACTTGGATCATATCACACTAGCCACATCAATTTAGTATGTATCTTGGGTAGATCAAATCCTTCAATCTCCCACTTGCACAAGATTCATAGAAAATTGATGCAAGTAGCAAATAACGCCTAGCAACGGTTTGCTACCCCTAATGTATATGACTAAGTGCCATTCAATAACATCATCCCTTTCAAGTACCCTACTTGAATATGATTTAGGTGAATAAATCATTTATCCTTTTGTTACATATGTCATGTTAAATCCTAGAGACATAGAATTGTCATTCTCCGTTGATTTAACTTTAACAGGCCTTAGACATCTAACTCTTAACGAATAAGAGGAACAAATTCCATCTTGACTACATACGTCTCTCACAATCACCTTATATTATACCCGAACTCAGCCTTATGTACTGCCAATATTTCAGAACAGCAAAGAACTAACTTAAAGTACAATACTTGGTGAATATCAAGACCCAATATGTATCTCAGGTATGAGGATACAATGATATTCGCCTTTACTCAATATCTCTTATGACTAATCACAAAGATTCCATGCAGAAATAATTGAGAGCGGGTCAGTCCAATATCCATATCCCATAGATATCAATGAACCTTGGTAGCAACGTCTTGCTCTATATTCATACTTAGTGAATATCAACAATCCAAGTTCATTATAGTCTTACATTCATAGTTGTTCCCACAAGTACGATCGACTACGGACGTTTTAGAATAACTTACTTATTCACGGATTTAAACATGTTAAAATAGAAGAACAAATGAAAATTATAACCATATAATTAAGTCAAATTACATAAGTTCCAATATCCAAATACAAAATTTGATCAAGTCCAATTACTAATATCGAAGTCCTAAGGCCCAAGTATGACTTTCATGCTTTGACCTGTCTAGGAGCTTCGTGAATGGATCCGCAATGTTTTGATCGGTGTGAACTTTGCGAATACATATCTTTCCCTTTTCAATTTCATCCCTAATGTAGTTGAATCTCCGTTCAATGTGCCGAGTCTTTTGATGAGCACGAGGTTCCTTGATTTGAGCAATCGCGCCCTCGTTGTCACAAAAGATCTCTAGGGGGTCTTTAATGGTAGCAACGACCCCTAGATCAGCAATGAACTTCCTAAGCCACGCAGCTTCTTGAGCTGCCAGTGATGCGGCGATGTATTCAGATTCTGTTGTAGATAATGCCACTACATCTTGCTTTGAGCTCTTCCAAGAGACCGCTCCTCCATTCATAATGAAGACATATCCCGACTGTGATCGAGAATCATCTCGATCAGTTTGGAAACTTGCAACTGTGTAACCCTTTACCACGAGCTCCTCCTCACCGGATCCATATATTAAGAACATGTCCTTAGTGTTCCTAAGGTATTTCAAAATACTTTTAACAGCCATCCAATGACTATTACCAGGATTCTGCTAATATCTGCTTGTCATACTTAGAGCATATGACACGTCCGGCTAGTACATATCATTGCATACATGATGGATCCTATAGCAGACGCATATGGGACTCCACTCATTCTTTCTTGTTCAACCTTTGAACTAGGGCATTGAGATGAGCTCAATATAGTCCCTTTTGAATAGGTACCAGACCTTTCTTAGAATTCTCCATCTTGAACCTTTTCAAGATCTTATCAATGTATGCACTTTGGTTAAAACCTATCAGTCGTCTTGATCTATCCCTATAGATCTTTATACCCAAAATATAGGTGGCTTCACCAAGATCTTTAATGGAAAAACAGCTTCCAAGCCAGGCTTTTACACCATCCAAGGTTGGAATGTCGTTTCCAAATAGTAAAATGTCATCAACATAAATACAAGGAAGGTGATAGTGCTCCCACTAGCTTTCTTATATACACAGGCTTCATCAGCGTTTTTGATGAAGCCAAATTTCTTTACTTCATCATCAAAACGGTGATTCTAGCTTCTTGATGCTTGTTTCAATCCATAGATTGACTTCTTTAACTTGCATACCTTTTCAGGATGTTTTGGATCGACAAAACCTTCAGGCTGTTTCATATGGACATCTTCCTCAAGATATCCATTAAGGAAAGCGGTTTTGACGTCCATTTGCCATATCTCATAGTCATAATATGCTGCTATGGCAAATAATATCCTAATAGACTTAGCATTGCCACAGGTGAAAAGGTTTTATCATAATCAACCCCTTGAGTTTGAGTGAAACCTTTTGCTACAAGTCTAGCTTTATAGGTATCCAAGTTTCCATGCATATCGGTTTTCTTCTTGAAACCCACTTACTCCCAACTATCTTGGACTTAAGAGGTGGTGTAACCAATTCCCAGACTTGGTTATCATACATGGATTGCATCTCAACGTTCATGGCTTCTTGCCATTTGTCACAATCAGGTTTTGACATTGCATCTTGGTATGTGGTTGGTTCATCTGAATCTACCACATAGCATCCATCCATGAAAAATCCATATCTCTCAGGAGGAACACTAATTCTACCAGATCTGCGAACGTTTTGTGTATTTTGATCATCCATATGATCATTCTCAACATCCTCATGTTGATTGCTAGTATTAACCAATTGTGTATCTTCTTGTGAATCATGAACCTCTTCAAGTTCCACTGTTCTTCCGCTAGTTTCTCCCAAAAGAACTTAGTTTCCAAGAACTCTGCCTTTCGAGCAATAAACACTTTCTGCTCTGTCGGATCATAGAAATAATATCCAATACAATCTCAAGGATATCCGATGAAGATACACTTCGGGATCGCCCTTCCAGTTTGTTCTGAGTGTATTGCTTAGGATAAGCTTCACACCCCCAAACTTTCATATGATAATGATGGAACCCTTCCATGCCATACTTCGAAAGGTGTCCTTTCCACTTTCTTGGTTGGGGCCATATTTAAAATACGGCCGCGGAGAGCAACGCGAAACCCCAAAATGACAGAGGTAGTGTACTTCTAGCCATCATAGATCGAACCATATCCAATAGAGTTCGATTCCTCCTCTCAGACACACCATTATGTTGTGGTGTTCCAGGTGGAGTTAGTTGTGAGACAATCCCACAACTTCTAAGATACTCTTGAAATTCACTACTTAGGTATTCACCTCCTCTATGTGTGCGAAGAACCTTGACCGTTTTGTTGAGTTGATTTTCAACTTCATTCTTGAATATTTTGAACATTTCAAAAGATTCATGTTTGTGTCTTAACAAGTACACATACCCATAACGACTATAATCATCGGTAAAGGTAGAAGTATCTTTCACCATTCCTAGTCATTGGTTTAAAAGGTCCACATACATCCGAATGTATGATCCCTAATAAATCTTTCGCCCTTTCATTAGTCCCACTAAAAGGGGCCTTTGTCATTTTACCTTGTAAGCAAGACTCGCACACATCGAATGAATCATTTTCATTGGTTTTCAAAAGACCATTCTTTTGAAGTTTATGCATACGATTCTTATTTATGTGTCCAAGGCGACAATGCCAAGATAGGAATCACTCAAATCTAATTTGAGCCTTTTGGTGGTGGCTTGGTACATTGAGCTATCATATGTTGTGTTATCATGAACCAATCATAAATACCATTACAAGGAATAGTCTTAAAATAAAACACATGATTCAAAGTAACATGAATATCATTGTCAACAAATTTGAAATCATAATCATATTGTCTTAAACGGGAAACAGAAATGATGTTCCTAGTCAAACTAGGAGCATACAAATATTCTTTAAAATAACTTCCAAACCACTTGGAAGCTTCAAAACATAGTCTCCTTGGGCTTCCACATGAACCTTTGCACCATTGCCCATGAAGAGATAAACTTCCCCTTTTGAATAATGCTTACTTCTTTTGAACCCCTGCAACAAATTGCAAATATGAGTTCCACATCCGGTATCTAATACCCATGTGTTAGAAGAAATTACATTTAGCTCAAAATGTATCATAAAGATTGTACCTGAGGTTTGCCCGTCCCTCTTCGACCTCAACGCTTTGAGATAGACCGGACAATTGCGTTTCCAATGGCCTACCTCACCACACTCAAAACAAGGGTCATCTTGAGCAACCTTTTGCTTCTTTTCTTTTGGTTTGGGGGGTTCCTTTTGCTTTTCCCTTTCCTTGACGTGCCCCTTCCCTTTGGCAACGCTTGCCTTAGGGTTGGGGAGGTGCCCCTTCCTACTACCTCCTTCATTGATCGTAAGGACCGGCAGCACCTTTCTACCCATGCCCGCCTCGGCCGTTTTTAGCATTGAATGAAGCTCACCAATGCTCTTGTCCCAACCATTCATGTATAGTTCATAACAAAACTATCAAACTTCTTTGATAGAGAGTTGAGGATCAAATCCGTTGCCAACTCGTTGGACACACGACAGTTAAGCCTTTCGAGGCGATCAATGTGGCTCTTCATCTTAAGAACGTAGGATGACACCGATTGGGTCTCGTCCATCCGACATGCATGGAGCGCTCGAACCGTTTCGAAGCGCTCCACCCTTGATTGTTGTTGGAACATTTCCTTCAACTGGGTGATCATGTCAAAGGCATTGTGGTTTTCAAAGTCCTTTTGCAAGTCGGGAATCATACTCGCTAGCATGAGACATGAGACTTGCACGGAGTCCTCGGTGTACTTGACCCACTCGGCAAAGGCCTCAGCGTCACTCTCATCGGGTTGATCGGGAATGGGATCGTCTAACACATAGGACTTCTTTTCTTGCTTGAGAACTATTCTCAAGTTTCGATACCAATCCATGAAGTTCCCATGGTTCAGACGTTCCTTTTCGAGGATCGTTCTTAGTGATAGGTTATGGACGGTCGGGATAGCGTTGTGTTGTTAGCCATCTACAATATTACAAAGTTCAAATTTTAGTATTTCGATGTTTAAGCAACTTTTAATTATTAATACCCTTTTATGTCTCATAGACAATTAATAATTAAAACTAGAATCCAACGTTACATTTAAATATCGGTTAGGTGACCTTTATCCCTTTATTAAATTAACAAGGTAGTCAACGTTTTGACAATTGTAACCCATTACAATTTCTAGTTTTATGGGATCGTTTTAAACATCTTATGTTTAGTTTGGCATGTTAATCCCATCAACACCGTTTGTACGTCATGCTTCGGTGATCCTAATGCATGATTCCCAAATCAAGTCGTCCTACTTAGACACACGTGTGATATCACTAATATAAGTGGTTAGGTGACCTTTATCCCACAAATATAGTAATTTCACCTCAACTTCTCAAGTTTCTACATTTATGGTTAGGTGACCTTTATCCATAAATAAGTTACAAGTGAATTGAGTGTTGTTTAAAAGGATGGTGTTAAATTGTTTTAAAAAAAGGGTTTTGAAGTTTCTAAAACTTAGTTATAGAAAACCTTTTATACCATACAACTGTATGCATTCAAATGCATGGTATTATTTGAAAAACAATTTTTAAGGTTCCTTTTAATAAAACCCATTTTTATTAAATCATTAACCCTTAATAAACTCATTTTATTAATCCATTTAATGATTATAAAGACCATTTTTATGCTTGATGCGCCATAGTTGTTAAACTAGTTTGTCAATTTTCAATCCAAAACAAACACAACCAAGATAACCAACAATCAACCAAACATAATATAATAAGTGCACAACCAAAGCCAATAATTTTGAACACGCTTGCTTGCATAACAAGTGTGTTAAGGAGTCAATCCAAAGGTAAATCATGACACATTGTTGAGTTGATGAACTCCCACTTGAACTTGCATCCAAATGCTTCAAGTATGCCTTTTGTGTTGTGATTCCATCATCATCTTTAGGCTTCCTTATGTGTTACAAAACAGCCCCAAAAGCTTATTACATAGAAAAGGTCCTAATACATTTTTCTAGTAAAATAAGATACAAGCTAATCTATTTATTACATACCAATGAAATAAATAAATTACATAGCTTTATTACATCCAAATGAAACACAATCACAAATAATCAATCACAAGGTCATGGCTAGGCTTTGTGCACTTAGAACACATCCAAACAAGTCCAAAATCGATAATATGGCAGCCCCTTTTAACCCAAGTTTTTGGCCAACACAAACCAAGAACATGTGGGTTATGTCCAAACAAACAAACCATCATATGATCTACATTTTCAAGATCTTTACATGCATATAAAGTAACATCTTGAAAACAAAGGGACTTCCATGTAAAGAAATTTCCAGCCCACTTTTTAGAGAAAAAGGACCCGAAAATTTCATGTTGGAAGCATGTATCCATATAATCCGGCTCTAGATGCCATTGTTGGGTTTTGTAGATGTAAATCAAAGACATATTAACTATTAACATGTAAAACTCAGCGGATTTTCAGTTCAAATAAGAGTGTTATGTATCATATACATATGTTAAGCAAAACCCAAAACAAGGATCTTATTATATGGAGTAACACACTATCACAACATACATATATCAACCACATACTACCTTTAGAAACGTGGAATGGAGGCTAGGAGATGATGTTGAATGTCAAGACTTCAAAGTAGAAATCCTCAAGAGATGATACCCCAAGCTTCCTCCAAACACCCACTTGCTAGGTCTTGCAACACCAACCTCAAAGACACTCTTGAGGATCGATTTTTCAGCCAAACAACACTTGTTTTAAGCTGGAAATTGCTTCTATTTCAGCTCCAAAATCCGAATTTTAGAGAGAGATTAGAGAGAAATCCTTTTGCTATGTGTGTGTGAGAGAAGGTGTATTCTTGGAAGAGTGTTGTAATGAATAAAATTGCAAGGACCAAGATGATTCATCAAGAGGCTTGCAAGCCCCAAGGGCGGCCGAAAATGGACCTTGGAGGGTCCCTCTCATTTTGAATTTTTATCCAAAAATCACCCTTGCACTCTATTGATTTTATAAGATTAAAACCCTTTTATCTTATAAACTTAATACACTTTTGTTTAATATTATTTAACCAACTTAAATAATAGAAACAAGTAATTTCTCATGAACAATTATCCATATAATGTTGTTCATTATCAAAAGCAATGTTTTAGAAAACCCGGTTTCTATGTTGGTGCTTATATTTATTTGTTTGATCTTATCAACGAATAAATATTTATCGGTGTTTGTTTTGCTTGTTATTTGGGTATGACCCGACTTGGATCATATCACACTAGCCACATCAATTTAGTATGTATCTTGGGCAGATCAAATCCTTCATCTTCAATGCCTACTGACGTAAAAACTAACCTTTATAGTGAAAAATGCATAAATGAATTACAAGAGTATAGGGAACACAACCATAAAGTAGCAGATAAAATCAAAGAAGAAAAAGTGAAGTCAGAAATGATGAAGAGAGAACTAAAAAGTTTTGAAATCAAAATCAAATCTCTTATTTTTGACATAGAAAAACTGCTGGTGAGAAAGACACTCTTGCAGCTGAAAATGAGCTACTTATTGAAAAGCTAGCTCAAGCTATAGCTGAACAATCTATGACTGAAGTGAAACTTGAAAGTTTCAAATTTCTTCAGTCAAGCTACAAGAGATGCTGGATTCCCAAAAGGATCCAAAGGACATGTCAGGGATTGGATATAATTCATGTCCTCCACCGGACAATGAGAATTACACTGTCATGCCTCACTCTGTCTCACTCTCTGAATCAATTGAACCTAAAACTATGGAACCTAAATCAGTAGTGAAACAAATGACAAATCCTCAAAACAAACCTCATGTTTATTTTGAAACCAACGAGGATAAAATCAAGTTAGGTCACCCAATCAAAATCAAAAGAGTGTTCAGACAAGACAGTGAGTGTCATGAAACCATCAAGCCCTGTAAAAGTAATTGTACCTTTTATAAAATTCATACCATCTGTTTTACAAGGTAAAAAGAAATATGTCAAGACAGTGAAACCCACTACTGAGAGTAGTTCTGATAATGAGATTATATCTCCCCAAAATTCAAGCAAATTAGAAAAGTTTTCACTCAAAAAGAAACAAAGTGGAAAATTGAGTTCAACACACAAAACATCATTAGAGCCTCAGTGATTAAGGTTAAGGCAGGGAGTTGGGTTTGATATCTTTAACAAGGAACACGTTGACCAGTTTGAGAAAGAAGTAAGAAATAGGGTGAAGAAACAGAAACAACCCAGACAATTGAACAAAAGTAGTGTTGTGAAGCAAACTACTAAACAGGCAAATTCTGATTCATCGCCTAAAGAAAAGAAAGTGACTAATCAAAAGAAAATATAAGTTGAGTCACACAAGGAAAATTTTGATTCAAGAAGCAAACAAATGTATTGTGATATTTGTGACATGTTCAATCACAAGATAGATAAAGGCTTTTCAATCAATATTGTTCTATCTGTGATATGAATAATCACTCCACCAAAAATTGATATTTCAACAAGTATTGTTCAATCTATGACATGAACAATCACAATACATCTGATTGTTACTATAATCAGAACGGATTGAGAATTCCCCAACACAAGCCCATCTCAAAAACATCTACTGTGATGCACTCTGTCAGACCTCATCTTCATAATACTCAATCTAGGACACCTAGATCAACAAGTGACACAAACAATTTGAAGGATTTAAGGAAGGGTCAAAGAATCATCTCACAATGAAACATAAGCTTGACTTTCCTAAGAAAAAACCAACTTTTGATAATGAAACTCAAGCTAAATTTTTACAATGAACCCAGTCCAGAGGATATTCTGATATCCAAAGGGCAAGCCAGCTCTTGGATTATGGTATCCAAAGGAAGGAGAACATAATCTCTATGCCTACACAGATAGTGATTATGGAGGATGCAACTTCAACAGAACATCCACTTCTAGCGGTTGTCAATCTCTCGGTCCCAGACTAGTATCCTGGCAATGCAAAAAGCAGACAATGTGTCTGTGTCCAAAGCAGAAGTTGAGTATATTGCTGCATGAGCATGTTGCTCTCAAGTTCTCTAGATTCAAAACCAGATGCTTGATTATGGTTTTTAACTTCATGCACACACCAATTTCTATTGACAACACAGCTGCTGTCTTTATAGCTAATAATCCAGTTCAGCAGTTAAACGCAAAATATATTGAGATTAGATATCACTTTTTGAGAGACTGTGCTGAAAAGGAATTAATCAAATTGATTCAAGTACCAACTGAAAATCAATTAGCTGATTTGTTTACCAAGGCATTCGAACCTGGTAGGTTTGAATTTCTGTTCAGTTAATTAGAATGATTAACCTTGAGTAAAAACTTTGTGCTTAATTTCAAAAGGTAAAAGACAGAAATGACTTACCAGATATGTTGGTAGGCTCAACTTGGAAGAAAAGATAAATGCAGTGATGAATTAAAGAAATATTCAATTGTGAAACACTCATCACAAAGTATAGGTACGTATTGGCTTATCTGAATGCATGTGTGTGTAGTAGCCTAAACACACCAGGTAATGATACTTTATGAATCTTTTTCACCACATCATGTTTCATCTTTGTTTTGCTGAGCAAAGACTTGATGAAACTTTCACATAGTGCAGATGTCATGATCCAAAAGATTCCCAATGTGGAACACATCCAAATTGGATGAATCAACAAAGTAATACATTCCAAGTGAATAAACAAAAGAATTCTATCATGGATCACCTTCCAAGTGAAGTGAAAAGAATCCCAATGTGGATCAACATGAAAAAGTATTGAATTAAAAGAATCCCAATGAGGATCAGTGAAAATGAGATTTCAGGACTTAAGTAACCTGGTAAGAAAAGTTGTGAAAAAGTTCTGCCATGCATTGTATAAGGAGGGTTGATCATTTCATGCTTATGTGTGTGAGGTACACATTGAGTAATAAATAAACCAAAACATGATAAAAGTCATTTGCATCAAAATATCACCATGTGTGGGTTTAAGAGGACAAACATACCTTCAATCTTCAAGTTCATAATCATGTCCATTTAATCAACAATTAAAGAGACTTTTCTCTTCATTATTATAAAGGATGCACAAAGGATGCACAAAGGATGCACAAGTGTAATGTAAGACTGATATGATCCTAACAAAGAGATTTTTCTCTTCATTATTAATATTAATCAATATAATATTCAAAAAGTTTTATACTTTTAAGTTTCTCTCCAAATGTGAACATAAACTTTAGGGGGAGTAATTTAAAATTTTTGAGTAAGTCCAAAATTTTTTTTATTAACTTAATTTTGAAAACAAAACAAAAAGAATTTTACTTTGTGTTGTTACAATAAGTCATACCATTATATCTCAGCTTATGCAGATTCTTAGAAGCATGATAAGTCCAAGATCCGTCAAAATTGGTAAACTTGTATTATTTGTGACATACAAGTCAATCCAAGCAAGAATTGACAACTTCAACAGCCAACTTCATCAGAAAAATCCATCAAGGACACCTCTTCATAAGATGAATAATCAATTCAATCACATTAACTTTTGATTAAGTTCAAAAGCTAATGTAGGTAAGTGCATTAGTTAATGCCGGTGAAGGTTACCCATGCGTGTAACTAATGCGGGTAACAATATTTATTTTCAAGTGCAACTAATGCGGACAATGATTTTACTCTACCGCATTAGTGTGCGAAGTAAATGTGGAATTTACTCTACCGTATTTGCTACGGTTAACAAATGTTGATGAACAGGTCTATCGCATTGCTATAGTGCAATGTTGATAGTGTGTCAACCGCGTTTGATATAGTTGCACAAATGCTTATTGACTTTGTTCTATCACATTTGCTACTGTGTACAAATACGGATAGGATAAAACAAGTGACCCTACCGCATTTGCTATAGTGAATGCTGAAGCACACAATTAGAAGTTATTCTTCCGCATTTACTACAACACAAATGTGGACAGCGAAAGGTTTCAAGTTTAGCTTCCGCATTTGCAACAGTAGACGAATGCGGAAAGAATAAAAATAAGAAACAAAACTTCCGCATTTGCAAAAGTAGTGAAATGCAGACAGTCAAAAGTTTGTCCTCCGCATCTGCTACAGTTAACAAATGAGGATGACCAAAGTAGTCAAATGCGGATGTCAATGTCAAAAGTTTGTCTTCCGTATTTGCTACAGTCAACAAATGCGGATGACCAAAAGTCAAACAAATTAACCTTCAGCATTTGCTACAGTGTTGACTGCATCCGCTTTTAAACTTGTAAAATTTTTCAAAATATATTATTTGACTATTTAAAGGAATTCAAACGGGTCATTTAATACTTTTCAAATTTGAGAGTCTTTATAGTGAGACGAGCGCAAACAATAGTACACCATCTTCAATCATCATCATCATCATAAACATTCAAAGATTTTCATGTGAATCTACTCAATCGACTTTTGATATCGATTCTGAAACAACATTCGGATCAGAAATAAGGTGAAATTTTCAGAAAAAGTTTAATCAAAACCTAAGTTTCAAAATGACAAACATAAATCAGTCAAGAACGAATGATAAGGAAGAACACAAAAACATGTTTCGTTGATGTAACATAATACATATTTTCAACCTCAATGAGCATGAAAACCAACAGAAATTCTTGTCATCATGAAAATCTTGATATTCATGTTCGTTGTAAGAACAGAGCATGTTGAAATTACACATTTGAAAGAAATCAATAAAACAATACCTCTGTAATGGTTCAAACATTGAAACTGTGATTGTTAAATGACAAATTCACCATTTGCCATTACAGCAATTCAACAGGAATAACAAGCAGTCTTCCTTGTTAATTTAAAGTCAAAATTGATAACTAACACACATGTTTGTTGTGCAGATTACATGGCAAATCTTACATGGAGCAAGCTCCATAACGTCAGCGGTTATTTAAACCTGATATGCCTAAAGCCGAAGGACTTAGAGATATGATAAGATTCTTATCTACCACAAGGGTAGCATATGCCATGACTGTGAGACCAACAATCTTTTAGACTCCCATCAGGTCATTCTAGGAATCAAGTGAGATAGTTGAAGATGATGGTGTCAGAATACTAACTCGGAGAATCAACAATGAGCTCACTCTGAGGATCACAAAAGAGTCTGTTAGAAGATGTCTACAATTCAGTGATAATGCTAATGATCCTCTTGAAGTAGATAATGAAGAAATAACCACATTTTTCACTGAAATTGGTTATGAAGGGAGTTATGAAGCAAAACAAATAGTCAAAGCATTAATGGATCTGCCTTGGAGGTTCCTAATTCATATGTTCCAACACTGTTTGTCCAAAAGAAAAACAGGATAGAATGACATTCCAGTCACATCTTCTGCAATATGTGCTCTGTGCACCAACAGACCGTTTAATATGTTTGCCTATGTGTTCAATGGCCTAATCTCTAACATTCAAGAAGGATTAACATACAAGTTTCTCATGTATCCCAAATTCATTCAATGTCTAATCAATGAATCATTTCATGACATTGTTAATGAAGGACCTGTGCTTAACATCCCTCACTATCATGCAAGATCTTATAAGTACATCAAGAAGAAGGACCCAAGGAACTTTTACCATGGTGGCCACTCACCCCTTCTTCCTTGGATGATTCAACAATTAAATCAAGCAGGTCAAGCTCAACCACCACCACGACCAATAGCTCAACCTTCACCATAACCATCTCCACAAACTTTACCACAATCTTCACCACATCCATCTCCACAACCATCACCACAACCATCACCATAACCACAAACACAAGAATCACCTCAACCAACACTACAAACAACACCTCAACCACACCACAAATAACCCCTCAACCTACACCTATATCACCTCATCATTAATCTACAATATTACCTCATCATCAGTCTCCAATATCACCAGCACAACAATCACCTATATCCCATTTTCAACCTGTGCCATCATAAGATTACCCTGCTAATGTAAGAGGATCAACTAGTGCTTCTAAATATTCCAAATCATCTTCTGATGATGAGGATCATCACACTCATATGCTTGTAAAAACAACAACTTCTGAGCCTGCTCCCTCAAAGAGTTTTGCTTATTCAAATGTTAACAGACGAGATGAGAAGGATGAACTGATTACTGAATTGATGCAAAAGATTGAAAGAATGGATAGAATTCGAAATAGAAAGGCAAGAATCATAGATGATAGAATTCTGGAACTGGATGAGAAAGAAAGTGAACTGAAAGAACTAAAAGAGAAATATGCAGCTGAAAGAAAAGAAAAAGATAAGGAGATTGAGTACCTAAAAGCTGCACTAAACCATTCTAAAGATGAAATCAGTGGTCATGTGGACATTCTTGCTATTCGGACTATAGCAATGGAGGAACAAGAAAACATCATTGAGGAACAAGCAGAAATCATTTCTAGTCTTGAAAAAGAGCTTCAAGGTCAAAACAGAAGAATCTCTAAACTAGAACTGATAATTGAAAGTCAAAGAATTAAAATGGATGATGAAAAGAAAGATGAAGAACAAGAAAATGAAGATGTGGATGATGACAAGTATGTGTCTGATGATGAAGAAAAAGGAGGTGATGCAAGTCAAACAGAGTTTAACGATCAAAGTCTAGATATGGTAGTGTATTCTGAAAACACACATGACTCTAACTATGAAAAATCTGAATTTGAAGAACTCTTCTGTGCATTGGATAGTTTTTCATCTAAAAAAATTCAGCATTGATGATGAATTTTGGGAATTTGTAAACAACCAATGAACTGATTCAGAGCCTATTGTTTTTATCCGTAAATCACCAGTGCCGTTGGAGAAGCAATTGACTTTGCAAATTGTCCCTGCTATCTCTCTATCTGAAGAACAAAAAGAAAAAATAAAGGAAATGTATGAAAAAGAAAGGGAAGAAGAAACAAAAACAGAACATAAAGAGGAGGAGAAAAGTAAAATGAATGAACAAGAGCCAAGTACACCTGAAAAGGTACCTGAACGAGAAGAACAAGCTGAAACCTCTAGCCCTCAACTTCAAACTTACTCACAAAAAAGAAAATAATTAGCTGAAAAAGCTAAAGGTAAAAGACCAATATTTGAAGAAGAACCCGTTAAGAAACAAAAGATGACCCCAAAGTCTAGCAGCAATTGCTGAATTTTTGGAAGAACATAAGAAGGCAGAAGCTCAATTGAAGAAATTGGCTGGTGCAGTTGATTTAGAAGAAGGTGAGATTGGTAATGGATATGAAGCGGAAAAGGGTGTTCTTATGGACAGTCCCATGAAAGCACAACAAGCAGTGGAAGACATGGTATCCAAAGCACAAACTGATGACTTGATGATTAAAGCCATGTTTGTGATCAATCAAGGTTATGATCCTGATGAAGTGTTTGGAATGACTTATGAAAGCATGAAGGAGGAGGAAGAGAAACTAAAAAGATTGCTTGATCTAAAAATTGAAACTGAGTATGAAAAGGCAATCTTCAAAGATACTACTATGCATAAAGGTTCTTCTGTGAAGAAAACATATGGGTATGATAGACCATTGCCAAGACAAACTCCTCTATCCAACCTGTCATCAATGAAAAGATCATCTCCAATTCATGAGCCACTATTTCCTAATCCTTATAGTATGACTGATAAGGAAATGAATGATTACCTCACAAATCAAGGCTTCACCAAAAGAAAGTTGGCTAACATGAAGACAAATTCTTTAAGAGCTGCTACTCTCAAGATGATAAATGAGAAGAAAGAAAAATTAAAGCAGTTAGAAGAAGAGGTGCTTAACAAGAAGCCAAGAGCAAGAGTGTCTACACATGACATGAGTCTTACTCACAAAGATCAAGATTATCTTGCACCTGTCATTCATAGATATCCAGAGTGGTTTGCTGAACCCTCTCAACTGAAGCTTCAAGAGGGGTTGACCACTGCTGAGATGATGAGAGGAATATCTACTCCAAAAGACAAAACAGATCAAAAAATTATTGCTTGGAAGTATGATAGTGCATGGAACATGTTTATGGTCAAAAGGATCTCTGGCTTAATGCAATTCTTTACTGAGTACTCTGCTTTGGTAAATGCACTTGAGATTCATGACTTGAAAGAACTGGCCAACCTAGAGCTGATCAACCACAATGCCATGTTCAAAGGCTATGAATTTGAAGGAATACTCAAAATGTTCAAAAGAACAAACAACTTCAACACTTTGAAAGCTACATGCATGATGAAAGACAAAACATTCAAGAATCCACTGGAAAAGAAACAAACAAAACCAGTTGAAGAAGTTGTATTCCCTGAACTTAAAGTCAAACCTACTAAAGCCTTTAAAAGAAAAATGGTAGCTGGTACACATTCCTCAATTCCAATTTCAAATGTCTTTTATTATGAGAAGACGTATGAGTTAGTGATTGAGAGGAAATAGGGAGGAAAAGAGGGTGCAGAGATTAGATTTTTCAGTGGTTATGAAGTGAGATTACTGAATCAATCATACATTCAATACATCTATACAATACACTTCAGAGAGATATCAAACAAACTGGGTGAAGAAGATCTACATTTCTTTCTCAAGTGTATCAAACTACTAAAAATGGCCTATGATCATATCAGTGCAAAAAGAGAGAAAAGAAAGTAGAAGAAGACACCTCTCTAATTGGGCAACATTGTCAAGCTTGAAGTTGATGTAGATGGTTCCCTATTGATTCACTTAGATGGACTTTCAACAGTTTCTCTTTGGGAACCTATTTTTTTGAAGAAGCTATCACTTGAAGCAATTCATGATATGAGCAGAATGAAGATTCATGTACCGAGCAAGGATAAAATGTCAGAGGCTCAAGATTTTGTCAACATGAACAAAGCAATTCTGGATCCAAGACAAGCTGCACCTTTTGTATCATCAAAAGAGCTAACTAAATCATCACAACATCAGTCACCTCCCAAACATTAAGGAAAACTAGGCTGTATAGTCCTTAGGGGGAGTATTGTTGCACCCTGAAAGGATCATACATGCTAACTCAATAGGTTAATTGATGATTGCTCAGCTGGAATCCCAGAAGTCCAAGAAGAAATGCGGATGAAAATCTGCTTAGGAAAAGACAATGTTATCTTCCGCATTAGTTAATGCGGAAGACATAACTTTGATGCGGATGAGCGTATTACTCTTTCGCATTGACTAACGCGGAAGACATAATACTAATGCTGAAGAACAAGTTACTCTTCCGCATTGACTAATGTGGAAGAACAAAAGAATATGCGGACAAGACTTTGGTCATCCGCATTGACAAATGTGGATGACCGACCAAATGTGCATAACTATTTGTTCATCCGCATTAACCAATGCGGATGACCAACATACTTATGCGGATGATCAAGTGAAGAAATGTTGATCAAGATTATCACATCCGCATTTCTCAATAAGGATGAACAAGCAAAGATGCGGATCAAGACTTAGCCTAGTTTCTGATGTAATAGGTCAGGGGTAGTTTAGTCATTTTGTAAAATGCATCTTGTCTGCCTATAAATAGAATAGATACGTCATACATGAGGTGACGGCTGATAGATAGAGAACTTTTGTTGTAATTATTCTCTGTAATTTATCAACTTTCATATATCAATACAAACAACATTTATGAGTATTTTCTTTGCATTGAATGTTCTTTAATTATTTGTTTTTGCCACTCAATCATTGACTTGATTATCATATTCGATTCACAGTAAAAATATCACTCTTACTCAACCGCAGGTTAGAATCATAAACACAATGCTACAACAATGAAACTCAATTTAGGTAGAGTACCACTGCTCTCGTGCGACTTTAAAGGCGATTAGGAGTGATGAGTGATTACGTCCGACTCCCCCTCTATTTATGCTGGGGTTTCTTTCAATCGTACGACTGAGCAAAGTCGCATAGTTTTTTCGTGCGACTTCAAAGGCGATTAGGAGTGATGATTGACTACGTCAGACTCCCCCTCTATTTATACTGGAGTTTCTTTCAGTCGTGCGACTGACCACAGTCGCACAGTTTTTTCGTACGACTTAAGATCAGTCGTGTGACAGGCACATTCAGTCACCTTCAGTCATGTGACTAGAGGTCAGTGGTGTGACTGTGTCATTTGGTCTCCTTTATCTTGCGATTCATACATTTTAGGTGTCCAATCTTGTGATTTTAGTCGTATAGATGGTCCAATCGCACGTATGGCCCATACGTGTGGGTTAATCATGCGATTGGGCACATTCGTATCCTTCAATCGTACGACTGGTCCATGCTCATGGACAAGTCGTGCGAATGAATCATACTCACGGTTTTTAACTTTATGCCCTTTTTACATTTTACACCCTTTTAACTTTTGAATAAACGTTATGTGCATTTGATCATGTGAGACATGATCATTTTATCTAGAAAAACCTTTGATCACCTCAGACGTGATCCTTTTAAAAACATTTTGTCACCTCAGACGTGACCAAGTTTTATTTGAAAGCACGTGTGGTCACCTCAGAGGTGACCTTTTACATGGTAAGGTCTGTTATCAATTTCCATGATATAGTTTGATATTAAATACTTCGAAATTGACAAAATATAAACATAATAAAAGAAATAACACAGAAACTTAAAACTAATACATGGTTTTGTGTTTTTGTGACGGTTAACTCCTAAGAAGTAATTCTAAGGAATAATTTTTCTGAGAGAGCACCTTCAATCATTTAAATCATACATGGACCAATTCAATTTGGAATAATATGATACTCAAATCATTCAGGACAAGTTATTTAAAAACTTTGATGCTCAATTCGTGTTTTTCATCCGGAGACATTTTGCAAATTTAGGAAATCATACTAGTACTCTTAGGTCCCCACACTGATTTGAAGTTTCAAGAATTGTAGCCACAGTGATGGTCAGTATACTTGTCCACTTAAATCCATACACAGACTTTCAACACAGATTGGTGATAGTTTAAGGTTTGATTATTTCAACAAGCATTTGTGGGTCCCACACTTATATGGTAATCAACATTCTCAGGAGATTTTTGAGCGGTCTCAGGGTAGTATTCAAGAAGAAACTATTCTTAGAACTTTCAAAGAGAAGCCAAGTCTCAGGTCAGTGCCATCACACAACAGAGAGGCGGCAAACAACAATGAGTTCTAGAATATATAGATTATGCTTATCCTCAGGTTAGTGCCACCTCATAGCAGAGAGGCACATAACCTATCTTCTTGTTTAACCATTTTCATTCTTTTTGCACAGATCTCACCAAGAACATAGGTTATGAGTTTGATTGTATTTGCATTTTTATGTGCTTTTGCTCCTGCTTTGGTCTTATGCACACATTTGTGGCGTTTATTTTGCTCGTCACCCCTTATTGGAATCTTGATGATTGTGTTAACCAGGGATATGGTGTTACCCACAGCTAGTCAAACATTTTAGTTTAATATTAGATCACCAAAAAGGTCTAGTCATCTATTGTGTTGAATCTACTGACATATCATCTGTGGTCTACCAACCTCTAGGTCTACTTTCCTTGTGTTACCTTAGTAGCAGCTAGCTTATCTATCATATTTCCTTTTATATTGCTCAGACTACACAAACTTATACTTAAGCTTTGCATCTTTTTCAATTTTGATTTTTAAAGTTCGAGATGATTTTTTCCTGTGTACTATCATATTCCAACGATGGAATCAATATCACACATACGATTTAACTTTTATTATCAGCCTGCCTCTAATTCTCCTTCACTTTTTTGTACTGTCTAAACCTATTCTCCCCCTAAAATTTTAAAACCGTAATGAATTAGCGTTTTAGGATTTTAATAGGCAAACAGTAAGACCAATTTTAATTAACCAACTTAACATTAAAAAACAAAATAAAATAATAATAAAAAAATGGAAAAGAAACGGAACAAGACACGACGCATCAGACTATACATGGTCATCTTCAGGAATGACCTCACTTTTCTTTTTAACTACGTTGACCTCTAACAAATATAAAAAACGTGGTTTGTCAAATGTCGTTGTATAGAGGTCAGCGCGTTGAAAATCTGTATTTATTTTTACCACATAGATTAAGTTCTTTTCAAAGCAATCACGTATAAAGTGATATTTAATTCTGATGTGTTTGCTCTTAGGATGTTTGACCGGGTTTTAAGTGAGTGCAATTGTAGCAGAGTTATCAACAAAGATAGGAGTAGAAGAGAAATTCGAACCGTAATGCCGCATTTGCTATTGAATCGATATGATTTGAGAACAGCAGCTTGCAGCAGCAACATATTTGGCTTCAGAGGTTGACAATGCAAGTGAAGTCTGCTTCTTACACTGCCAGGTTACTAATCTTCTCCCAAGAACTGACACCCTGCTGATGTAGAGCTGTAGTTCATCTTGCAGCCACCGTAATCTGAGTCGCTATATGCTGTAAGCTCAAAGTCATCATCGTGAGGATACCACAACCCAAGTGTGGGTATGCCCTTCACATAACGAAAAATCCTTTTTACCCCAATAAGATGGGTCACCCTAGGCTTTGCCTGATATCATGAGCATAAACATGTAGCATACATGATATCAGGTCGTGAGTCAGTGAGATACAGAAAAGTTCCAATCATCCCTCGGTACATAGTGGCATCTACTAGATCACCATTCTTGTCGGTGCTACGTCGTGGTTTGTAGCAAGTGGAGTTCCAGCTGTAGAAGCATTCTCCATGTCAAACCGATTGAGAATATCACCTACATACTTGGTCTGATGTAGGAAAATCCTATTTGGTGCTCATCCACCTGTAACCGAAGAAAGAACTTCATCTCTCCTATTGCACTCATCTCAAACTCCGCCTTCTGCTTCTAACTTATTGCATAATTCTTCGTTCTTGAAACCGAAGATTATGTCGTCGACATAGATTTGTACCAGCAGTAAATCTCCATCTTTTTCTTTGATAAACAATGTACAGTCAATGACTCCCCTACAAAAACCGTGTTTCACTGAGTTGAGAGTTTCTCATATCAGGCCCCCGGAGCTTGATGAAGCTCGTACAACGCCTTGTCGAGTTTCTAAACTCTGTCCCGATGATATGGATCCTTAAATCCCTCGGGTTGACTGACATACACTGTCTCTCGAATGTCACCATGAAGGAACGCACTCTTCACATCTAGTTGATAAACTTTGATTTTCATATAAGATGCATAGGAAAGGAAGATGCGTATTGCTTCCATCCTTGTAACGGGTGCAAGCACTTCATTGTAGTCAATACCCTCAACTTGTCGAAAACCCTGAACAACAAGCCGAGCCTTGTTTATGATGATCACTCCCTGATCATCTTTCTTGCATTTCAAGACCCATTTGGTTCCAATGACCTTAGGACCTTTAGGTCTATCCACTAGAGTCCATACACCCAACTTCTTAAACTGAAGAAGTTCTTCTTGCATGGAACCCACCCAGGCTTCATCATTCAGTGCTTCACTCACATACTTTGGCTCAAACTGAGACACAAAGCAATGGTAAGCACCATCATGAAGGTATCCCTTCTCCATCATAGAGGCATAATCAGTTGAGTACAACTGATTTCTAGTCTGAACCCCTGATCTCACATCTCCTATGACATTATCCAATGGATGATAGACGTTTAGACATGAGCCGGGAGTTGTTGGAATGATCACCTTAGAATCAAGATCGTGAACATTTGGTTCTGGATCTGAGGCTATAGGAGTCTATGGTTCAGAGTCACTCACATCAAGTACTCCCCCTGAGTTGGTAGATGTTTGACTTTGTGAACCGGATGGTGTTGAATCTTGAGACGGTGTGTTCAAGACATCATGCATCATCTTGTTTGCCAACTCGTCTTCGGAAGTGGAGAGTGGTATGTTGAAAGACTTGAAGAATCCATCATAGTCAAAGAAGTAAGCAGGCCCTTTTTCTACAGGTGGTGTGGTGTATCTCTGAACATCAAGAATACACCACACCTCTGCTTGACCCGTTGAGTTGTTGTAAACTCTCTTGTTGGTATGTTGTATCCTAGAAAGGTCCCTTCATCTACCTTCTCATTGAATTTTCCATCCTGAGTCTTCTTCAGCAGGGTGCACGGAGCGCCAAACGGCTCTAGATACTCTAAGTTAGGTTTACGTGGTTGTAGTAACTTGTTGCATGTTTTTCCATGGCCACTACTTCATTCTAGAATTGAATAGGCAGTTTAGAGTCTGCCAGCATTGTCTATGTTGTCTCAGTCAAGCTTAGATTCTTCCATTCAGCAACACCATTCATCTGAGGAGTGTAGGCGGAGGTAAATTGATGCACAATTCCCTTTCCTTGCAGTAGGCCACCATTCGCTGATTCTTGAACTCGGTTCCGTTGTCTGATCGCACTTGTCGTACCTTCAGCTTGTATAGGGATACCAATGTAGTTACCAATTCTTTGAAGGATTCAAATGTTTCTGATTTGGATTTCAAAAACATTACCCAAGATGATCTTGAGTAGTCATTAGTAACTACATAGCAATACAAGTCGCCTGTGATGCTTGTTGTACTGAGTGGACCAAACAGATCCATGTGAAGGAGCTCAAGAGGAAGTTCTATAGAATGAACTTTCTTTTCCTTATCAGACTTCTTCGTCTATTTGCCCTTTTTTCATGCAACACAAAAATCCGGGAGTTGGAAGTTTTTGACATTTACTCCTCTCACGAGATCATTCTGGATCAAGTGATTCATTTTCCTCGGATTTATGTGTCCCATTCTCCTATGCCAAGAGATAGAGTCCTTCTCAATAGCTTTGGACAAGAAGCATTGGACTTCACGATCCGTTGTGGAGGCCTTTGAGAGATCCAAAACATAAAGATCATTATATCTTGCAGCTGACATTAGGACTTGGTCCTCCGGTATCACATAGTCCTTCTTGAGAACATAGGACTTCTTGTTGTCAAAGACTACTTTGAAGCCTTTATCACATATTTGAGAAACTGAAAGTAAGTTATTTTATAATTGTTGGACATAGTTTACCTTATCAAACTTAACATTCTCATTTCCCACTTCCCCTTGGGCTGTGATGTACCCGCCTTTGTTTCCAGCAAATGAAACATGCCCTCCTTTGATTTGTCTCACATTTGATAAGAGAGCTCTGTTCCCTTTCATGTTCCTGGATGCTCCGCTATCTACAATCCACGTGCTAGTCTCAGCAATATAGTGAACACCCTGCACATTTAATAAAAACAATAGTTTATGTTAGGAACCCAAGCCTTCACTGGCTTGGGTTTCCCCGAGGCATCACAAATCATAAACTCAACCCATTGACCGTTTGAGGTTGAGGAAAGCTTAGATTTCTTTTTGTTCTCATATTCAGACACTGAGGCAGATTTTTCTTTCCATAGGCCAGCTTTGTGTAGGGCTTGTTTGTGATAAACAGATGACTGGCTGAAGGGTTGGACTTTGGATTCACTATCCCTTTTAGGAGGCGTCACTGAGTTCCACGTAAAAGACCTAGGTGTAGATGTAGAAAGTTCAACTTTCCTCCTCGGTGTCTGGTAATAAGGACAATGAGACACTATGTGACCATACTCTCCACAATTATAGCAGGATCTGCTTTCAACTTTACGGTTTATATGTTTTGGTGGAGATGTAGATGTCACACGGTTGACCTTATTATGTTTAGATTGAGACATTTCTTTATTAGATGTATGATTTGGTTTTACAAACATAATTTCCATACCTGGTTTTACATCTTGTGTTTCTTGTTTACCTTGACATTAACATGAAGCTTGTGATTGTTTAGGTTTTATAGTCCTTTTGGGTTCTGATTTTACTATTAAACAAACTGCTCATGTATGCGAATGAAGGTATGCGATTGAACTTATTTGGGCGGTTGAACTATGCGAATGGTTCAATGGTGCGACTGAACAAATGCGGATGACTCAGTCGGCCGAATGAACTAATGCGGTTGAACAGTCATGCGATTGAGCCAATCGTGCGACTGAACCTGCTGAAGTTTGATAATTCGTAGGTTAAACGTGTTTTGACCGTAAAAACTCGACTTTTCACAAACCCTAATCGACGTATGCCAGAAAAACTAAACTTTAAGGTCGGGAAACGTCTAAAACTCCGGTTGACACAAAAAGATTCTGTTTTTAGTGAAAAAACATAACTTTTGTATCAAAAACAATTTGAATCAACACGTAATCAAGAGCCAAGGCTCTGATACCTCTTGTTAGGATCTAGTATTTTAACGAAATACCTACTGATTAACATGTAAACCAACCAAATAGTGTGGAATCCTATTTGATTGGCAATCCAATCAATGAGAATGCACGTAGACATAATTGTGTATTGAGTCTAACATCATGAATCGATTAGGAATCGATCTACAGCGTTCTATGAACTTGGAGTACGAACTTAGAGGCTTCTGGACGGCTAGGGTACGTCTGGAGTCGAAGTGGATTGAATGCTTATGTTTTCCCCCGAATTAGGAGGTATTTAAAGGTTAGGGTTGCTTATTGGTGCGACTGAACCATTAGGATGGTTCATTCGTGCGATTGGGCCATGCGGTTGATCCATTCGCATGACTGAGTGTTCAGTCGTGCAACTGAGTCAGTCGCATAAATTTGTTCAAGTGTATGGACTATTTTGGCGCATGGACACTCAGTCGCATGGTCATTCGGACGCATGACCACTGTTGGGGTGCATGGTCCAGTCGGACGCATGAGAACTTCACTTAACCATGTTTGATTGGATTCATTATTATAACATTATGCACATCAATTCAAACAATCACAAACATATATAATCTAGTCAATATGCGTTGCACAACTCATTAATGAAAAATTACAAATCATAATCAAACATTCTCATTTCATTAAGTACCTAATATTACATCAGTGTAAGACATTCAAGACATATTACATTAAGATCAGGATCTAGGTACATATGTATTAACACCCACGCATTATGGACACTACGAGTTTCTTGTTTTGTCTTTTGGTTCAACCAACGCGCTAGCTGATTTCATGGATGAGATGAATCGAGTGTGTCGGCCGATTTTGGATAAATGAGTGATTTTGTTTATCAATGATATCTTGATCTATTCCAAGAGTGGGGATGAGCATCAACTTGAGAGCTAGATGAGCTAGAGGAGGAAGTCAAGGAGACCTGAATACGTACAAGCCTAACAGTCCTCTTTGTATGTTTCTCAACTAGTTGAGCCTTGAGATTGTCAATCTCAAGTTGCTGAGTGGCAGATCTTGCCTCTAAAGTCCTAACCTGAGATTCCAGTTTTGAAACTTTAGAAAGAAGATCTTGAATGAGGAGTTGCATGCTTCCCTCATCTTCTTTTGAAGAATCACGGGGAGATGATGTAACATACCTAGTATGTTCAGCCTCACCACCAGATGTGGTTTCTTGGCACCTTGGTTTCCGATGCTCAATGATGTCTCTTTCTGAGTCATCAAAGGGCTTGGTTGCCGTAAATTCAGTCTGAGAAATGTTACCACCATCCATAAGGTCCATTGAGGCACCTTCTATAGTGGCAGTTGAATCTACATGAGTCCCCTCCACATCAGTGGGACTCACCTCAGTTGTTGGATGCTGATTGCGGCTAGAGAAAAGGGATTTCTCCAGGATCTATTGATCTTGGAGAGGGTGTTGTAGATCAACTTCATTTCCATGGAGAGATGTTATCTCTTCATCAGTTTTAAAAAAGAAGGTCAGTGAAAGATAGGATGGGTAAACCTACGGACCCGGGACTTTGGTCAATGTCTACAGGCATTGAGCCTCTGGTGGGGCTATCCCTTGTTGGCTGCTCAGGGGAGTATAGATCCCACCCTGAGGGCTTTCAGCTTGGGTTGTGGGCTCATGGGTCTGAAACTGAGGAGACTCAAGACCCAAATTAAGGTCAAAAGAGAAGGATGGAGAGACCTCTGACTGAGTGGGAGCCCATGTTTCAACTCTAGTCTTTTTTGATTGAACAGGAGGGGCTTGTTCAATGAGAGTAGATTGAACAAGGGTTCATTTGGGGTGTCTCTGATAAGTGATGGTGATGGGTGGAGAAGGTAGTGTTGGCATTGTGGGGGTAGTTACTGGTGTGGGTTCATCACCTGTGGGGTAAACACGGATGTCACTAGGAGCCGTTGGCTCATTCATACCTGGAAGAAGTGTAGTATCTATTCCTGTGAAGTTGGTGGACACTCTCTTCAAAGTCTGGAAGATGGTCGGCCTCATTTGAGGAGTAGTCAGAGCGCTGGCATAGACAAGCTTGCTCTGCTCCATTTCGCAGTTGATTATATGCTGGAGAAACTTAAGATACATGAAGAATGTGTCCTTCTAAAGTTTCCCATGATGTTAGTCAGCACAAATCTTGAATAGTTGAAACGGAGGCGTTTCACCAACCCATGAACAAGGCACCCAAGTTCATATGGGATTTGATCCCATCCCCCAGATTTATTCTACAAGCAGTGAAGGACCACATGTAGCAGGAACTTCCATTTGTACGAGAAGTTAAATTTGTAGACAGTTGATGTGCTAACGTCTCCATCATATCCCATTTGGAGATAAGAATTGTCCAAATCTGCTTTGGGGAATTTCGTTGGAGTGCCCTCATCATGAAGCTCTAGATGCTCCCTGATGATCTGTTTACAAATGACCAACTCCCGGCCATAGATGCTCGATCGAATGACACGAATCCCATTTAGGGTTTCAATCTGACCATTTACCCAAAATTCAGACATATGGTTTGAGTAAATTGTAGGGTTTACAGTCAGAGCGGTGTAGTAAGAAGATTAGGTTAAAAAGGAGATGATATCTGAGAAGTCAGCATCTCTTGAAGAATCAAGAAGTGCGACTTGGTTGTGCTGAGAGTTGAAGGGCATTTGGAAAGGTGAATGGGGATGATTTGAACTGGGTAAAGTTGAGTAGGAGAAATTTCTAGGGCTGTAAAATTTGCAAGTAAGAGAGTGAAATTAAATAGTCGAGATTATTTAAAAGATTGTGGAATGGTGGTAATGGGGTTAGGATATGGTGATGTGATGGTTTAGTGGATGAAATGACAGTGGTGGTAAGATTAAAAATCAGTAAAATAATCCGACATCATTAACAAGATCTTTGCTTTTTACAGTGTGAGGCCCAAGAAATTTACGTTACACAGTGAAATCTCTCTTCCGAGTGAAACATTTTCAAAGGTAACTTGTCTTCCGAAGGCAATTCTTACTTCCGAAGACAAAACTTTGCTTCCAAGGTTAGACTTGCTTCCAAATAGAGAATTTGTAAGTTTCGGAAGTAGATCTGATATACAATCAATCGCTTCTTCCGAGACCAAAAATTCTTCCAAGAAGAAAGTTATCCTTTGAGAAATTTTGCCTCGAAAGATATGAGAGTGTCTTCCGAAGGTTAATTTCTCTTCGGAAGGAATTTACACTTAGAAAATTTTAGAGAGAATTTATTGTAACAGGGCTTAAATTGTATTGACACAAGATTTACATATTAAAAAGGTTTTCAAAAGAGATGAGATTAATCAATGTTTATCATCCCAATAGCTGTTAGATACTTAAACCTTTGTTCTTCAAAAGCTTTGGTAAACAGATCAGCATATTGTTTATTTGAATCAACTTTCATTAACTTGATTAGATTTTTCTCTTGAATATCTCTAATGAAATGATACCTGATGTCAATGTGCTTAGTCTTGGAGTGCTTCACCGGATTTTTAGTAATGGAGATAGCACTGTTGTTGTCAATATGGATAGGAGTACTCATAAAGTTGAATCCATAGTCTAACATCTGATTTTGAATCCATAGCAATTGAGCACAACAGCTAGCAGCAACAATGTATTTAGCTTCAGCAGTTGATGTAGAGACACATGATTGTTTCTTGCATTGCCATGAGATGATCCTTCCACCAAGAAATTGAAATCCTCCTGATGTTGATTTCTTGTCAATATTGCAGCCTCCATAGTCACTGTTAGAGTATCCATAAACGTTGAAATCCTTGTCTCTAGGATACCAGAGACCTAGTTTAGGTGCTCCTTTGAGGTATCTGAGGATTCTCTTAACAACAGCTAGGTGACACACCTTAGGAGAAGCCTGATATCTTGGACAAATGCAAGTAGCAAACATGATATCAGGTCTACTGGCTGTAAGATACATCAGAGAACCAATAATTGCCCTATACTGATGTTGATCAGTATCCTCCCCCTCGAGGTCAGGACAAAGATTATGGTTTCTGGGTATGGGTGTCTTGGCGGGCTTGCAATCCTTTATTTCAAATCTTTCTAAGATGTCAGAGATATATTTAGATTGATTAATCAAGAACCCTTCCTTTAGTTGCTTCACCTGAATTCCAAGGAAAAAGTCCATTTTTCCTATGGTGCTCATCTCAAACTTCTTCTTCATAATGCTATCAAAGTCTGGTCATTTGAGGAACCAAATATGATGTCATCAACATAGACTTGTACAAGCAAAATGTCCTTTCTAGACTTTCTGATGAAGAGAGCCTTATCAATGGTACCTCTAGTATAGCCATTCTTTAGAAGAAACTGAGATAAAGTCTCATACCAAAGCATAGGTGCTTGGTGCAGCCCATATAGAGCTTTATCCACTTTGCACACATAGTTAGGGTGCTGTGGATCTTCAAATCCTGGAGGTTGGCATACATAGACTTCCCTATCTATATCCCCATTTAGAAAAGCACACTTGACATCAAGTTGGTATACTGTGAAGTCCTTGGATGCAGCATAAGCAAGGAAGATCCTAACTGCCTCAAGTCTTGCAACTGGTGCAAAGACATCAGTATAATCGATTCCTTCCTCTCCAGTGTATCCTTGAACCACAAGTCTTGCCTTATTCTTGATGATCAAGCCTTTATCATCTCTTTTGTTTCTGAAAACCCATTTGGTGCCTATAGGTACTTGACCAGATGGTAGCGGACATAGGTTCCATACCTTCTGTCTCTTGAATTGAAGCAGTTCCTCTTGCATCGATTCAATCTAGCTACTATATTTCAAAGCATCTTCTACCTTCTTGGGTTCCATCTCAGATAGAAAGCATATGTACGAACAGACATTCCCTTGATGAGTCTGTCCTCTTGTTCTCACTCCCTCAGAGACATTCCCTATGATGTTCTCAGGTGGACGAGTGTCGTGAATCCAAAGACGAGGAATCACTTCCAGTTGCAGAGATAGATCCAGGTTAGACATATTCTGCTCAGGAACTAGAACACACTGTCCAGCTACTGTTTCAAAGTCATTCAACGAGGACTGATTGAATGAATGAGAAACATCATTAATAGTTAGTTGTGAAATAGCATTAACAGTTTCATGTTCCTTCAAGATACTATCTCCTTCTGCCTGGTGTTGTAATGGATCACCCGATGAGTTTTGAGGCTCAGTAGGTGACTCACTTATTGAAGCTTCACTATTCCTTGATATAGTTAAACTATCGGATCTGTGAATAGTGGAAGCTTGATGTATTGCAGCATTTGGAGAATTTGGTCTAGGCCTGGGAAGCTCAAACCGTTGATCATTAGCAGCAGCATCAACATCATTTTGAGCACCTATTCCAGCTGAAACATTCTCACAAGAGGGTTTAGAATAGTTTGGAAACAATTCTAAATTAAAGATGTGATCACGTCCATTCCCCCTAACACAAGGAGTGTGCTCATTAACAACTATATTGGATGACTCCTCAAATTGTTGATTCTTAATGTTGTATACTCTATAAGCTTTTGAGCTAGAAGAGTATCCAACAAAGATAGCATCATCTGACTTTCAGCAAATTTTGCTAAATTGTCATTTGTGTTAAGTATGGTACACCTACTACCAAAGGACCTTAGAAAGCCAATGAACGGTGGCCTCTTGTTCCATAGCTCATATGGGTTTTTCCATGGGGCTTAACTACAAGAACTCTTTTCTACACATAGCATGCAGTGCTTACTGTCTCTGCCCAGAATGTTAGAGGTAGCTTTGAATCAGCTAACATAGTTCGAGCAGCCTCAATAAGTGTCATGTTCCTCCTCTCAACAACACCGTTTTGTTGAGGAGTTCTGGGAGCACTATATTGTCTAGCAATCCCTTTTGAGTTACAGAATGAGTCAAGAATGAAGTTCTTTAACTCAGTCCCTTGATCACATCTAATTGTTTTAACCTTGTGATCAATTTGATTTTCTATTTTAAGAATAAAAGATTTTAATATTTCAGCAGTTTCATCTTTAGTTCTTAAAAAAAATACCCATGTGAATCTTGTAAAATCATCAACTATCACAAGGCAATATGATTTCCTTCCAGTGCTCATTATACTTGTGGACCAAAAAGATCCATGTGCAATAAGTGTAATGGAGTAGTGATAGAGTTAACACATTTGGATTTATAAGACGTCCTGTGTTGTTTCCCTTTCAGGCATGCAACACAGTTGTCTTTGCAGAAAAACTCCTTTTTAGGCAAACCATGTACCAAGTTATTTTTAGCCAATTTATTCATTGTCTTAAAATTTACATGACACATACGTTTATGCCATAGTATTGACTCATCACTATCAGCTTTGGAAAGAAAGCATGATACTTCACCTATTAGGGAAGCATTGTTCATATTAAGCTTGTACATATCCCCTTTCCTGGGAGATCTAAGAAGCACCAATTTTGGAGGAATTGTCATCCCTGGTTTGAGGATAATGCACTCATGTTCTGTGAAAAGCATTTGGTGCTTTTGATCACAGAATTGAGAAACACTCTGTTTGACAAAGTTAACTTTGTCAACTGTGAACATACCATTGGCTATACTCCCACTGCCAGAAATATATCCTCCGGCCTCACCTCCAAACTGGACAGGACCTCCATCATAATGTTGAAATTGTTGAAGGAGAGATTTGTTCCTGTCATGTGCCTGGAGCATCCACTATCTACAATCCATACATTGTTGTTCTTGTCAAATGGATGTTCCTGCACATACGATGAGATTTTAGTTTTGTTTGGATACCCAAGCCTTGCTGGTCTTGGGTTCTTCCAAGGATAATGACACGAGTGAACCAAATGATATACATGGGGGTTCAACAGAGGTCTTTGAAGAAGAGGTTTGGGCTGCAACATCTTCGTTGATCTTCCAGTCCACCCATTGCCTGATCTTGGAGGATGAGCTTGTTGAAGCTTTTGCAGCATGGTCTTCTTCCGAAGCTTCTTTCTTTTCAAAAGAAGTCCTCGCCACCTTTTTTTCCGAAGTAGTCTTCTTCTGGGATCGTTTCAAGGGAGCTTTCTTGTTCTTTCAAACCTCAGTAGCTTTTGCTTCCGAAGCCATTTTCCCTTCGGAAGAAGGAGTTTCTTCCGAAAGCAACTTGGCTTTGGAAACTAGAGTTCCCTTCTTCAACACTTGAACCATATGGAATGGTCCAAATGTGAAACCTTCCCTGACTCCTTCTTTTCTAACATTATTTGCATAATGTGTGCTTGCAGGATTGTAATAATAATCTTTTGCCATGTGATTTTGCAGGCCACACATGATGCATGCAATGTTAGTCTTTTGGGAAAGTGAGGATCGCTGTTTCTTGGTTTTCTTTTCTTCATCAACAACTTTTCCCTTTAACTTCTGATCCTTTGGGAGGACAGGAATGCTGGTATTACATTCCTTTCCTGAATCAGAAGTACCTAACATTGGAATCCAACTGAGATAAAGACGCCTTTCTGTGTGGGGTCAATTTTCAGTTTGGATTCATCCACTTTCTTAGCAGTTCTCCTGGAAGCTTTAACTTTGCTTCTTCTGGCTTTGGTGGTTAGGATTTGATAATCATAGGAGGTGATAGGTACATCTACTTGTTCCTTCCCTGTGGTGGCCAGTATTGGTGCCTCATCCTTCAACTCTGGAAAGAGAGGGTGAGCAGGTGGAACCTCTTGCTCTTCAGTACCACATCTAGGCTGTCTAATAGACTCGTAGGAATATGGTGGAGCAATTTCATTGGTTCCCAACCCTCCTTTGTTCTGATAACAGAGTTTGGAATGGGCGGATGATGCAAGAATAGCTTGGAAGTTCTGCTCAGATATGGCATGCTTCTTGGCCTAAGCCTCAACAGTGACAAGCTGGGCTTGAGCCTTAGACAATTTGGATATCAGATCCTTGATTTGAGTCTTGTAGTTGGTGTGTTCATGTTTCAAAAGAGATACAATTTTCTGTAACTCATCAATTTTCTTTTGATAGTCAGATTCAGCTCTTTTAAAATCAGATTTTAGAATATTTAAAGACTCAATGTCAGATCTGATTTCCATGTTGTAATTCTGATAGAGTTTAACTTTAGCTATACAGGTTGGAGTGCAAAGATGTTCATATACCTTGGCATCATCTATCCGATCATGAGAGCTTGAGCAGGAGTCACATCCTGTACCATGAAGCTCCAGTCAACTTCTTCAGCCATTCCGGTTGTTTCAGTTGACTTCTCAGTGGGCTTTGAGGTTGAGGGATGTGTGGAGGCCTGTGGGGTTCCCGGATTGGTCTTGGGAGCCTTGCATTCCCTTGAAAAATGACCCAGTTGGTTACAGTTGTAACACTTTGCCCTGGTCTTGTCGAACCCGAACTTGCTGGTAGTTAGGTTTTGAGGGAAATGCCTTCCAGTTCTCTTAAAGAACTTCTTTGCTCTATAAGTTAAGAGACCCATTTGCTAGACAATGTCCATGTACTCTACGTCATTTGAGCTAAAACACTCAAGATCATCAAAGCAGTATTGAAAATCTCCCGAGTGTCCACCTCCAGAAACAAAGGCATAACTTTCCTCGAAGGGATTGTGTTAAACCTGTTGAGACCTTGGAGTCTTATGATAAGTGATGTAAGGACCAGAAGAGCAGGATGGCTGCTAATAAGTCAGGAAATGCTGAGGTTGAGAGGTTAATGAGCCTTGAGCAACCATTAAAGTGTTGCTAGCAGGAAGACTCATGGGTATGCTTGTTTGGTGGCCCTTCTTACTCTCCATCTCTAGAGGGTATCCATCAAGGATGCCATAGAGCTCAGTCATGGAAAGAGTGTTCAAGTTTATTGTTCTCTTGATAGAGACACAATAGAATGTCCACTCATTTGGAAGAGCACTCATGGACTTTCTGGTGAGATCTCTATGTTCAGGAGTGATCTTCACAGACTGAAGGTAAGAGATAAGATCCATGTACCTGAAGTACTGCTGGCTGAGGGTCTCTCGAGCAATATGAGTGAAGTTCTCGAACTGGTGCTTCAGTGAGTCCTTCTTTGAGTCGTTGGAGCAAGAGTACATCTGAGCAAGTGCATCAAAAAATTCTTTGGCAGTCTTGCAATGCTCGAACCCCACCATATAGAGTTTGGTATTGCAGTCATGAGAATAGTCATAGCATTGCTATCGATGTCCATCTTCTTTTTGTCTTCATCAGAATAGTCCTCGACAGCTTTCTCTATCATGGCACTATTTCCACCAGGTGAAGCCACCTTCGCCTTGTACGGTCCATTGACAATAGAATTCCACATTTTGCTGTTTGGTATCTAATGAAGCCTTCCATTCTTTTACTCCAAGACCTGAAGTTTTCAGGGGTGATGATGGGTGCTTTGGTCATCGTCCCCATCGATACTTGAGATTTGTTGAGGGCCATTGAGTGAGTGGGTGGTAGGGAGGAGTGAAAACAAGTTGATTTGGATGGTTAGATCACGTAATCAGAAGCCTGAGAAGCTCTGATACCAATTGCAGGATCGCTGTTTGTCACTTAAACACAAAGGTTTTCTCTCAAACTCACCTAGAATCACACTCGGATAAGAATCAATAAGAGTTGATCACAATATGAAAAGTAACTAAGAACACAGAAAGATAATTTTCAAGATACTTTTATATATTGATTCTCAACTCAAGATACAAAGACTCTTACAAGCAAATGATAATCTCTCCTCTATGAGTTACAAAGAGAACCTATATATAATACTATCTACAACCGGATATACTTTGATACCAGCTGGGATACATTAGCTAAAGCCTATACTACAAGACTATAGTTAAGGTATCTTGGATAAAGTCTTATCTGAGATTTGGTAGTCAGGACATGTCCCTGACTTACCTTTTCTCACCAACTAAAGATGGCAACTATACTATCATGAAAAGGTAAATAGTGGAATAAAGTATGGTCAACAACATGGTTCTTTATCAAGAAGCCATGCTGTATGAGAAGTCTGCATCGGAGTGTCAGAGACCATACTTGTGTCCACTTGTTATAGCAGTGTCTTCCGAAGGTTAAATGTCTTCGGAAGAGTAAGTACTTCCGAAGCCACTTTATACTTCGAATGAGGTTGCTTCTTCCAAGGCTTGAAGACTTCTTCTTTTAATCATACTTCGAATGTGATCTTTAATTTATTATTCTATGTCTTGAACTTCGGAAGTATGCATTTGTCTTCGGAAGTAGAATTCTATCTTCGGAAGTTGAACTTTCCCTTTGTCTTCGGAAGAACTCTACAACCTTCGGAAGTTCCATGATAAGCTTCGGAAGCCTTTGCATGTAGCACCAAAATAACTTAAGTGATCTAGTTTTGGTTGCATTACCCTTTTTCTTGATCTGACGCATATTTCAAAAGGTGTCGAATTCACTTTCTTGGTCCGGGCCATATTCAAAATACGAACCGCGGAGAGCAATTCGAAACCCCAAAACAATACAGGTAGTGAGCTTATAGCCATCATAGATCGAACCATATCCAATAGGGTTCGATTTCTCCTTTCAGACACACCATTATGTTGTGGTGTTCCAGGTGGAGTAAGTTGTGAGACGATCCCACAACTTCTTAGATGGTACTAAAAAGCATCACTAAGGTACTCACCTCCTTTATCTCAACGAAGAACTTTGATAGTTTTATTGACTTGATTTTCTACTTCATTCTTGAAGATTTTGAACATTTCAAAAGCTTCATGTTTGTGTGTCATCAAGTACACATTAGCATAGCGACTATAATCGTTGGTAAAGGTAATGAAGTATCTTTCACGATTTCTAGTCATTGTCTTAAAAGGGCCACATACATCCGAATGTATGATTCCCAATAAGTCTTTTGCCCTCTCCTTAGTACTACTAAATGGCAACTTGGTCATCTTGCCTTGTAAACAAGATTCATACTTATCGAATGAAACATTTTCATTTGTTTTTCAAAAGACCATTCTTTTGAGGTGTTTGAATCCAATTCTTGTTTATGTGACCAAGACGACAATGCCAAAGATAAGAATCACTTAAACCCATTTTAAGTTTCTTGGTGCTTGTTTGGTGTGATGAGCTATTATAGGATGAATCATTATGAACCAATTGATAGATTCCATCAAAAGGCATAGCCTTGAAATAAAATACATCATCCACACAAACATAGTACCATAGTTAACACACCTTAATTCATAACCACGTTGTTTTAAAGGGAAATCAAAATTATGTTCCTAGTCAAACTAGGACCATACAAAATGTTCTTAAGAATAACTTCCAAACTATTTGAAAGTTTCAAAATATTGTCTCCTTGGGCTTCGACATCAACTTTTGCTCCGTTGCCCATGTAGAGACTTGTGACTCCCTTCTTGAAGTGCTTATTTCTTTTGAACCCCTGCAACAAATTGCAAATATGAGTTCCACATTCGGTATCCAATATCCATGTATTTGAAGAAAGAACATTCAACCAATGTGAATCATGAAAGTTTCTCAACTCTTTGAGATAGGTTGGACAATTCCTTTTCCAATGTCCTATCTCTCCACACTCAAAGCAGGATTGTTCTCCGTTACGTTAGGCTTGTTAAGCTTAGGTTTTGGAGGTTCCGCTTTAGCCTCTCCTTTCCCTTTTCCTTTGATGTACCCCTTCCCTTTGACAATATTTGCCTTGGGATCGGGGAATGGCCTTATCTTTTTTCCTTCCTCATTGATCGAGAGAACAGGTAGAACCTTTCTACCCATCCCTGCCTTAGCTGTTTTGAGCATTGCATGAAGCTCACCAATGCTCTTGTCCCACCCATTCATATTGTAATTCATTATGAACGTCTCATACCTTTTGGTTAGGCCATTAAGGATCAAATCCGTGCCCAGCTCCTTTGAGACAGGACTATTAAGCCGCTTGAGGCGATCAACGTGGCTTTTCATCTTAAGAACATAAGATGATACCGATTGGGTTTCTTCCATGCGACATGCATGAAGCGCTCGAACCGTTTTGAAGCTCTCTACCCTAGCTTGTTGAATGAACATTTCCTTCAACTGGTTAATTATGTCATATGCCCCAAGATGCTCCAAATCCTTTTGGAGTTCGGGAATCATAGTTCCCAACATGAGGCAGGAAACCTGCATGGAATCCTCAATGTATTGAAGCCAATCGTTATAGGCCTCAACATCCTCGGGATTGGGTTAGGACCATCAAGGACATAGGCCCTTTTCTCTTGCTTGAGAACAATTCTCAAGTTTTGATTCCAGTCCATAAAGTTATTATGGTTAAGGCGATCCCATTATTTAAAATTAACAAGGTAGTCAACATTTGCAAATTGCAACCTATTTCAACTTCTAGCTTTATGGGATCGGTTAAACATCTTATGTTTAGTCGGCATGTAAAATCCCATCAACAGCATTGTACGCCATGCTTCGGTGACCCTATGCACATGGTTTCCAATTCAAGTGGTCCTACTTACCCACACGTGTGAGTTTACACATACAAGTGGTTAGGTGACCTTTATCCCACAAGTATGTTAAGCCCACCTCAAATACACAAGTTCCCTAAAAGTGGTTAGGTGCCTTTATCCCACAAGTAGTTCTCAAGTGATTCGAGTGTCGTGTAAAAGGATGGTGTTTATCTTGTTCCCAAAGGGATTTAAGTTTCCATTGATTCTAGTTATGAAAACTCTCTTTACCTTGTATTCGCATGCTTTCAAATACATGGTACTCTATGGTTCCATTTTTAATAAAACCTCTTTTATTTTGAAATCATTAATCCTTCTAATAACCTTTTATTAGTCACTTAATGATTAGGAACCCAAAAATTCAGCTTGTTATGATAATTTATTTAGATTGTTAAGCATATACATATATCAACCAATCAACATAAAATGAATAATCAAACAAGCATATATAAAACAACCACATGTGCATAACCATAGCCACTATGTTGAGAAAACTTGTTTTCCATCACAAGTGTTGTCATTTGGTCTTTCCTAAGGGTTGAACACAACACAAAAGATGAGATCTCCAAAGACCCCCACTTGCACTTGCATCCAAATGCTTCAAGTCCTTCTCTTTGTGTCTTCCTTTTGTGCTTCCATCTTGTGCATCTTCTTTTACAAAATTTATATCCTAATACAAATTTTCTAATAAAAGAAAACACACTTAATCTATCTATTACATTGCCATTGAATGAATAAATAAATTACATCTAAATACAAAACACAAAAGAATAATATTACAACCCATTATTAATGAAATCAACCAAAACAAACAGCCATTCAAAACCAAATCAACACAAGGTCAAGGCTAGGTTATGCACCAATATGAATCATCATATACAGCATTCAGAACCAAGTAAATCCCCATATGACCCTAAATTTTCAGCCAACATAAAGCAAGAATTTAGGGGGTTTGTCCAAACAAAAACACAATCAACCACTTGATATCTTTCTTTCAAGGTTTAATCACAAGCATGTTAGATATAACCTTGAAAGGTTGGGGATTTATAACATCACCACAAAACATCCCCTATAAGGTTGTTAAAGCCCCATAAAACCAATTTTACAAGAACAAAAGAAACTAGTCATCCACATATCCGGCTCTAGATGCCAATGTTGGGGTTGTTGGACCAAATCAAAGTAGTTTAACCTTTTAAACTTTGAAAACACCACGGAATATAACCTTAAAAGTATCATTTGTAATCTTAAAATTAAGGCTCATATCATGACAACAACAAACCCAAGAACATAAGGATCATTTATATGTGTATGAACTAGCTATCAACAAGAAATAACAACCCAAAACAAGCCATACAAACTACCTGTTGTAGAGCTACAAAAAAACGAATTTGGGTGATGCAGATGAGGTTCTTGAATGTCCAAAACACCAAGGAGAGGTTTCCTTGAGCATCCGTACCCATAAGCATCAAGCAAGCACCTTGTTGGTAGGATTTTAGCACCAAAATCGGATCAAGAAGGCTGCTGGAGCCTTGTTCCAGCCGAGAACTCTTCTTCCAGAAGAAGAGTTTGTGTTCTTGTGACCCTTTTGCATGTGAGAGAGAGAAGAGGATTAAGTGTGTATGTTCTAGGTGTTTCAAGGTTCCAGACCTCAAAAGAAAACAAAAGGAGAGAAACCCCTCTAAGGGGCGGCCGAAACCCCAATCCAATTTGGGTATTCCCCCAAAACTCTCTTTTATATTTTGTTAAACTAGTTGTTTAATAGAGTTATATAATTAACCTTTTAATTATCTAACATATACACACTTTTATTATTTGGTGTTATTTAACTACATTAAACAATATTACGAATAATATCCATGAACAAAATATCCATATAAGTTGTTCAATCTCATATGCAACTTATTTAGAAAACCCATTTTCTAAATTGGTGTATTTATTTAATTGCATGATCATATCATCAATTAAATATTATTTGGCGTTTGCTAAGCTTGTTATTGGGTATGATCCAACATGGATCATAACGTACTAACCACATCAATGTTCTATGTGTATTAGGCATAAAGAATCCAACAATTATAGCAAATGCGGATGAACTATAGCAAATGCGGATGAACTATAGAAAATGTGGATGACTATAGCAAATGCGGATGAACACTTAGAATGTTTAATGACTTTGTGGGGAAAAAGATTAGGCTTTGATTTGGGAGGTTCCGAGGGGCTATGTATGTTGACTTTTAAGGTCATAGATGTTATGGTGGGCACATTATGATGTATGTTTGATGCTTTGGCATGAGTGTATGATGTTATTCATGATTGTATGTATGATGTATGTTATGTATGTATGATGACCTGTATGATGATGTTGACTATGTATGTTATGTTCCTTCTTTTGTATAATTATTTTTCTTTGGCTTTGCGTTGAATGTTAATGAATGAAATGAAAATTATTATGTAACGCAAAGTGGAAGATAATGAATAGAGGAACAAAACGAAGAATGCATGCATTAATGAATGAACGAACGTAAGCAAGTTGTGCAAGCAAATGTATGGAGGTTCACACTCAATGAGGAGTGTTAGCTCAACCGTGTGTGGGTTAGCTACCCTATGAGGATGCACACTTGGGCTTGATCCGTGTGATCAAGCATATGTATGGAGGTTCACACCCAATGAGGGGTTGTCACCTCAACTGTGTGCTGGTTGAATACCCTATTAGGATGCACACAGGGGTTCAATCTTTGTGATTGACCAGATGTATGGCGTCCTTGTCACTTAACCCTAGATGAATTGCGTGGTGCGCTTAAGGGAGCTTAAGCACATGAGAGGACCTAGATGAAAACGAAAGATAATAAAAGTACGAAATGAACGATGATGAGGATAATAACTATTATCTATGTGTACGTACGATGTGTGATCACGTTCTAAGGCTGTTATGATTTGAAGGAAAGTAAATTATGGTTTTAAACGAAAGATAAAGTATGTTTATTATAAAACTTGAACTCACTCAGCAACGCTGAGTTTTATGTTGTTCTAGTTGGCAGGTAATGTTGCTGACGATGGCACGGGGCAGCTACTCAGCTCTTTTGGATGGCATTCTTTTGTTTAATGTTTTTGCATTGTAATGCGAATGAACAATGTTTTTAAATGTAGGATTGTATTAACTTGTAAATGCATTTGTAAGGAAATGAAAAGTTATTTTTATGTTTCCGCTGCAATGTTTATGAATGTTAAATGTAAGATAATATGTTTTATGTACAATGATTTACCAGCTGTAAGCGTCCCGGGAACGGGGCCTTACACACTACACCAAAGATTCCCTTGTTTGGCAAGTTTGGTCCCTCGACTTTGGGCTTTGTTTCTTTTCTTTCTTTTTCATCAATCTTTGGCTTCAAAGGAAATAAGCGGGTGTTACATATACGTATATATATGTAACACCCGATTATTTCCTTTGAAGCTAATGAAAGAAGAGAAAGAGAAAGAAAAGAAATAATGCCCAAAGTCAACGGACCAAACTTGCCAAAAATAGGAAAATATTTGGAGGAGTGGGGGTATAAAAAGGGCATGGCAGCCTATTCTACCCTCATTCTCTCCTTCCATTTGGCTAGAGAGAGAAAAAGATGGAGCAAGAGCCAAACCTAGTGTTTCTCAAAGAATCAAGTGCGAAAGTCGAAGTCCATGTGACTGGGGGGAATGCGGATGACGGTCATACGACTGAAGTCCATGCGCATGGGTGCCATGCGACTGAGGTCCATACGCCCTAATACCATGCGACTGAGGTTCATACGCATGGGAGTCATGCCACTGAAGGCTACAACTGGATGTCCATACACCTAAGTTTTCAATCACCCATAGAGTCCATTCTCCTTAGTGTTCTCATACGCATGGAAGGTCATGTTACGGAATAGAGTCCATACGTCCGAATAGGGCTCAAGTGCCCAAAGGAACTTAGCTTATTTTCCTGATTTGTGTGTGACCATTATTATGTAGGGTTTAACTTGGGGGTTCTGTAAGTTGACTTTGGAGGTCATAGACGTTGTGATGGGCTTGATGTATGATGAGTGCTTACCGATGATTGTGTGTATGAAGTATGTGATGTATGTATGTTGTGCCTTGTATGGTGTTGTTGTATGTTTCTGTTGATGTTCCTTGCTTTGTATGATTGTCTTCCCATGGCTTTACCTTGTATGATAATGAACGAAATGAAAAGTATTATGTAATGTGAAGTGGAAGATAATGAAAAGAGGAACGAAATGAAGAATGCATGCATTAATGAACGAATGAAAGTATGAAAGGCTTGCAAGCAATGTAAGGAAGTTCACAACCAATGAAGGGTGTTAGCTCAACTATGTTCGAGTTAATTACCCTTGAAGGATGCACACTAGGGCTTGATCCGTGCGATTAAGCATATTTATGGAGGTTCACACCCAATGTAGGGCGTTAACTCAACTTTGTGTGGGTTAATTACCCCACAAGGATGCACACAGGGGTCCAATCCTTGTGATTGACCATATGTATGCGACTCTTGCCGCTTACCCAAGGTACTGGAGTCAGCTTTGTGGACAATGTTTGGGGTCTATGAAAGACCTCAGGCCCTGTACCGGCTTTATGCATACGGTGGGGTGAAGCACACGGCATTGGTCCGAATCAAAGTAAAGATTTAATGACGAATGTATGGAACGAACGAATGAGTAATGAAGATAATAATGTTATTATCTATGTGTATGTACGATGTGTGATCATGTACGACATTATAGCATGATTTTGAAAGAAAGTAAAGAACGGTTTTACCAAAAGTAAAGTATGTTTTAAATTAAAATTAGAGCTCACTCAACAACGCTGACTTTTATGTGTTTCCAGTTTGCAGGTAATGTTGCTAAGGATGGCATGGGGCGGTTACTCAACTCTTTTTCGATCTTCTAAACCAGTTAAGGCCAGTTAAGAAAACCATAAAACCATGAATTCTTACCTTTAATTCAATCTTCTTCTTCTCTTATTCAAACACCCATGTGTTTCTACTCTTTCCTTCTCTCTCTCTCTAAAACCCGAATGAAAAGTAGAATAGAAGAAAAGTAGATGGCCATACCACTTTTATCACCAACTTTCAAACATTTTGTTCTTTTGACACTTTTACCCGTCAACTTGGGTTTTATTATGTTTCTTTCTTTTTCTTCACTTTTAACCCTTCTATTCTTTCATATCTTTAAAAAGAATAATCGGGTGTTACAAGAAGATTATGAATGAAAGTGAATGATAATGATGACATATGATGATGAACGAACGGAAGTTAAAGAACGTATATTGATAAACGATAATAATGCTATTATATATATGTATGTATGATGTATGATAACGTACGATTGTAAAGAAAGCTTTTAAATGGAAGAAAAATATAATTTATTTAACTAGAACTCACTCAGCAACACTGCCTTTTATGCATTCCAATTGGCAGGTAATGGTTGTTTAGGATGGCACGGGCGGCTACTTGGCTTATTTTGGATGGTATCCATTTTATGTTGCGATAATATTTTGAATTGTAGTGCGAACAAATATTTTGTAATGAATGTTGTATTATTTTGCAAAAGCGATTATTTACATAAAATGAATGGTTGTTTAAAATGATTCCGTTGCAACGTCCTAGTAAATTAAGGTAAACATATGTTTTATGTGTGAATTGACTAGCTGTGAGGGTCCAGGGAATGGGTCCTTACAACGTCCTATATATATATACTTATATTTATATATACTTATATATATATATACTTATATATATATACTTATATATATACTTATATATATATATATATACTTATATATATACTTATATATATATATATGCATTGTGAAGTCCTTGAATCGGTAGACATTCGAGCGTGTTCTTGACGGAATGAAACAAAACCAAAACCAAGAGACAAACAATAACACGAACTATAAAAAAATGGTTTCATTGATAAAACCTAATGATTGCAAGCTCGTTACCACATAAGAATCATGACTCTTGGCAAGGGGAGATCGAGCATGATCTCCCCTCTCATCCGGCAACACCTAGGCCCCGGGCACAATCCTTATCCACTCTACACCATGAAATTGATATTTATAGGCCTCAACCCATATTTGATGTGACTAGTCCCATTCGTGCGATTGGACCATGCGTATGGTTCAATTGTACGACTAGACCATACTTATGGTTCAGTCTTACGAATGGCCCAATCGCATCTCTCAGTCGCACGACTGCTCAGTCGTACGACTCAGTCTCATTCGCATATGCTCCTACGAATGACCCAGTTTCATGTGTTTACAACATATCAGGTCTATTACATTAAGCCTAGATTATTTGTCAAGCGACGGACACACTATATATGACCATATATGCTCCAACATGTACATATATATGTATATATATGTATGTATATATATAATATATATATATATATATAAATATATACACACACGTATATACACATATCTATACATATATATACATATATATATATACTATATATACATATATATATACATATATATACATATATATAGATACATATATATACATATATACACATATATATAGATACGTACATACATATATATATAAATACATATATATATATATATATCTATATATATGTATATACATATATATGTGTATATATATATGTATATATATGTGTGTGTGTATAAATGTTCATATATATACACATATATATGTATATACACTTATCAAACATCATTTTGGTTTGGGAAGATCATATGTGTGTTGGATGTTGTGATATTTATTTCTTTGAATCTTTTCAACTCTTTTATATTACCCATGTCATTATCTGACCTAAAGTGCAAGATTCATTGCTATGATAATGACTTTAGATTTTGGGTTTGACAGATGATAATGGTGAGATGGGATTGTTTTGGGGAATTCTTAACCCTTTTTGCTTGAAGTAACAATCAGATGTATTGTGATTGTTCATATCATAGATTGAACAATATTTATTAAAATAGCAGTTTTTGGTGGAATGATCGTTCATGTCACACAAATAGAGCAGTATTGATTGAAAAAACACTCTTCTATTTTGTGATTAGACATTTCATAAACGTCACAATACATATGTTTGTTTCTGGAATCTAATTTTGTTGTTGCTAACTTAGTTGCTTTACCCTTTCTGAACTGAGTCATAATCTTTGGTTTAAGATAGAAGCTAAATCATCCTTTTTAGTATTTGTTTCACAACACTACTTTTGTTGATTATTTTAGGTTGTTTTTGTTTCCTCGACCGTTTCTTGACTTCTTATTCAAACTGGTTGACATGCTCCCTATTGCAGATGTCAAAACTTAATCCTTGTTTTGATTTTGATGATTTAGGGTCTAACTGAATTTTAGCTTTTGAAATTAGTGAACTTTTGCTTTTCTTTGGTAGTGAAACATTGTCTGATTTGCTTAAATTTTTGGAGATTTAATCTCATAATCAGAACTTCTTTCAGCAAAAGGTTTCACTAAAGCCACAGCTTTCTTCTTTCTTTTTGAAGTTGCAGGTATCAATTTCACAAATGGGACAATGGCTTTGATTGGGCTTGATGGTATAGTGACATTCACTGTTGTCTAAACTCTCCTTGATCTTAAATGGGTGACCTAATTTACTTTTCTCCTCATTTGTTTCAATGTAAACATTTGGTTTGTTTTGTGGATTTGTGACTTGTTTTACTATTGTTTTTGGTTCAATAGTATTAGGTTCATTTAGCTCTTTGAGTTTGATAGATTCCGGCATGACTGTGTAGTTGTCATTGTAGGGTGGAGGACAAGAATTATACCCAATACTAGTCATATCCTTGGGATCTTTCTACGAGTGTAGCATCTCTTGCACCTTGACTGAAGATATTTGAAACATTTCAAGTATCACTTGAGTAAGTGTTTGTTCAGCTTTTGATTGAGCTAAGTTTTCAGTTAATTGCTTCTTCTTAGTTGCAAGAGTGTACTTTTCACCATGCAATTTTTCAATGTCAGAGATGAGAGATTTGATTATAATTTCAAAGCCTTTAATTTCACTTTTAAGCATCTCTGACTTGACCTTTTCTTCTTTATTTTATCAGCTAGTTTCTGATTGTGCTTACGATAACCTTGTTGTTCAGTAATGAATTTATCACTACAAAGGTTGGATTTTACCTCAGATGGCATAGGAGATGGACCATCATTAATGTGAGCCATGAGTGCATGATTCTAAAATTAAGGCTTCACTTCCTCTACATACAGACTCTAATCACATACTCCATCTTGTCTGACGAATAGAACATTTGAGGATGATTGACTACTTCCATGAGGTTGATTAGTCAGTTGTGGCTGACTCTGATATGGTTGTTAATGTTGTTGATGATATACTGCTATTGTTGATTGTTGGAGTGAAAGCTTGTGCTTGGTTGTGGAGATGACTGACCCTGCGAATTTCTTTGGAAATTGTTTTTGTTTCGTCTGGGAGCATTACATTCTCTAGAGATATGGCTAGTCATGCCATAGTTGAAATACTTTACCTTCCATTCAGAGTCAAAACTATTATTGTAGTTCCACTTCTTGCTCCAAAAAAGCAGAAAGAATTGCTTGTTGGAAATTGCTGCTTGGTTTAACTAGGGAGTTTTGGGCATAAAGAAAAGATGCTACTAAAGCTTTCTCTCTTCTCTTATTTATGATATTTCTACTTTCTGTCAGCTATAACCAAGTTGCTATTTCGGGGTTAAGGAAATGAATTGTAAGTCGCGTAATCCCCCTTCCTCCATTGCTGTAAAAATTCTCCTCTAATTGTAGAAAGCTTCCATGCCCTAGTGAGGGTAGTTTAGTCATTTTGATGTAATAGCAGAAAGCTTCCATGAGCTTGATTAGCCAGGTCATGGAATAGAAAACCTATTACATCAAAATGACTTAGACTAGTTCTCATGTAATTGGTCAGGGGTAGTTTAGTCATTTTGTAAAAGACATCTTGTCTGCCTATAAATAGAATAGAAAACCTCGTACATGAGGTGATGGCTGATAGACATAAATAATATATGTTGTCTTTTATTCTCTGTAATCAATCAACTTCATTATTATATGAAAAACCGTTTATGAGTACATTCTTGCATTAACTATTTATTGATTGCTTGTTTCCGCCATTCAATCATTAACTCAATCACTATATTCGATCCTTAGTGAGAATCTCACTCTCACTTACCCAGTCAATTGGTAAAAGAGATTTGGCTCTCGGTTCTCTTTCAGATCTGCCCAAGATCTTATTCGAACTTGATTTTGGTGATTGAGTTGCTGGTAGAGTATACCATCATCTCTACTTAGTAAACAGCTGAAAATACTCTTCAAAAAAGAATTCCTGTCAATATGTTCTCACCTTTAAGAACCATAGTCAAAATCTTCAGCTTCGCATAAAGAACAGAAGCTGTGACATAACCAAAAACAATTAACATATCTGATTTACTAAGCAGTTGTTGAAAGATTTGGACTATTAGGAATAATTAATCTTAAAACTTACCTAATAAATATTTATACAAGCTAGACTCCGTTTAAAATGGATTCACAGTTTTTCAGAACTTGGTCATACTCCAAAACTACGAATGCTTAAACATAAATCTAAATTTAAATAATCGAAAATCAGATTCATGAACTATATTACAGGTGTAGATCCAAATTATTGGATTTCAATCTGCAAGAGACCACACATTCCAGTCACTATGTCTGCAGATCAAGCTGCTATATACAAGGCAACAAGAATTCTCATTGAAGAACTAACTCTTGATGAAGAAGATTACAAGAAAATCAAGATTGATCTGAAAGCTTATTCCATCTTAACTCAAGCACTCAAAATGGATGTGCTGAAAAGGTTAGAGAATATGGAACTGCCAAAGCAGTATGGGATACACTGCTGATCATATGTGAAGGAAGTAGTGAAGTTGCTGAAATTAACAAGGATAAACTTGTTAATCAATATGAAACTTTTCATCACTCCAAAGTGGAGTCCATATCTAAACAACTTCGTAGATTTATGCAGCTTGTGAATGACTTAGAGATAATGGGAGTCACCTATAAAGGTAAAGGAGTTGAACAAGAAAATGTTGCACAGCCTTCTTGAAAGTTGGAAACAGAATGTTACAATGCTGAAAAATACTCTTGATCTTGGGAGACTACTTTGGATATTATGATAGCCAAAATAGAAGCATTAGAGCTTTATGAAAGAAGAAAAAATCTAGAAGGACCATGAGTGATTGAAGCATACAAATTTCCATGTGACTTTCATACTATGGAAAATGCCTTCATCACTGAAGAAGATGATTTTATGTCCTCAAGGGATCAAGCCAAGACAACTGGATTCAGTGTAGCTCCATCTATCAACAAGCCTTCAACATCATCCCAATTAGCAGGATTCTTAGCAACTCTTCCAAACACCCATAATGATACTAAATTTGAAGAACAAAAGGCTACTTACAATGCCTTTGTTGCAAGTTTTGAAGCTTATTTGGGAGGAAGACTCACATCTGCACATTTGATCCAGGAAGATCATAAGGAAATGGATCCAGATGATGTGGAAGAAATGGATTTACATGGCATATGGCCATGATTGCTATGAGAGCCAAAAAAATTTCAAAAAAGGCAGAAGACTCAGCCTTAATAAAAATACAAAGCTTGGATATGATAAATCCAAGGTAAAATCCTTCAACTGTGGGATGGTTGCTCACTTCTGAAGAGAATGCAATGCACCCAAAAGAAACAACTTTCAAAGAAACTCTCAAAGCGAGCCATCGTCACAATCTAACTCAAGCTCTCATTCAAACAACCATCAACACGAGTATCATCATCAACAACAACAGTCATACCAGAATCAACCTCAACTAACTAATCAAGCTCATGGAAGCACTCAGTCATCTGGAAGTGCTCTCATGATCAAACAGGATGGAGTATGTGATTCGAGCATGTATGCTGAGGAAGTGAAGCCTCAATTTCAAAATCATGCACTTATGGCTCACATCAATAATCGCCCTTCTCCAATGCCTACTAAGGTAAAGTCTAAACTTTGTAGTGAAAAAATGTATTACTGAATTGCATGGTTATAGAGAGCATAACCATAAACTGGCAGATAAAATAAAAGAAGAAAAAGTGAAGTCAGAGATAATGAAAAGAAAGATAAATGGATTTGAAATTAAAATAAAATCTCTCATCTCTGACATTGAAAACTGCATGGTGAAAAGTACACTCTTGCAGCTGAGAATGAGCTACTCACTGAAAAGTTAGCTCAATCTAAGGCTGAATATACTCTTACTGAAGTGAAACTCAAAAAGCTTCAATTATCTTAAGTCAAGCTGGAAGAGATGATTGATTCTCAAAATGATCCAAAGGACATGTCGCGGATTATAATTCATGTCCTCCACCATACAATGACAACTACACTGTCATGCCTGAATCTGTCATTCTCAATGAATAAATTGAAACTAAAACTATGGAACCAAAATCTATAGTAAAACAAGTAACCAATCCTCAAAATAAACCTGATTTTTATGTTCAAACAAATAAGGAGAAAATCAGATTAGGTTATCCAATCAAGAGTAAAGAGTGTTGAGACAAGGCAGTGAGTGTCACCAAACCCACAAGCCTAATAAAAGCAACTGTCCCGTTTGTGAAATTCATACCTTCTGTCTTGAAAGCTAAAAAAGAAATATGTGAAGTCAGTAAAACCCATTGCTGAGAGAAGTTCTGATAATGAGATTATATCTTCAAAAAATTGAAGCAAATCAGAAAATGTTTCACTGCAAAAGAAACAAAAAGGATCACTCAGCTCAACACATATAACTGTATCAGACCCTAAGTCTTCAAGATTAAGATAGGGAGTTGGGTTTGATATTTGCAATAAGGAACATGTTGACCAGTTTGAGAAAGAGGTGAAGAATGGGTTAAAGAAACAAAAACAGCCTAGAAAATCAAACAAATGTAGTGTTGTGAAGCAAACTACAAAAAGGGCTGATTTTGATTCATCCCTTAAAGAAAAGAAAGTGGCTCAGCAAAATAGAAAATCAGCTAAGTCACACAAGTCAAAATCAGATTCAAGCAACAAACAAATGTATTGTGACATTTGTGATATGTTCAATCACAAGACAAATGAATGCTTTTATAATCAATATTGCTCTATCTGTTATATGAACAATCACTCCACTAAAAACTGTTATTTTAACAAGTATTATTCAGTCTATGACATGGACAATCACAATATATCTGATTGTTACTTCAATCAGAAGGGATTCAAAATTCCTAAACACAACCCTATTTTAAAAACATCTACTATGACACATACTATCAGACCTCATTTTCACAATAATTAATCTAGGACATCTAGATCAACAACTGACAGGAATACTTTCAAAGAATTGTGGAAGGGTCAAAGAAAACATCTCATAATGAAACACAAAATTGATCTTCCCAAACAAAAAGCCACTTTTCATAATGAAAAACGGGCTAAATTTCTACAAAGAAGTAGAGACCAATGATTTCATTCCTCATCTAAATCTTCAGTAGATGTTGATGAGATGACTCAACTCAGTCATTACCAAAAATCTCCCAGGACACCTCCGTCTACAACACAATTTAGAGGGAAATATCAAGAAGTCACCATTATGAATAGGAAAGGGAAACCCAAGACCATCATGGCTTGGGTTCCTTATTCTAATTAGTTCTTTTTGCTTCCATGTTCATCACACAGGTCTAATAGCTTATGGTACGTAGACAGTGGATGTTCCCGACACATGACTGGAGATCGTTCCCTCCATCATGACGTCAATCATATACAAGGAACTACTGTGGCATTTGGTCGAGATTCATAGGGTGGTAGAATTACAGGTGAAGGATCTGTGACACCTAGAATGCTGAGCTTTGAAAGAGTGAACTACTATGAACAACTGAATTTTAATCTGCTAAGCGTGTCTTAGATCTGCGACAAAAAATATTCCACTCACTTTACAGACACTCATTGCTACATTTTGAAACCTTGATTTCAGATCTCTAAGGAATAGGTTGTCTTAAAGACACCAAGGAAGAATAATACATATGTCTTAAACTTGTGTTCTGCATCACCTAAAGAAGAAACATGTCTTTCGGCAAAAGCATCATTTGATGAGTCACAGCTTTGTCATAGACGTTTAGGGCACACAAACTTCAAAAACATGAACAAATTGGTCAAAGGAAACCATGTCATTGGTGTTCCTCAAAAGAATTTCATTTTGTTGATCACTGTTCAGTGTGCCTCAAAGGAAAACAACACAAATCTTCTCATAAAACCAAGCTGGTGAACACAAACAATACTCCATTAAAGTTACTTCACATGGATCTATTTGGACCAACTCATGTAATGAGTATTGGAAAGAAACAGTATTGTTTAGTGATCATTGATGACTTTTCACGATTCACATGGGTTTTCTTTTACTTCATAAAAATTAGGCATCCCACATCATACAAGAATTTATCACTAAAATAGAAAACCAACTTGATCTTAAGGTCAAAATAATCAGAAGTAATAATTGTACCGAATTCAATAATGAAAGTATGAGTTCTTTTTGTGCAACCAAAGGCATTGCTTATCAATTTTGTGCAGCTTGAACTCCTCAACAATATAAGGTAGCTGGAAGGAGGAATAGAACACTGATTGAAGCAGCAAGAACCATGCTAACCGATGCTAAACTGCCAATCACCTTCTGGGCAGAGGTAGTTAATACATCGTGCTTTGTACAAAATTCAACTCTACTTGTTAAAGAAAACAACATGACTCCTTATGAACTGTTCTTTCATAGAAAACCATTCATTGGATTTCTTAAATCATTTGATAGTCCTGTCTCAATATTAAACACCCGAGACTATTTGGGAAAGTTTTCATCTAAGTCTGATGAAGGATTCTTTGTAGGTAATTCTTCTGTCTTAAAGGCTTACAGAGTGTTTAATCACAGATTAAACATTATTGATGAATCAACAAATGTTAAATTCAAGGAACATTCGTTTCCAAAATCTACAAATGGTTCCGACTGGTTGTTTGATATTGACTCATTTACAAAATCATTTGATCAATTTCACTTGTCTGATGCAGGAAATCTACATTCAAGTGACACTTCATCAGTTGTAGAAAGAAGATACGACTTTCCATTGATTCCTCTTATATCTGTTGAATGCATGAATGAAGATGTTCCTTTTCAAGCGGATCCCGTCAAACAACCATCATAAAACCTTAGTGTTCTATTGAAGGAGGTCCAAGCATGGTACCATCTCACTCAGATGATCAGTCAACTGAGGTCAGAAATCAAAAACATGCTACTCATCTAGCTGAAACACAAAGGACATCAAATGATGTAAGCAATCAAAGTGCTGCTGAAGCTGAAGCAGAAACTGAAACAGAGTCTGACAATCTTCATAATTCAACAACGGTACAAGATGAATCTGTCTCTGACCATAATGAACTGAATGTCTCCAATCTTGATGTAACCATTGCTGGTGACTCAAATCCAACCACCAAAATACACAAGAATCATCGAGTTGAAACCATTATTAGTGAACTTAATGAGAGGGTGACTAGAAGCAAGTCAAGTATTGTTTGTAAACATCTATTTGTTCTCATGCTTTCTATGTCAAACAGTACCCAAGAACATCAAAGAGGCACTTCAAGAAAATAGCTGGATTCAAGCAATTTAGGAAGAATTGCGCCAATTCAAGAAGCAAGAAGTATGGCAACTAGTAGATCTTCTCGAAGGACAATACCCTCTCAGTACCAGATGGATGTACAAGAACAAGACCGATGATAGAGGGATCGTCATGAGAAACAAAGCAAGATTAGTGGCACAAGGATACACTCAAGAAGAAGGAATGGACTATGACCAAGTGTTTGCACCTGTTGCTAGATTAGAAGCAATAAGAATCTTTCTAGCATATTCTGCATCTATGAAATTTACTGTTTATCAAATGGATATAAAGTGTGCCTTCTTGACTAGAAAGATTGCTGAGGAGGTCTATGTAAGTCAACCACCTAGCTTTGATAATCCAGATTTACCTGACAGAGTTTACACGCTTGGCAAAGCTCTGCATGGTCTTCACCAAGCCTTAAGAAAGTGGTATGAGACTTTATCATCCTTTCTTCTTGAACATGGATATGAAAGAGGAAAGATTGATCAGACTCTCTTCAGAAGAACAAGAGGAAAATACATGCTATTAGTCCAGGTTTATGTGGATGACATTATATTTGGCTCTACAAACAAGCAACTCTACAAAGAATTTGAAGACCTAATGCATTCAAAATTCCAAATGAGCACAATGGGGGAACTCACATTCTTCTTAGGAGTGCATGTCCAACAGACAGCATATGGAATCTTGATCAACCAATCCAAATATGTGGATACAATGCTAAAGAAGTTTCATTTTTCTAATTGCCCGTCTATTAAAACACCCGTTAATACCAAATTGAAGATTGGACTTGATCCAGAAGGCAAATCTGTTGATCAGACTCACTATCGATCTATGATAGGCTCACTTATGTATCCAACTACTATCAGACCTGATACTATGTTTGGTGTTTGTGTGTGTGCCAAGTATCAAGCTGATCCAAAATAATCACATGTGAATAAAGTCAAGAGGATATTCAGATATTTGAAGGGCAAACCAACACTTGGGTTATGGTATCCAAAGGAAGGAGACTTCAATCTCTATGCATTCATAGATAGTGATTATGGAGGATGCAACTTCAACAGAAAATCCACATCTGGATGTTGTCAATTTCTTGGTCCCAGATTGGTTTCATGGCAATGCAAGAAGCAGACAAACGTGTCTATATCAACAACAGAAGATGAGTATATTGCAGCATGAGCATGTTGCTCTCAAGTTCTCTAGATTGAAAACTGGATGCTTGATTATGGTTTTAACTTCTTGCACACACCAATTCATATTCATAACATAGCAATTGTTTTCATAACTAATAACCCAGTTCAACACTCAAAAGCAAAACACATTAAAACTAGATATCACTTTTTGAGAGACTGTGCTAAAAAGGGTTAATCAAATTGATTCAAGTACCCACTGAAAATCAATTTGTTGATTTATTTACTAAGGCATTTTAACCCGATAGGTTTGACTTCCTAGTTCAATCAATTGGCATGATTAACCTTGAGTAAAACTAATCAAAACATAAAAAAACAAGTAAAAATCTTTAGAATATCACATAAAGAAGTCATGTTTGATGAAGAAAAGAATATTGGGAAATAATATAATTACAGTCATTATATAATTCAGTGTGTTTAATTTCAAAAATTGCAAGACTATCAAGACTTACCAGATATGTTGGTAGGTTCAACTTGGAAGAGAAGATACATGTAGTGATGAATTAAAGTCTTATTTAATAGTGAAACACTCATCACAAAGTACAGGTATATATTAGCTTATCTGAGTGCATGTGTGTGTAGTAACCTAAACAGACCAGGTAATGATACTTTATGAATCTTTTTCACCTACATCCAGTTTCATCTTTGTTTTTCTGAGCAAACACCTGATAAAACATGCACATAGTGCAGATGTTCTCATCCAATAGATTCTCAATGAGGAACACATTCAAATTGGATGGATCTACAAAAGGAATACATTCCAAGTGAATAAACAAAAGAATCCCATCATGGATCACCTTCCAAAGTGAAGTTAAAAGAATCCTAATATGGATCATCATGAAAAGGATCAAAGTAAAAGAATCCCATAAGGATCAATGAAAATGAGTTCTTATAACTCAAGTAACCTGGTAAGGAAAGTTGTGAAAAAGTTCTACCATGCATTGTACAAGGATGGTTGATCATTCCATGCTTGTGTGTGTGAGGTACACATTGAATAACTAAATCAACCAAAAACATGATAAAAATCATTTGCAACAAAATATCAACCTTGTATGAGTTTAAGAGGACAAACATACCTTCAATCATCAAGTTCATAAACATGTCCATTTTATCATAAAGGATGCACATGTGTAATGTAAGATTGATATGATCCCAACAAAAGATATACTTCTCTTCATTATTAATAATCATAATAAAATTCAAAAAGTTTTTAAATCATTAAAGTTTCTATCTAAATGTGGATATAAACTTTAGGGGGAGTAATATAAAATTTTTTAGCAAGTCTATATTTTTGTTTACTAGTTAAATTTCTTTCTTAAAAAAATTCAAAAGATAACAAAAAGAATTTTGGTGTTGTTACAAAAAGTTATACCATAGTATCTCAGTTTATGCAGATTCTTGTGAACATGACAAGTCCAAGATTAGTCAAGCAACGGGAAAATGAGTTCTCATAACTTAATCATAACTTATGAGGTTTTTCATCTCTTCTGATATACAAGTCAATCCAAGCAAGAATTGAAAACCTCAACAGTCAACAACCTCATAAGAAAAATCAATCAAAGACATCTCTTCATAACATGAAAAACCAAATCAGACACATTGACTTATGATTAAGTTCAAAGTTAATGCAGGTAAGTGCATTAGTTAATGGGGGTGAAGGTAACCCATGCATATAACCAATGCGGGTAGCTCTTTATCTCCAAGTAAAACTAATGCGGACAAAAAGTGTACTCTACCGCATTAGTGTGTCACAAGTATAGCCGAAAATCTGAAGTGGTAAAACCTATGCAAAACAAAAATGTTCTACCGTATTTGTTAATGCGGATAAAATGTATTTCAAAGCGTCCAACTGCATTTGTCAATGCGGATAAATTTACACATCTGCATTCGTTTTACTCATCCGCATTTGTGGATGTGTATGTTCAATTTTCATGTATCTTCATATAAAAATAAAGTGTGATCTCTTCTGACAATGTGGATACGAGTAAAGTTGGATTTTATTCTTCTGCATTAGCTACAGTGCAAAAATGCTGATGAACCTTGTTCTTCCGCATTTGCCACAATGCTCAAATGCTGATGGAAGAAAACTAAAGTAATGAATCTCCCGCATTTGCTACAGTGCACAAATGCTTTTGTTCTTTTGCATTTGTCACAGTGCACAAATGCAGATGGAAGAAAATAGAAGTAACAAAACTTCCGCATTTGCTACAGTGTGTAAATACGGATGCCTAAAACCATAAGTTAAACACTTCCGCATTTTCAACAGTAAACAAATGCGGGAAGTCAAAGTTCATCAAATTCTCTCTTCTGCATTTACAACAGTAAACAAATGCGGATGACCAAAAGACATAATTTTCCACTTTTGCATTGCTACAGTGACAAAAATTTTGACCACATCTTTTCTAAAACTTGTAAACTTTTGTAAAAGCCATTATTTGACAGTTTAAAGGAATTTCAAAGGGTCATTCAATTGTTCAATTCTTTATGCCCAAGACATACAGAGCATTGATGTGGTTATTACGTTATGATCCAAGTCGGGTCATACCCAATAACAAGCTTAGCAAATACCAAATAATATTTAATTGACGATATGATCGTACAATTAAATAAATACACCAATTTAGAAAATTGGTTTTCTAATAAGTTGCATATGAGATTGAACAATTTATATGGATATTTTGTTTATAGATATTGTCTGTAATGTTATTTAAGTTACTTAAATAACATCAAATAATAATGGAGTGTGTGTGAGTTATACAATTAAAAGGTTAATTATATGTATAACTCATATTAGTGACTTTTTAATGTGTTAAATTGTGTTTTAAGTTTTGGGGGGGGGGGGGGGAACCAAAAGTGAAAAGGGATTCGGCCGCCCCCTTTGGAGTGTGCCTCTTCTTGGTTTTCACTTGTAGTCTTGGAAAAACACATTAAACAAGACATTCACTCCATCCTCTTCTCTCTCACACATGCAAAAACCACAAGAAAGAAAAGGGTTTTATCCTCTTGTTGAAGAGATTCACCGCTGAAAAGGTCTCCAGCAGCCTCCTCTTTCGGTTTTTTGGTGCTCAAATCCTAGCAACAATGTGTTTATCATAGAGCTTGGGGTATGCAAGCTTGAGAGGACCTCCTTTGGTCCCTTATTCATTTTCTTGGAGCACATCCTCTTCTATCTCGACTCTTTTGCTGCTGAAAAAGGTAGTTTATGGCAGCATCTTTGTGGCTATCCATAATGTTTGTTTTGTGTTTACATAGCTAGTCTTATTCACATATAAAAGGTTCTTTGTTCTTGGGTTTGTTTGTAACTTTATAATATCAAGATGAAACTCGAAATTTTCAGTTAATTAACAAAGTTATAAAGCTTGTTTCCGCTGCGTTTTTACAAAGTTTAAATGGTTAAACTATGTATCTTTTTCTAACAAACCCCAACATTGGCATCTAGAGCCAGTTATGTGGATAGCTAGCTTGTTTTGTCCTTGTAATATTTCGTTTTATGGGACTTTGAAACCCCTTTTAGGGGCAGCTATATTCATGTATTATGAAACCCCAAACTTTCAAAGTTATATCACACATGCTTGTGATTAAACTTTGAAAGATATGTATCTTGTATTGTTTATTTGTTTGGACAAGATAAAACCCAAAATTTCAGTTTCTGTTGGCTGAAATTTCGTGGGTTTTAGTGGGGATTCATTGTTGTTTTGGATGATATGATCATTGTTCATTATGGTGCATAACCTAGCCCTTGACATTGTGTTATTTGGATGTTTGTAATGGTTGTATTTATTCATTCAATTGGGTTGTATAATCTTTTATTTGTGCTTGGTTTAAAGTGTAATTTATTTATTATTGGCCTGTAATAAATAGATTAGGTACTTTTCATTTTACTAGAAATCTTGTATTAGGATATAATATCTTGTAATATGAAGATGTACGCGTTAGAAGCACAAAGGGAAAACACAAGAAACATGGAGCATTTGATGCGGTTTCAAGTGGGAGGTTCATGGAAGCCTTTTGTGTTGTGTTTTGTCCCTTAGGAATGTCCTATGGTCCACACTTGTGATGGAAACAAGTGTGGCCACTTTAGATGCTATGGTTATGCACTATCATTTGGTTGATTCTTGGTTGTTTGGTTATGGTGTTGTGGTTGATTACTTATATATGATGTATGCTTAACAATCTTTTCTATGATCATAACAAACTATCTAAATGCGCATTAATCATTAAAAAGTAATAAAAGGTTATTAAAATTGTTTAATTATTTCAAAGATTAAAAGGGGTTTTAATCAATGTACCATAGGGTATCTTCTATTTGAAAGCATACAAATATGAATACATATTGTTTTCTAAACTTTTATTATAATATCTCCAAATTGTTTTATAAAAAATAAGATCAACACCGTCCTTTTACACAACACTTGAATCACTCGAGAACTCTTAGTGGGATAAAGGTCACCTAACCATTTTGAGGGAACTTGTGACTTGAGGTGAGAATGCCATATTCGTGGGATAAAGGTCACCTAACCGCTTATTTTGGAAAACTCACACATGTGTGTAAGTAGGGTGTCTTTATTTGCCAACCATGTCAAATGGATCACCTACGATATGGTTTCCAAATGGTGTTGATGGGATTAACATACCGAATTTACATATGATGTTACAAGTCGATCCCATACCTCTAGAAGTTGCAAATGGTTGCAATCGTCAATCGTTGACCACCTTATTAATTTAAACCGTGGGATAAAGGTCACCTAACCACTATTTAAATGTAATGTTGGGTTCTAGATTTTAATATGAAAATGACCTTAAATGGTATTAATTATTAAAATAACAATATCGAAAATGCTAAAATTGATCTTTGTTAAATTTTGTAGATGGCCACCAATAATTATGATAATGATGATAATTCATCCACGTCCGCCCAATCTTTACGAGCGATTCTCCTAAAGGAACGTCTAAATCATAATAATTTTATCGATTGGTATCGAAACTTGAGAATCATTCTCGAGCAAGAGAAATGATCATATGTTTTAGACGACCCTGTCCCCGATCAACCTAGTGAGGATGATGAGGAGGCCTATAATGATTGGATAAAGTACACTGAGGACTCTATCCAACTGTCTTGCCTTATGTTGGCAAGCATTACTCCGAATCTCCAGAAGGAGTATGAGCATCACGGAGCTTATGACATGATAACCCAACTGAAGGAAACTTTCCAACAGCAAGCGAGGGTTAAGCGTTTCGAAACGGCTCGAGCGATCCACGCATGTCGTATGGACGACAACCAATTAGTTTCATATTATGTACTTAAGATGAAAAGTCACATTGACCGCCTCGAATGGCTAAACTGTCCCATCTCAAAGGAATTGGCCACGGATTGATCCTCAATGGCCTTACCAAAAGGTTTGAGACATTCAACATGAATGATTGGGACAAAAGCGTTGGTGAGCTTCAGTCTATGCTCAAAACGGTCGAGGCGGCCATGGGTAAAAGCCTTTTACCCGTTCTCACCATCAATGAAGGTGGGAAAAAGAAAAGGCCTCATCCCGCACCCAAGGCAAGAGTTGCAAAGGGTAAGGGACCCATAATGGGAAAAGGGAAAGGGGTGGCAAGGGTGCCACCCAAAGCATAGGATAAGAGGAAAAAGGTTGCTTCTAATGACCAATGCTTCAAGTGTGGGGAGATTAGACATTGGGCAAAAAATTGTCCTGTCCATCTCCAAGAGTTGAAAGCAAAGAGGGATGCTGGGCAGACCTCAGGTACGATATACATGATCCATATTGATTTAAACTTAATATCCTCTAACACATGGGTATTAGATACCGAATGTGGAAATCACATTTGCAATTTGTTGTAGGGGTTCAAAATAAGTAGCAACTTCAACAAAGGGGATGTTAGCCTCTACATGGGCAATGGGTCTAAAGTTCAATTTGAAGCCCGTGGTGACTACATCTTGAAACTTCCAAATGGTTTGGAAGTAATTTTGTACAATGTTTTGTATGCTCCTAGTTTGACTAGGAACATTATTTCCATAGCCCTATTAACATTTTGGATATGTATTATCATTTATTGGAAATGAAATCCATGTTACTTTGAATGACATGTTTTACTTTAAAGCTATTCCATCAATGGTGTCTATGAAATTGTTGTTGTGAAAATACATTGAATGATAGCTTATTGTACCAAACTAGTACCAAGAAACTCAAATCGGATTTGAGTAACACTTATCTTTGGCATTGTCGTCTTGGTCATATAAACAAGAAAAGAATACAAACACTACAAAAGAATGGTCTTTTAAAAACAAATGAATGTGATTCATTTGATGTATTTGAGTCTTGTTTACATGGTAAAATGACCAAGGCACCTTTTAGTGGCAAAGCCAAAAGGGCAAAGGATTTATTAGGTATCATACATTCAGATGTATGTGGTCCTTTTAAACCTATGACAAGGTACAATGAAAGATACTTCATTACCTTTACTAATGACTATAGTCGATATGGGTATGTCTACTTGTTAAGACACAAAGATGAAGCTTTTGAAATGTTCAAGATCTTTCAAAATGAAGTACAAAATCAACTAAATAAATAAATTTAAATTCTCCATACCTATAGAGGAGGTGAATACCTGAATGATGCTTTTAGGGACCATCTTAGAAGTTGTGGGATTGTCTCACAACTATCTCACCGGGAACACCACAACATAATGGCATGTCCGAGCGGAGAAATCAAACTCTATTGGATATGGTTCAATCTATGAAGGCTAGAAGCTCATTACCTCTATCATTTTGGGGTGTTGCTCTGCTCTCTCTGGCTCCTTTTTTTAATATGGCCCCACCCAAGAAAGTGGAAAGGACACCTTATGAAATATGGCACGGAAGGGTTCTATCATTTTCATATTTGAGGGTGTAGGGGTGTGAGGCTTATGTGAAGACTCACACCTCGAACAAGTTAGAAAGCCGTTCCACTAAGTGTATCTTTATTGGATATCCAAGAGATTCTATGGGATATTATTTCTATGATCCAATACAACAAAAGGAGTTTGCTGCAAAAAAGGGTGAGTTCTTGGAAACCAAGTTCCTTAGACTGAATAGTCTGAGAAGGGGTTCGTTTGGATTTTCTTTGGTAGGTGATGGATATTTGAGGCTGTGTAGGTGGTTGAAAAGCAGCAGGTGTGGGTTCAACACTAGCTTGTGCTGCTAGGTTGTCACCTTGAGCAATGAGCTCTAACATTTTTAGGACTAGGGCTGTTTCTACCCCAGAGAATCCAACAGTGGACTTTCTCAATGTTTTAAAGATGCCGGGCTTCATCTGTCCCAATTTAAGAGTGTTACCTGTTTCCCTTAACTGTGAGCCCAGTTCACAATTAAGAATGTACTGGACATATCTAGGAAACATGTAGTACACTAAGGAGTCTAAATTAGCAAGCAAATTTGTTTAAACAAATTGAGAGTACCTGAATTTCTCCCCTTGAACCATTCCATGGACTATGAAGGAGAGATCTTCAGGAATCTGGTCCCATCCACCATGCTTGTTTGATAAGCTGTGAATGACCACATGGAGCAGGAATCTCCATTTGGATGAGACCTTCCCTTTCCTGAAGGTCTTTACAGAGAAATCTCCCTCGTAACACATCTGCTCAAAGGAATGATTTACAGCTTCCTTTCGAAAGAACACCTCACCTTTTTCATCATCCAGCTGAAGATATCGGTTGATGATGGCCGGAGTGATGAAGATTGTTCTTCCCTGCACTGTGGCAGACAGTGCCTTCTCCCCGTCCATAATGACCTCTTGAAAGGTCTTCCAGAATTCAAGCAACTGATCCTCATAGAGGGGAGGATCAATGGTTAGGGAGGTGAAGTAGTGGGACAAAGACAAGAAACGGAAAACCTCTGAGAAATGAGGATCTTTCTCAGAGCATAACAGAGCAACTTGATTGTGTTGTCTGTGTAGCTGCATGGTAAAGTTGGGATCATTTTTGTGAGCAAGGTTAGCCATTGTGAGGTAGCTTAAGAACGAAGAAAGAAGAAAGAAAGAAATTTCAGAGAGAAAATTTTGGGTTTAGGTTTGGAGGAAGAGCAGATGATAGAAGAGGGGGAAACGTTGGGTTGATATGAGAGAGAGGGATTTGATAAAGTTTAATGAAAGAGGATAAACTTTGAAATCCGGATGTCGGTCCCACCTCTGAAAAAGTAGTTTACTTTTTGCTCAAGAAGTAGTTTTCTTGGAAATCAACAAGCTTCCGAAGGTAAATTATCTTCGGAAGTTTTAATGAAAAAACTTCCGAAGCTAAAATGACTTCGGAAGAATTTCCTGAGAGTATTTGATGATTTTGCTTCAGAAGGAAAAATTAAGACTTGAGTGCTTTCTATAGAGATCAACAAAGCTTCCGAGAGTTAATTATTGCTTCGAAAGGAAAAGGTCCTTGAAAATAAGTAAGTGTCTAAGATAACTATTTAAGCTTCGGAAGATAAAATTGAAAATTCTTCCGAAGGTAAATTTCTTAGACAGTTAAATATTTTGAAGGTGTGATTTTCTTCCGAAGTTAAAATGTATAACTTCCGAAGTATAAAATCATCAACTAATCTAAGGAAAGTTCTTCCGATCCAAGAGAAAAACATAAGCTTATGAAGATGATAGACTAATCAACTTAGAACACACATGTTTTAAGAAATAATCAGAATTAGTTTTGAGAAAATTTACTCAAGGTTGATCATCCCTATAGCTGATATTAGATATTTAAATCTTTGTTCATCAAAAGCCTTTGTAAACAAATCAGCATATTGTTCATCTGTGTGAACCTTGACTAGTTTAATTAATCCCTTTTCATAATTATCTCTTATTAGATGATACCTGATATTGATGTGCTTTGTCCTTGAGTGCTGCACAGGGTTCTCTGTAATTGAGATAGCATTGTTGTTGTCTATGTGGATTGGAGTCTCCTTGAAATTTAACCCATAGTCTAGCATTTGATTCTGAATCCAAAGCACCCGAGCATAGCAGCTAGCGGCAGCAATGTATTCAGCTTGAGCAGTTGATGCAGAAACAGATGATTGTTTCTTGCATTGCCATGAAACAACCCTTCCACCAAGAAATTGACATCCCCCAGATGTAGACTTTGCAGTCATATTGAACCACTATCATCACTATCTATATAAGCATACAGATTGAAGTCAGAATTATTGGGATACCATAGACCAAGTGTTGATGCACCTTTTAGGTATCTTAGAATCCTTTTGACAGTGATAAGATGAGACATCTTAGGGTGGCTTGATATCTTGCACAGATGCATGTAGCAAACATGATATCAGGCCTACTAGCAGTAAGATACATAAGAGACCCAATCATATCCCTGTATAAGTGTTCATCTACACACTCCCCTTCAAGATCAGGACCAAGGAGTGATTTCTGGCTAGGGTGTCTTAGCAATCTTACAGTCAGTCATATTGAACCTTTTGAGTATGTCTTGAACATACTTTGACTGACTTATGAAGATTCCATCTTCAACTTGCTTCACTTGAATTCCCAGAAAGAAATTGAGTTCCCCCATGGCACTCATTTCAAATCTGTCTTTCATCAGCTTCTCAAAGTCTTTGCAGAGCTTTGGATTAGTTGAGCCAAAGATGATGTCATCCACATATACTTGAACTAGAATATGTTTTTTTCCTGTCCTTTGATGAAGAGAGTTCCATCTATAGTACCTCTCCTGTATCCATGTTTACAGAGATAATCAGATAGTGTCTCATACCACTTCCTGGGTGCCTGATGCAGCCCATAGAGAGCTTTGTCAAGCTTGCAAACATAATCAGGATGATCAGGATCTACAAAACCAGATGGCTATTTGACATAAACCTCTTCATTTATCACTCCATATAAGAAGGCACATTTCACATCAAGTTGAAAGACCTTGAAGTTCTTGGATGCAGAAAAAGCCACGAATACCCGAACAGCTTCTAATCTTGCCACTGGAGCAAAGACATCAGTGTAGTCGATCCCTTCTTCTTGTGTGTATCCTTGAATAACCAGTCTAGCTTTGTTTTTGATGATAATGCCTCTATCATCCTTCTTGTTCCTAAACACCCATTTGGTTCCTATTGTAGTCTTCCAGAAGGAAGAGGACAAAGGTTCCAAACTTTTTGTCTTTTGAATTGAAGCATTCTTGTTGCATAGCTTCAACCCAACTTCCATCCTTTAGAGCCTCCTCAACTTTCTTTGGCTCTATCTGGGATAAAAAACAAGAGTGAAGACAAACATTTGCTTCATTGGTTGTCATCTTGTCTTTACCCCGAGACAACATTTCCAATGATGTTTGTGGTAGGATGAGACTTGTGGATCATAAGCTGAGGAACAACAGCATGTTGTTGAGAAAGATCTAAATTTGAAAATTTTAGATCTGGCATAGATGTTTCTCCCACCACATCAGCACATTTTTCAAGTCAAACTTGATCCAAGCAGTGTGTGAAATCATTGATGTTCTCATCTATGGTGTGGTTAGTGACATCAAGAAATCCTTGGTCACTGTCACCATCACCATTGTTGTCTTCCATAGTGGAGGTGTTCTTATCTGTTGTAGAGCCTCTGAGCTGGAATTTAAAGGCATACCAGATGTATCAGCTGAATTTGTCATTGTTGTGCTGATAGAAACTTCATTTGCAGAAGTAGTTCCAACTGGAGCTGAAGATGTATGACTTGAAGGTCTTCCTAGCTCAAATCTTGGGTGAGGATCACCTGCATCTAAATTTTCTGTAGATCCTCAAACATTCTCACAAGATTTATTAAAATTTGGTAACTAAATTGAGATCAAATAGCCAATCTGGACCAGAACCAGCAACACATGGTGTGTGGTCATTGAAGGTCACATTGGCTGACTCCTCAACTATTCTAGTTCTAAGATTGTACACTCTATAAGCCTTAGCTTGGGAAGAGTATCCAATAAAGTGTCCATCATCTGATTTCTCAGCAAACTTGGCAATTTGATCTTTGGTATTCAAGATGGTGCAAGGACATCCAAATGACCTGAGAAAACCAAAGAATGGTTTTCTCTTGTGCCAAAGTTCATAAGGAGTCTTCCCATGAGTCTTAACTACTAAAACTCTGTTCTGCACATAGCAGGCAGTGTTGACTGCCTCTGCCCAGAAGGTGATGGGCAGTTTAGAGTCAGACAGCATGGTTCTTGCAGCTTCAATCAGTGTTTTGTTTCTCCTCTTAGCAACACCATTTTGCTGAGGAGTCCTGGGAGCACTAAATTGTCTTGCAATACCTTATCATCACAAAATGTATCAAGGGTTGATTCTTGAATTATGTTCCTTGATCACATCTTATGATTTTGACCTTGTGATTAGACTGATTCTCAATCTTTAAGATGAAATTCTTCGGAATCTCAGGAGTCTCATCCTTAGTTCTAAGGAAAAAGACCCAGTGAATCTTGTAAAACCATCTGTGATCACTAGACAGTATGAGGTCCTTCCTAAACTCATTACACTAGGGGGGCCAAAGAGATCCATATGTAACAAGTGTAGGGGTGTAGTGATGGAGTTCATTCCTTAGGCTTATGAGATACCTTATGTGCTTCCCTTTTAGGCATGCAACACAGTGATCATCACTTGTAAACTCTTCTTTGGCATTCCAGTTACCAGATCATGCTTAATCAATTTATTCATGTTCTTAAAGTTTACATGGCACATCTTTTTTGCCATAGGAAAGATTCATCACTATTGGCTTTAGATAGAAAGCATGAAACTTCTCTGGAGGGAGAGGTTTCTTGCAAGTCAATCCTGTATATGTTTCCTTTCCTGGGGGCTCTAAGCAGGATATGCTCATGAGGAATGACCACACCAGGCTTAAGAACAATGCACTCATGCTAAGTAAAGAGCATGTTATGACTCTGATCACAAAATTGAGATACACTCAGAAGATTGTATCCAAGCTCTTTAACAAAGTTTACCTTTTCAATGCTGAGCTTACCATTTGTGACCTTGCCCCTTCCTGAAATGTAACCACCTTCATCTCCTCCAAAGGCAAGAGGTCCTCCATCAATCCTTTCGAAGTTTGGAGTAGTGACCTATTACCAGTCATGTGCCTGGAGCAGCCACTGTATATGATCCAAACATTTCTGTTTGTCTTCAGCTGTCCCTGTACAAAAGAGAATGATTAGTTACATCTGGAAACCCAATCCTTGCTTATCTTAGGCTTATTTACAGAAGGTAATTCAACAGTGATAGATCCTATGGTTGTACTAAGAGGATCTTGAGCTATTGTAGTTGGAGAAATCTCAGTCACTGGTCTTTCTTAGACATCCACACCACCTTTGGAGTCTTGGACTTGACCTTCAAAACTTTGGAAGCTTGTGGAACTTCGGAAGTTTTGATGACTGATACTTCGGAAGATTCTGCAGACACTGAAGCAGTTTTCAGTGCTTCGGAAGAATTCCTTTCTTCCGAGACCAATATTTCTTCCGAAGGTAATTTTCCATTTCCCTTCTTTTTAGATTTGAGACTTTCGAAGGAAACTGGTTTTCTTTCTGAAGCCTGAATCTTCTTGGAACTCTTTGAAGCCTTTGTTTTGGCCATGTGGACAGTACCTTTAGGATTGAAGGGACAATCATTTGCAATATGAGTAGTGCTGTCACACATAACACAATTCATCTTCTTCTTCACAAGAGCCTTTTCATGAGAATAAGACTGTTTTTGGTCACATCCCTTCTCCACCTTCATCTTTACAGATGCTGAGACAGTCCTCTTGGGCTGAGGACTATACTTGGAGTTTGAAGGTCCAGTTGTGCAGCAGTGGTACACAGCAATCAGTCTTCTTCTTGCTATTGAGATGAGTTAAACAAGAACCAGAACTCTTAGCAGAAGAGTTTTGGTTGATGTCTTCAGTCCCTACCACCTTAAACCCTGGAGAAATAAAAACTTGTTTCCGCTTAGAGTCAAAAGCACCTTGATCTCCTGAGCCTTCCTTGCCTTTCTTTTGCTCTTTCTGATCAAGTTCTTTCTCATGGATTGGTCATCATAGTCTTCACTTTCTCCTCAGAAGGATAGTGGCCCTTCTTGGAATCCTCCTCTTCACTCTTAGTAGAAGGATTCTTCACTATCTCTTCTTCATCCTCCTCACTCATAGGATCTATGAGAGGAAGCTCATCTTCACAAGTTCCACACCTAGGGGGTCTTACAGACAAGTTTGTGTGTGGAGGAGCTATCTCATTTGATCCCAGTCCCTGTCTGTTTTGATAGCACACTTTGTTGTGCAGGGATGAGAATATCATGTTCTTAAAGGTCTCTTTTTCAAGAACATTCTTCTCGGCCCTGGCTTTGCTGATCACAAGCTCAACCTGGCACTCAGTTAGCTTGGTTATGAGATCTTGAATTTGAGTTATAAAATCTGTGTGTTCATGTTTTAGAACTAAAATGGTTTTCTCTAAGTCCTCTATTTTCAGCTTATAATCATTTTCAGATTTTCTAAAATCAGATTTTAAAATATTTAAGGACTCAATATCAGATCTCAATTCCAAGTTATAGGACCTGTACCTATTAACTTTAGCAATGCATTCAGGAGTACAGAGATGTTCCAATACCTTGGCTTCGTCATGATCTGCCATCAGCGCTTGGTTTGGAGAAGCATCTTCCACTTGAAAGCTCCAGTCAAGCCTCCTTCTTCAACAGCAACAGCAACTTGCTGCTTTGACTTCTCATTATGAAGAGCTTTGTCAGTGTAGTTTGGTCTGGATTGTGTTTGGCCACCATTGGTTCTAGGTGCCTTACACTCCCTGGCAAAGTGGCCCATCAAGTTACAGTTATAACACTTGACTTTGCCTTTGTCCAGTCGAAACTTTCCACCGGTTGCATTGCTTGGAAACTTCCTTCCAGTCCTCTTGTAGAACTTCTTGGCTCTGTGAGTGAGAGGAGCCATCTGTTGGACTATTTCCATGTACGCCGGATCATCTGTATGGATACAGTCCAAGTCTTCAAGAGTGAAAAGAGAGTTGCCACTGCTTTCATCAGAAGACACAAATGCTTGAGAAGAGCTTGTCTCTTGGAATGGGCTTCCTTGAGTGTAGTTCTCCCTTGGTGTCTCTGGGAAGGTGATGAAAGGACCCTTGGGTGAGTTGTCAGGGTAGCATGTAAGATGTTGTTTGGGTTCTATGCTATCCCTGCATGTTCATTTCCATCTGGTAGCCACTGAGAATCCCATATAACTCTGTCAAAGTGAGACTTTTGAGATTTCCAGTTCTCTTGATCACCACACAGTAGTGTGTCCATTGCCTAGGAAGTGAGGACATGAACTTCCTTACAATGTCTCTATTCTCAAGAGCAACTCCTCCATCCACTAGGGTATCCACATTCTCAACATACCTGAAGTATTGCTGAGTCATGGTCTCACCTATTTTGAAGGTGAAGTTTTCAAACATGCTGCTTCAGAGATCCTTCTTGTTCTCATTGGCTTCAGAAGAACCCTCATACATCAGTTTCAGTGCATCCCATAGCTGTTTAGCTGTTTTGCACTTCTTGAAACCTCTATATACAGAGTTTGGAAGGGCAGTTTGAAGAGCTGTCATGGCTTTCCTGTCTATCTCTACTCTCTTCCTATCTTCATCAGAGTAGTTAGCCACATCCTTGGGGATCATACCAGCACCAGTAGCAGAGGGTGTGCTGGGTATGAAAGGTCCATTCTCAATAGACTCCCACATTCTTGAATCCAGAGACCTGATGAAACCTTCCATTCTTAAACACCAGGTGTCAAACTCATCAAGAGTGATCTGTGGGGACTTGTTCATGGTTCCAGTTTCCATATCGGTTTTGGAAATGGCTGCCATTTAAAAAGTTTGGTATTTGTGTGTGTGAGGGATCTTAAGATGGTGAGATCTTATATCAAGAGCCTAAAAGCTCTGATACCAAATGCAAGATCATTGAAGGGTGTAAGTTACAACACAACAACACAAGAGGAGATTAACCAAAGATAGGACACTAAGAACACAAGTAATGAAAGAGACAGAACACAAAGAACACAAGTATATGGTTTTCAAGAATCCAGTATATTGCTTTCTCTATGTTCTATTACAAATGTTACAAAGCATAAATAAAAGTTACAAGAACATGAGATACTTATACTACATCCTACAGCTGGCTATACTTTAAAAGCCAGCTAGATACAATTGACTAGACACAAACAAAATCAATTGTAGAGTCCAAAGGTAGATTGCCTTTTGGCTTGTGACTATGACATGCCATAGCTCACATCCTTTTCTATTACAAAAAGGATAAAGTACATAAAGTAGAAAGAATACAGACTCAAGACCTCAATGTACAGTTACCAAAAGCATGGACCTTATCACCAAACCATGTTAGTTGATGACTTGCAGAGTTGCAGCAGAAAGATGTCCAGCTTTATGGAATAGTACATGAGATAAAGCATATGTTAAAAGTCTTCGGAAGAAATCTGTCTTCATGAACTTGAAGCTTCGTAAGACTTTGTCTCTGAGGCTTCGGAAGACTTCATCTTTGGCTTCGGAAGATGTTGGTCTTGGCTTTGGAAGATTTCACACTTAGAGTATTTCTGTTGCACATGTGAAACTTCCGAAGCATTCCACTTCAATGCACTTGTGCAGCATACAGGAGAGACTAAAGATGTTTAGGTTGCATTAGCCTCTTCATTAATCTCTACAAAAACATCCTAACAAAGTATGCAAGTTAAAAAAATCAATCTATGGATTGAAACAAGCATCGAGAAGTTGGAATCACCATTTTGATGAAGAAGTAATTAATTTGGATTCATCAAGAACGTTGATGAAGCTTTTGTATATAAGAAAGCTAGTGGGAGCATCATCGCTTTCCTAGTATTGTATGTTGATGACATACTACTATTTGGAAATGACATTCCAACCTTGGAAGATGTAAAAACCTGGCTTGGAAGTTGTTTTTCCATCAAGGATCTAAGAAAAGGTACAAGATGGAGAACTCTAAGAAAGGTAGGGTACCTATTCAAAGAGGAACAATATGAGCACAACTCAATTTCCAAGCTCAAAGGATGAGCAAGGAAAAATGAGGCAATCCCATACGCATCTGCTATTGGATCCATCATGTACGCAATGATATGCACTCGGCCGGACGTTTCATGCGCCTTAAGCATGGCAAGCCGTTACTAGCAAAATCCTAGAAGCAGTCATTGGATGGCTGTTAAGAACATACTTAAGTACCTAAGGAGGAGTAAGGATATGTTTCTAATCTATGGATCTGGTGATGAGGAACTCGTTGTAAAAGGTTACATGGATGCGAGTTTCCAAACCGATCGTGATGATTCATGATCACAATCTGGATACATTTTCATTCTGAATGGAGGAGCTGTCTCTTGGAAGAGCTCTAAACAAGATGTGGTGGCTTTATCAACTACAAAATTTGAATACGTCGTCGCCTCATTGGCAGCTCAAGAAGCTGCATGTTTGAAGAAATTCATTGCCGATCTAGGGGTTGTTCCTTCCATTCAGGACCCCCTAGAGATCTTTTATGACAACGAGGGCGCGATTGCTCAAATCAAGGAACCTCATGCTCATCAAAAGACTAGGCACATTGAGCGGAGATTCAACTACATACAAGATGAAGGTCAGAAAGGAAAGATATGTATTCGCAAAGTTCACACAGATCAAAATAATGTGAGTCCACTTACGAAGCTCCTAGAAAAGGCAAAGCATGAAGGTCATACCTGTGCCATAGGACTTCGATATTCTAGTGATTGGATTTGATCTGTGACTTCGTATTTGGATATTTGGAACTCCCTTACTACTTGAATAAAATTATTGGTTATAATATTTCAATAAATGTTCCAATTTAGCATGTTTAATCCATGGGTAAATTGTTTACTCTAAATGTCTGTAGACGTTCATACTTGTGGGAACAAATATGAGAGTAAGATTATTATGAATTTGGATTGGTGGGTATTCATAAGGAATGAATATAGAGCAATTGGTTGCTGCCAGAGTTCATAGATATTTGTGGGATACAAATATTGGACTGACCCGCATCTCAAATTTTACTATATGGAATCTTCTAGATTGATCATAAGTAAATTTGAGTAAAGGCGAATATCATTTGGTATCCTTAGACCTAAGATACATATTGGGTTTTGATACTCACCAAGTGTTATACCATGAGCTAGTTCTTTACTACCCTAAAATAAATGGACAGTACGTAAGGCTATGTTCAGCCGTGACACGAAGTGTTTGTGAGAAACGTATGTATTCAAGACGGAATTTGTTCCTTTTATTGAGAGCAAGATGTCTAAGGCCTGATTAAGTTAAATCAACAAGGAATGATCATTCTATGTCCTTGGATTTAACATGACATCTGTAACAAAAGGATAAATGATTAATTCACCTAAATCATTTCAAGTTGGATACTTGAAGGGGATGATGATATTGAATGGCTTTAAGTCATGCGTATTAAGGGTAGTAAACCGTTGTTAGGCGGTATTACTGCTTGCATCAATCTTCTATGAATCTTGTGCAAGTGGGAGATTGTTGAATTCTGTATGCCCAAGACACAAAGAACATTGATGTGGTTAGTACGTTATGATCCAAGTCGGGTCATACCCAATAACAAGTTTAGCAAACACCAAATAATATTTAATTGACGCTATGATCATACAATTAAATAAATACACCAATTTAGAAAATGGGTTTTTTAAATAAGTTGCATATGAGATTGAACAATTTATATTGATATTTTGTTTATAGATATTGTTTGTAATGTTATTTAAGTTACTTAAATAACATCAATTAATAATGGAGTGTGTGTGAGCTATACAATTAAAAGGTTAATTATATGTATAACTCATATTAGTGACTTGTTAATGTGTTAAATTGTGTTTTAAGTTTTGGGGGGGAAAACCAAAAGTGAAAAAGGATTCGGCCGCCCCTTTTGGAGTGTGCCTCTTCCTGGTTTTCACTTGTAGTCTTGGAAAAACACATTAAACAAGACATTCACTCCATCCTCTTCTGTCTCACACATGCAAAAACCACAAGAAAGAAAAGGGTTTTCTCTTCCTGTTGAAGAGATTCACGGCTGAGAAGGTCTCCAGCAGCCTCCTCTTTTTGTTTTTTGGTGCTCAAATCCTAGCAACAAGGTGTTTGTCATAGAGCTTGGGGTATGCAAGCTTTAGAGGACCTCCTTTTCTGCCTTAGGTCGTTTTCTTGGAGCACATCCTCTTCTATCTCGACTCTTTTGCTGCTCAAAAAAGGTAGTTTATGGCAGCCTCTTTATGGTTGTCCATAATGTTTGTTTTGTGTTTACATAGCTAGTCTTATTCACATATAAAAGGTCCTTTGTTCTTGGGTTTGTTTGTAACTTTATAATATGAAGATGAAACCCGAAATTTTCAGTTCATTAACAAAGTTATAAAGCTTGTTTCCGCTGCGTTTTTACAATGTTTAAATGGTTAAACTATGTATCTCGTTCTAACAAACCCCAACATTAATACTTTTCAAATTTGAGAGACTAAATAGTATGACAAGCGCAAATACACTATACACCCTCTTTGATCATCTTCCTCATAAACAACCAAATATTTCTGTGTGATTCTACTCAACTTGTTCTTGTAATCGACTCTAAATCTTCAGTAGCATCGAAAGAAAGGTGAAATTTACAAAAAATTCATCATGACCTAACTTTCGGATTGTCAACATCAAACAAAGGACCAAATGATAATGAAGAACACCAAAATCTAATTTATTCAAAGATATGATATACATTTTCGACTTCAATGAACTTGTAAACTAATAGGAATTCTACCCATCATGAAAACCTTCATAGTCATGGTCATCATAAGAACACTAATGAAAAATGAAAATGTGTAACAAATCAATGAAATAACATCTAATAAATGGTTCAGTTAAACTTGCAAAACAAAGAAACTATGATTGTTGAACAACAAATTCACCATTTGATGTGACAACAACGAATAGTAACTTCAAACATTCATTTTTGACCATTAAAATTCAAACTGATAAATTGTGCCCATGATTTCTCATCAAAACTAACACATATGCTTCTTATGCATATTAAATGGCTAATCTTTCATGGAGCAAGCTCCATAATGCTAGTGGTTTTTTAGACCCTAATGTATGAGAAGCTGAGGGTCTCTAAGATATGATTAGATTCATCTCTACAAAAAGGGTAGCTTATGCTATCACTGTTAGACCCATAATCTATGAGTACTTCATAAGATTTTTCTAGAATTCAGCTGAAGTGATTGAAGAAGATGGTGCTAGAACCTTTTCTGGGAGAATTGATGGTGAGCGCACTCTGATCATAACTCAAGATTCTATAAGAAGATGTCTGCATTTTGGTGAGGATGTTGATGCACCAATAGAGTTGGATGAGGATGATATCATTACATTCTTTGTAGAAATTGGGTATGAAGGGGAATTCGAAGCTAAGCAGATTGTAAAGGGATTAGTTGATTTGCCTTAGAGATTTCTAATCCACATCTTCCAGCACTGTTTATCCAAAAGAAAAACAGGGTGGAATGATATTCCAATCATAACTTCATGAGCAATTTGTGCTCTATGGACACACAGACCATTCAACATGTTTGCTTATGTATTCAATGGTCTGATATCAAATATTCAAGAGGGAAGGAGACACAAGTTCCTCATGTATCCAAGATTTGTTCAATGCTTGATAAATGATGCATTCCCAAATCTAGCCACCGAGGGACCAGTTCTAGATCTTCCACATTATGATGCTAAATCATACAAGTACATCAAGAAGAGGGATCCCAAAAACTTCTACAGTGGAGCTCAATCACCACTTCTTCCTTGGATGCTTCAATAGATCAATCCAAAAGAACAAGGAGAAGAACAAGATGCTCATGATCATAGTGAAGAACAATTTGCTGATGAGCAAGCTGATGGTGTTGATAGGCAAAGGTCAGTGTCACCCCAAGATCGTGCAAGGGGTGATTCTCACACTGAACCTCAAATTCATGACTATACATCTCCATTTGTACCATTACCAATCCCATCACCACAACCATCACCATTACAATCTCCCCATAAAACTCCTAGTTTATCACCAATAGCCAACCAATACATCTTCACCATATCAGTCACCAATATCACCACTTCAACACCCACCAAAATCACCACCTCATCCAGTGCCTACCCATGATAACCCTACTAAGTTTGGAGACTCAACCAGCACATCCAAATCATCCAAATCATCTTCGGATGAGGAGGATAAACATGTTCAAATGCCTAAAAAGAGAGAAACTTTTGAGACTATTCCCTCAGAGAGCTTTGCTAACTCTAATATAAATAGGCCAAATGAAAAAGATGAGTTGATATCTGAGCTCTTCATAAAGTTGAAAGAATGGAAAGAATACTGAATAGGAGAGGTAGAATCATTGATGATAGGATTCTAGAACTAGATGAAAAGGAGCATGAGCTAAAAGAATGAAAAGAAAGATATGAAGTTGAAAAGAAAAAGAAAGAGAAAGAGATTGAATACTTGAAAGCTGCTCTTAACCATTCTAGAGATGAAGTAAGTGGCCATGTTGATACTCTTGCCATTCAAACTATAGCAATGGAACAGCAAGAAGAAATTATTGAAGAACAAGCAGAGATCATTTCCAATCTCCAAAGCCAAGTTGAAAGTCAAAATAAAAGGATCTCTGAACTTGAAATGTTAATTAAAATTCAAAGAAGTGTTGAGGATGAACGAAGTAAAAAGAATGAAGAATCAAGTCTACAGATTATGGTTTATTCTGGACAATCATATGCTACTCAAACTGATAAGGCTGAATTTGAAGAACTAATGCGTGCTCTAGATAGTTTTTCTTCTGAAAAATACATTATTGATGAGGAATTTTGGTATTTTGTTGCTAACCAGAGGGACAACACTGAACCAATTATGGTAATTCCTCAATCTCCAGTTCCCTTGGAGAAAGAGTTGAGTATGCAAATGGTACCTGCTGTGTCATTATCAGAGGAACAAAAAGATATGATTAGAGAGGTTTGTGAAAGAGAAAAAGAACAAGAAATAGAAGCTAATGATCAAGAAAAAGTACACACTGAGGCTAAGAAAGTATCTGAGGAGATTGAAAAGGCTGAATCCTCTTCTGGTCCTTCACTTCTAACCTATACAAGAAAGAGGAAATATCTAGCTGAAAAGGCTAAGGGCAAAGGACCAATGATTGAAAAAGAGAATGTGAAGAATAGTAAGAAAGATGATCCATGAAGCTTGGTAGCTATAGCTGAATTCCTTGAAGAACATGAGCAGGCTGAAGCTCAACTAAAGAAAGAAGCTGCTACTATTGATTTGGAAGAAAGGGAAATAGAAAGGGGTTATGAGCCTGAAAAAGACGTACATGTGGATAGTCCTATGGAAATTGAAAATTTTATAGAGGAAATGGTACTGAAAGCTTAAACAGATGACCTGATGATAAAAGCCATGTTACTGATTAATCACATGTATGATACTGATGAAGTATTCAACATGACATATGAAGGCATGATAGTAGAAGAAGAGAAGGTCAACAAATTGTTGGACCCCACAATTGACATAGAGTATGAGAAGTCTACTGCACCCAAAGCTCACAAGTCAAAATTGACTGTCATGAAGACACAATCTCAAACTCCTGAACCTCTATATCTTGATCCCTATAACATGACTGATAGGGAAATGAAGGATTACCTTACAAGTCATGGCTTCACCAAAAGAAATTAGCAAACATGAAAACTAACTCCCTGAGAGCTGCAATTCTTAGGTTGGTAAATGAAAAGAAAGATAAGCTAATGAAGTTAGAAGAAGAAGTGCTCAATCAAAAGCCAAAATCAAGAGTCTATACTCAAGACATGAAGCTTACACATAATGATCAAGACTATGTGGCACCTGTTCTTCATAAACATCTAGAGTGGTTTGCTGAACCCTCCCAACTGAAAATTCAGGAAGGGTTGACCACTACTAAGATTATCAGAGGTGTATCTACTCCAAAAGGCAAAACAGACAAGAAAATTATTGCTCGGAAGTATGATAGTTCATGGAACATGTTTATGGTTAAAAGGATCACTAGTCTAGTGCAATTATTTATGGAGTACTATGCTCTGGTAAATGCAATTGAGATTCATGACCTGAAAGAACTGGCTAATCTGGAGCTAATAAACCATAATGCCATGTTTAGGGGATATGAATTTGAAGGTATACTTAAAATGTTCAAGACAACCAAAAACTTCAATTCATTAAAAGCAATATGTATGAGAATAGACAAAACTTTCAAGAACCCTTTGGAGATGAAGTAGACAAAACCAACTGAAGAAGTAGTGTTTCCAGAACTAAGAGTGAAACCTACTAAATCATTAAAAAGAAAAATGGTGGCTGGTACACATTCCTCAACACCAATCTCAAATGTTTATTATGATCAGAAGACCTATGAATTGGTGATTGAGAGGAAGTGGGGAGGTAAAGAAGGTGCTAAAATTAGATTATTCAGTGGCTATGAGGTGAGACTACTAGATCAATCATATGTCCAATACATACACACAACACACTTCAGGGAGATATCAAACAAATTGGGTCAAGAAGATCTACATTTCTTTCTAAAGTGTATAAAAATATTAAAGATGGCTTATGATCAGATTAGTAGAAAGAGGGAGAAAAGGAAGAAGAAGAAGACACCTCTACAGTTGGGCAACATTGTCAAACTAGAAGTTGATGTAGATGGTTCACTTTTAATTCACATAGATGGGCTATCTACGGTATTTATTTGGGAACCAATCTCTCTAAAGAAACTACCTCTTGAAGCCATTCATTACATGAGTAGAATGAAGATTCATGTACTAAGCAAGGATAAAATGTCTGATGCTTAAGATTTTGTTAACATGATCAAGGCAATTTTGGATGCAGCTCTAGCAGCACCTTTTACACTACCACAAGACCTAGCAGAATCATCACAACCTCAATTAGTACCTAAAAATTGAAGAACATAGGCTGCATAATCCTTAGGGGGAGTATTGTTAGACCCTGAAAGTATCATGCATGCCAATTCAATGGGTGAGTTGATGGTTGCTTTATTGGATTCCCACAATTCCAAGAAGAAATGCTGATAAAGATCCAGCACATAAGAAAAAAGAAGTATAGTCTCTCGCATTTGTCAATGCGGAAGACATAAAACCAATACGACAAGTATTTGTTCTTCCGCATTAACAAATGCGGAAGACAAAATAGTAATGCGGAGAAGACTTTGTTCATCCGCATTTGCCAATGCGGGTGACCAGACAAATGCACAGAAGTATTTGTTCATGCGCATTAACCAATACGGATGAACAACATACAAATGCGGATGATCAAGTAAAGAAATGCTCATCAAGTCAACTCATTCGCACTTGCCAATGCGGATGAACAAGCAAAGATGCGGATAAAGACTTAGACTAGTTCTCATGTAATAGGTTAGGGGTATTTTAGTCATTTTGTAAAAGGCATCTTGTCTGCCTATAAATTGAATAGAAAACCTCGTACATGAGGTGACGACTGATAGACATAGAGAATATCTATCATCTTTTATTCTCTGTAATCAATCAACTTCATTATTATATACAAAAGTATTTATGAGTACATTATTGCATTAACTATTTATTGATTGCTTGTTTCACCCATTCAATTATTAACTCAATCACTATATTCGATCCTTAGTGAGAATCTCACTCTCACTTACATAGTCATCTCTAAATCATTCAGCAGCTGCACAAATCTATACAACTGTTTAGGGATTGACTCCCCCTTGGAGTGATGAAAGGTTTCATATTGATTAACAAGCTTTTCCTGGTTAATTTTAGCCACTTAACTACTACCTTCACACATTATTAGCTATTCATCCCAAACAGATTTCACAATTTCATACTTTTCTAGTCTTTTTAGCACATCCATTTTCAGTTCCTGGGTGAGTATAGAATATGCTTTGAGATCAACTTTTACTTTCTTATAATTCTTCATCATCAAGTGCGAGATCCTCAATAGGTATTCTTGAGGTTTTGTATATTGCAGCTTGATCAGCAGAAAGTGTCATAGGAATGTGAGGGCCTTTACATATTGAAATCCAGTAGCCTAGATTTAGATTTGTAATTTAGTTCATAATACTAAATTTCTATTACTTATACTCAGATTTGTGTTTAATCATGGGTGGTTTTGGAGTATGACCTAGTTAAGAGAAATTATGTGAATCCGTTTTTAATATGTTGCTTTTAAACTTTTTGAATAATAATTAGTTTGATTTTTAAGTTCAACTTAGTCCAAATAGTCCAAAAAGGCTTATGATTAACTAGATTTGCTGATGTTTATAGATTTCTGTTGTAACAAATGTTCACGGGTTTGTTGTTGAAGATGAGTACACATGATCAGTGACCGTTGAAGAGATTTCAACAGTTTACTAAGTAGAGGTAGTTGAACACTCTATTAGTAACTCAATCACCAGATCAATCGAATTCTGCTTAGATCTAGGCAATTCTAAAAAAGAACCGAGAGCCAAAGCTCTGATGCTAATTGACTGGGTTTAAGAATGATGTTCTCTATTGATTTGAATCAATAAGGATCGAATATGATGATTGATTCAATGATTGTAAGGCTGAATCAAACAATCAAGGAACATTGAATGTGTATCAATGAATGTTGGGATTTGCATTAAACAGTAACAAGACACCTTGTAAATATAAGACTAAACAAAAGACTATAATTATCTACAATGTGTATCAACAATCACCTCACATACGTGGTTTTCTATTCTATTTATAGCCTGACAAGATGCCTTTTACAAAATGAGTAAACTACCCCTCACCTATACATCAAATAACTATTCCAAGTCTTCATCCGCATTTCTTTTGTTTATCCGCATTGACTAATGCGGATGTGTTGATCTTGATCAGCATTTCTTTTGGTCTTCAACATTAGTCTTTGGTCATCAGCATAGACAAATGTGGATGAACAAACACATGCACATTTGTTTCTGGTCATCCGCATTAGTAAATATGGATGTACAGATACTTGTCAGCATTTGTTTCTGACTATACGCATTTGTTAATGCGGAAGAACAAATACTTGTCAGCATTTGTTCTACCTCATTAGCGTATACAAATGCGGTTAGCCGACACTTGTATTCTTCTTTGTAGATTCTTCATGGGCATTTGTTCTTGGACTTGTGGGATTTCCAGTAGAACAACCATGGACCAACCACTTGAATTGGCATGTATGATCCTTTTAGGTTCCCATAGTACAAAGACTTAGGAGCAACACTTAGCTATGGTAGTCTATACTAGCAAAGATCATGAAGCAACAAACACTGAAGATTCTGAGTACAGTGACATGATCAAGGCTCTTGACAGTTTTATTGAGCCTATTGTAATTATTTGTCAATCTGTTGTCCTAGTTGAGAAGGAATTGAGTCTCTAGATTGTACCTGTTGTGTTAATCACTAATGATCAAAAAGAGTTAATTACAAAGCTCTGTGAAGAACAACAACAAAAAGAAGAATTAGATATTGAGCTCAAAGAGAAAGAACATGTTCCTGCTCAAAAGAGAAAGGCTGAAAAATTGCCTTAAGAAGGTGAAATGACTAAAACATCTTTTGGTCCAGGCATGCAAACATATACCAGAAAGAGAAAATATCTTTCTAAGAAGGCAAAGGGCAAAAGACCAGTAGAGAAGAAGAGCTAGTGAAGAAAAAAGCAAAAAAGATAATCCACACAACCTTTTTAACCGTTGTTGAATTCTTAGATAATGATGAAAAGGCTATGCCACAACTAAAAAAGAAGGCTGAATTATTGACCTTGAAGGACAGATATAGGGAGGCTATGTGGTTAATCAACCAATAGCTTGAGAAAGCCCTGTGAAGGTGGAGACTTTGGTAGTGCAAGACCGTTTGAGGGGGTTTGGTCACTTACAACACAACACACAATGAGGAGAGATTGATTATATAACACTTAACATATCAAATGGTGAACTAGTAACCAGTTACAATGATAATTAGAAACACAAGTAATTGAGACAAAACAAGAACGACATAACACAAGTGTTTGGTTTTCAAAAATGTTGTATATTGCTCTCGAGTTCACTACATGTGTTACAAAGCATACATGAAGATACAAAGGACCGGAGATACTTTATACTACATCCTATGGCCGGCCATACTTTGAAGGCCAGCTGGATACATGATCTAGACAACAAAAAAATCAATGTAGATTCAAAATGCAGATTGCCATTTGACTATTGACTATGACATGCCATAGGTCACATCCTATTATATTACAAAAAGGATAAAAGTACTTAAAGTAGAAAGAAACAGACTCAAGACCTTAATGTACAGTTTACCAAAAGCATGGACCTTTTCACCAACTTGTGAAAATTGGTGAGTCAACCAGAGTTGCAACGGAAAGGTGGTCCATCTTTATTCTAAAAGGTACATCAGATAAAGCATGTACTCAAAAGTCTTCAGAAGAAATTTGTCTTAATAAAATAGCTTTGAAGACTTCATGTTTGGCTTCAGAAGATATTGGTCTTTGCTTTGGAAGATTTCATGCTTAGAATATTTTCTAATGCACAATGTGAAACTTCCGAATCATTCTACTTCAGCACTTTGTGCATGCTTGCAGGACAGTAGAATGCTTTGGAAGTTTCACATTCTGTATTAGAAAGATGGGTTGCATTAGTCTTATATGAAACCTTATGAACTCCCCCTACGCTAATTCTACCAAAACATTTAAAGACATCAAATATTCACATTCCTCATTATGATGATGACCATGCCTTTCTTCATAAGATGGTGAGGATCATTCAAACTCTCAAAATGTCTTCTTATCTCAAAGAGATCATGCAGATGTAAATTGAAAATGGCTTGCCATGTGTTAACATATTCAACACCTTGATCTCTAATGACATGCCATCTTTCTAGATTGGTAGAGTAAGTCTAGGACAAGATGGGTCTTCCTCATGCCAAAGGAGCCACTTGGATTGGAGTTGGTTTAGCTTTCTCTTGTTGCACATCCTAAAGATGTTATGACTCATCTTGAGGTTTGGAGATGGATGCCTCTTTCGTCTTCTTCTTTGACTTTGGTTTAGAAGCCATCCTTTTCTCCTCTTTGAACTTTTTTACTGAGAAGACTGGCCTACAACAGCTTGTTGATCATCCTTGTCTTACTCAGTTGGGTTTTCCTCTCTTACAGGTTCAAATTAAGAGGGGACAGAACCCTGCTGTGGATCAGAAAATGAAGCTTGCTAAGATTCAGTTGGAGGTCCTTGTTGTGTTGTCTTAAAAGGTTCAACCTTAGCCTCCACTTATTGAGAGACCTGACATGGTGGGGAGTTTTTCTTGATCACCCTAATATGCACATCCATGGTTGATAGAGACATAGGGCCAAGTCTCCTTCTGAAGGATCCGTACAACTTTAAGAATCTCATCATCCACTGCCTATTAGTAGACTTCTTCATGCTCTTTTTGGATGATGGCTCTTTCCTTTGCAGCCTTTTCTCTCATCTTTCTCTTTGTTGCCTTTCTCTCATTGAGTACTTCAAGTTCAAGTTGTTTAAGATACTCAAACTCTATGATCCTATCAGGCTTGTCATACTCAGCTCGTGAATCATATTGATCCCATCAGTTTCTTTGTCTACCTGAGGTTCTTGTGAAGCCATAGCCTCTTGTTCTAGACTTTCTTGAACTAGTGAAAAGGTAGGAACATGTTTGTAGAGCCTTTTCAGTCCCTTTTCTTCCTTAATTTGTAGAAGCAATTTTGCATCTTCTCCCTCCTTCCTTTCTCTCAACATTTCCATCTCAACCAGTTCAATTAGTTCTTCTAAAGGGAGGGAGATGATATTATCAATATTATAGTTCCTTATCATTAACTCATTATTCTGAGTGTTTGGTCCGGGAGCAACCCTAATTGCAGCTTCCATGAAGCCAACACACCTATAAGAGGAACTTTCTCCCCTTAGCTTTATTTTCCTCTCTCTCATCCTCCTCAATCTCCTCAGGAGTCATTTTCCTTTTCCTTTTGTCACTTACAGACCTTTGTGACTCAAGGTGGAGAGAGATTTGGCCTTCATTAATTGTGTAGCAACCAAGCTATGGCCAGAGAGAGGTTGAGATGCACCTTCATCAACAGGTGTCTCATCAAGGGAATGGAGTTCTGAAGTAGTTGTGGGTGTCACGAGGCTCTCACATTCAAACATTGGGCCTTCAGTCAAGGTTTCCCCTTTAAAGCTAATCTCAGGGTCTGCCTCAACATCTAGTTGACCAATGATATTGCTTGAATGCCTCTGTCTCCTTCTGAGGCTAAACATTTCAGTAATCCTATCTTGAATCCTTTGAGCCAACTTGTTATCTTGTCTAGATTGGCTTGGATTGACAAGTTGCATGTTGACTAGGTCAAGACCTTCATAGTACTTCAAGGTCTGAAAATTGAAGACTTTTTGTTGCCCTTGAATCTTTGAAGAATGAGGGCTCTTCTATTGGCATCATACATCCACCCTATGATGTAATTGGAAGTTCCTTGAGGTGGAGATGACACAACTCTTGGAATGCCTTCCTCAAAAAGACTCTGAATGAAGGAGTCTAAAGAGTCCACATCAATGTGAACTTAAGGAAGTTGTTGAGAATGGATAGTTGCAAGTGAAGATGGTGAGTCTTCAAAGTACATGCTCTGTGAAGAACTCCCAGGTTTTGTAATTATAATTACTTTCTCCATTTTTTGGTAGCATCACCCTATTTCATAGGTGAGCTAAGGGTTAGGTCAATCATAGTAACAGGTTCTTGTGTTCCTTGTTGATCTCTTCTTAAAGGTCTCCCAGCTAGTTTCTCCTTGAGATAAAAGAAATCTTAAATTGTTTATCATTGACCTTGTTGTGTAAGGTAGTCACTTGAGATTCCAAGTGACTAACCTTAGAGACTAGATATGTGCATGTTTTTTTATAGTTTTTGGACCTTTAGTCTCATATTCCCCTCTTCTTCATTAGAAGATTCATTGGGGGATGAGATAACTGGACCAAAGTCCTCAGTCTCACCACCAGCATGATGTTCTTGGTTGTTGGTTTTCCTATGCACACTCACTACTTCAGATGAAGTATTAGTCGGTTGAGTTGCCATGGTTGAGGTCTTAAGGATGTAATCACTTGCAGAAGTGAAAGCCTCTTCCATATGGACTTCCTAAGCAGTGTCAAGAACATTCACCTGAGTAGTGGGTAGCTGATGTGGGCTAGAAAAAGGAGAGGCAGGAGCACTCATCTCTCTTTGAATGGGGGAAGAGAAGATAGACTCATGACTGTCACTAAATCCCAACTCTTCATCATCATAGAAATCAAGGCTAGGGATTGGTTTGTTAAGATCTAAAGGCTAGGGATGGAAACTTTCCCCTGAAGGTTGTTCACTAGAGTGTTAAAGCTCTGAGTGAAGGCTTAAGGCTATTGGGCTAATGAGCTCATCAGTCTAAGCATGAAGATTCTCAGGACTGATAGTTAAAGTAATGGGAGTGGTTTGCTCCTTAGGAGAAGTGGGAGCTCCAGAGTCCACTTCCTCCTATGTGGGTAGTAGTATGGGGGCCTGCATAAACTGAGTAACTTTTGCAGGGGTTCATTTGGATTTTCTTTTGTAGGTGAGGGTGATTTATGGCAGTTTTAGTGGTTGAGAGGTTGAAGGTGTGGGTTCAACACTAGCTTGTGTTGCTAGGTTTTCACCTTGAGCAATGAGCTCTAACAATTTAGGGACAAGGGCTGTTTCTACCCGAGAGAAGCCAATAGTTGGATTATTTAAAATTTTATAGATGTCGGGCTTCATGTGTCCCAATTTAAGAAAATTACTTGTTTCCCTCAACTGTTAGCCCAGTTCACAGTTGAGAATGTGTTGAACATATCTATGAAACATGAAATACTCTAAGGAGTCCAAGTTAGCATGTAAATTTGTGTAAATAAACTAAGAGTACCTAAACCTGACCCCTGAAGGAGAGATCTTCTAGAATTTGGTCTCATCCCCCATGCTTGTTCGTCAAGCTATGGATGACCACATATAGTAAGTAATTCCACTAGGATGCGACCTTCCTATTCTTGTAGGTCTTTACATAAAAATCCTCCTCATATCCTATCTGCTGAAAAGATTGGTTGACAGCTTCTTTGTGAAAGGACAACTCCCCTTCCTCATCATCCAATTGAAGATGGATGTTTATGATGGCTGGAGTAATGAAGATTGTCATTCCTTGCACTGTAGTAGATAGTGGCTTCTCCTTATATAGGATGACCTCTTAACAAATTTTCTAGCAATCAAGCAAATGATCCTCATAAAGAACAAGATCAATGGTAAGGGAGGTGGAATAGTTTGACAGAGCCAAAAATCAAGAAGCCTCAATGAAATAAGGATCTTTCTCAGAGTGTAACAAAACAACCTGATTTTGTTGCTTGTGTAACTGCATGGAAAAGTTTGGGTCATTTATATGGTTGAGGTTGTCCGTTTAAGATTAGAGGTAAAGAAACTGAATAACAAGGTGGTTTTAGAGAGAAGTTTGGGAATTCAGGTCTTGGAGAATATGAAGATGATAAAGAAAGAGGGGGAACCATTAAGTTTAAATATGAAATGGATTTGAGACAAAGTTAATGAAAGAGGATAAACTATGAAATCCAGATGTTGGTCCCACCTTTGAAAAAGTAGTTTTTTTTACTCAAAAGGTAGTTTTCTTGGAAGTTTAAAATATTCTGAAGGTAATTTCTCTTCGAATGTTTTGAGTAAAGCTTCTGAAGCCAAAATTATTTCAGAAAAAAATTCCTGAGAGTTTTGAAAATTTTGCTTTGGAAGAGAATTAAGTTATTGGATACTTTATTCAATTAAGAGTAAAGCTTCCGAAAGTTAATTTAATTCAGAAGAATTGAAAACATACAAACTCTTAAGGGAAATATTATGCTTCGGAAGATATTTTAGAAATTTCTTCCAAAGGAAATTTTACATAAACAGTTGTTTGTTTCAAAGGCATAAGTTTTTTCCGAAGATAAAATCATATATTCTAATGGTCATAAACAATCAAGATTTTCAAAAATCTAAGGAAAATCTATTAAAAAAGATTTTCTTCCAAAGAAAACAAGAGCTTATGAAGATGATGAAATAGACAACTTAGGACACACAAATTTTAGAAATAATATGAATTGGTTTTAAAAGAAAGCTACTCAAGGTTAATCATCCCAATAGTTGATATGAGATATTTAAATCTCTGTTCATCAAAAGCTTTAATGGACAAATCAACATATTGTTCTATTGTGTAAACCTTGGCTAGTTTGATCAAGCCCTTTTCAAAGTTATCTCTAATCATATGACACCTAATATTGATGTGCTTAGTCCATGAGTGATGCATAACATTCTCTGTAACAAAGATGGTACTATTGTTGTCTCTGTGAATGAGAGATTCTTTAAAGTTTAACCCATACTATAGAATCTGATTTTGAATCCAAAGCACTTGAACATAGCAGCTGGCAACAACAATATATTCAACTTCAACAGTTGATACAAAGACAAAGGATTGCTTTTTGCATTGCCAGGAGACAACCCTTCCACCAAGAAACTGGCATCCCCCTAATGAAGACTTCACAATCATATTGCATCCACCATATCACTATCTGTATATGCATACAGATGAAAGTCAGAATTGGATACCAAAGGCCAAGTGTTGAGGCACCTTTGAGATATCTTAAAATTCTTTTGATAATGTTAAGATATGACATCTTGGGGTTGGCTTTATATCTTGCACACACACATGTGGCAAACATGATATGAGGCATGTAGCTGTAAGGGATATAAGAGGCCCAATCATAGCCATGTAGAGATGTTCATCCACACACTCCCCCTCAAGGACAGTCCCAAAGGAGTGATTTCTAAGTATGGGAGTCTTAGCAACCTTGCAATCAGTCATGTTAAACCTCTTGAGTATGTCTTGAACATACTTTGACTGACTTATGAAGATGTCATCTTCAACTTGCTTCATTTGAAATCCTATAAAGAAATTGAGGTTTGGATTAGTTGAACCAAAGATGATGTCACTACATATACTTGATCTAGCATCAAGTCATTTCATATTCCTTTGATGAAGAGAGTTCCATCTATAGTACCTCTTCTGTATCCATGCTTCTAGAGATATTGAGATACCTTCTCATACAACTTTCTTGGTGCTTGGTGTAGCGCATAAAGAGCCTTATCAAGCCTATAGACATAATTAGGGTGATCAGGATATGCAAACCCAGGTGCTTGTTTGACATACACATCTTCATCAATCACCTCATAAAGAAAAGCACACTTGACATCAAGTTGATAGACCTTGAAGTTCTTGGATGCAACAAATGCCAAGAATATCCTAACAGCTTCCTGTCTTCCTACAAGAGCAAAAACATCTGTATAGTCAATTCCTTCTTCTTGTATATACCCTTGAACAACTAATCTAGCTTTGTTTTTTTATGACAAGTCCTCTATCATCCTTCTTATTCCCAAAACCCATTTGTTTGATATAGTAATCTTTCCATGAGGAAGTGGACATAGTTTCCAAACATTCTGCCTTTTGAATTGAAGTAGCTCCTCTTACATAGCTTTAACTCAACTTCCATCCTTCAGAATCTCATCAATTTTCTTATGTTCTATGTGAGATAGAAACAATAGTGAAGACAAACATTTGCATCATGGGTTTTTCCTCTTGTTCTTACCCCTGACTCAACATCTCCAATGATGTTTGAGGTAGGATAAGACTTGTGGATCCTTTGTTGAGGAATCGTAGCAAGTTGTTGAGAGAGATCTAAATTAGAAAAAATTAGATCTGGCATTGATGTTTCTCCCACCTTATCAGCACACTTATCAAGTGAGACTAGATCCGATGAATGTGTGACATCATTTACGTTGTCTTCAATAGAGTGGTTGTCAGCATCAAGAAATTCTTGATCATTGTCACCACCACCATGGTCTTCTACATTTGAAGCTTCTTTATCTTGTTGTTGAGCCTTTGAGCTGGAATTTGAAGGCAACTCAGATGTATTAGTTGAATTGGTCATGGTTGTGCTTATGGAAACTTTATTAAATTAGTTACAACTGGAGCTGAAGTTGTATAACTTGAAGGCCTTGTCAGCTCAAATCTTGGATCATCACCTGCTGGTCGAATATCTGTAGACCCTTAAACATTCTCACATGATTTGTTAAAATAGTCGGTAACTATATCAAGATCAAATAGCCAATCCGGACCAAAACCAGTTACACTTGGTGTGTGTTCATTGCAAGTCACATTAGCAGACTCTTCAACAATCCTGGTTTTGAGATTGTATACTCTATAAGCCTTAGCTTGAGAAGAGTACCCAATGAAATGTCCATTATCTGATTTCTCTGCAAATTTTGCAATTTGATCTTTGGTATTCAAGATGGTGCAAGGACATCCAAATGACCTGAGAAAACCAATGAAAGGTTCCCTTTATGCCAAAGTTCATAAGGAGATTTACCATCTGTCTTGACTACTAAAACTCTATTTTGCACATCGCAGGCAGTGTTGACTACCTGTGCCCAGAAGTTGATGGGCAGTTTAGATTCGGACAACATAGTTCTTGTAGCTTCAATAAGTGTCTTGTTTCCCCTCTCAACAACACCATTTTATTGATGAGTACTGGGAGAACTATATTGTCTTGTAATACCTTTTTCATCACAAAATGTATCAAGGATTTGGTTCTTGAATTCAGTTCCTTGATCACATCTTGTAGTTTTGACCTAGTGATCAAATTGATTCTCAATCATTAAGATGAAATTCTTTTGAATCGTAAGAGTCACATCCTTAGTTCTAAGGAAGAATAACCAAGTGAATGTTGTGAAGTCATCTGTGATCACTAAACAGTAAGAGGTCCCTCTTAGACTCATTACACTAGTAGTGCCAAAGAGATCCATATGTAACAAGTGTGGAGGAGTAGTGATGGAGTTTCTTTCCTTTGGCTTGTGAGATATCTTGTGTTGCTTCCCTTTCAGGCATCCAACACAATGATCATTACTTGTAAACTCTTTCTTTGGCATTCCAGTTACCAAATCATTTTTAATTAGCTTATTCATGTTCTTAAATTTTACACGGCATATTCTTTTATGCTAGAGAAAAGAGTCATCAGTATTTTCTTTAGATAGAAGGCATGAAACCTCTACTGAGGGACATGTTTCTCGCAAACCCATCTTGTACATGTTCCCTTTTTTGTGGGCTCTAAGCACAATATGCTTATGAGGAATGACCACCTCAGGCTTGAGAACAATGCACTCGTGCTTAGTTAAGACCATGTTATGACTCTAATCCTAAAATTGAGATACACTCTAAACATTGTATCCAAGCTCCTTGACAAAGTTTACCTTCTCACTGTTGAGCTTACCATTTGTGACCTTGCCCCTTCCAAATATGTAACCACCATCATCTCCAATAAAACAAACTAGGCCTCCTTCAATTCTTTCAAAGTTTTGGAGTAGTGACCTATTGCCTGTCATGTGCCTAGGATAACCACTATCAATGATCTAGACATTCTTGTTTGTCTTGAGTTGTTCCTGTAGAAAAGAGATGGTTAGTTACATTTGGCAACCTAAGCTTTGCTAGCCTTGGGTTTATCAAAAGAGGTTGAAGGCAATGAAATAGTAATTGATCCTATAGTCATATTTTGAGCATCCTTTGTTGTTGTTTTTTAAAGACAAAGAAAGAAAGAATAAAGTGAATAAAAAGAAGGAAAAGAAATAAAACCCATGTCTAGGGGTTCAAAGTGACAAAAAGGACAAAATTTTTGAAAAGTTGGTGATAAAGGTGGCATGGCCGCCCATCACTCCCTCTACACACAAATCTTCGGTTTCTAGGGAGAGATAGTAACAAAAGCAGGAGAAAGCTCTCGGGTCTGCAGAGAAACAAGAAGAAAGATTTTAATTCAAGGTAAGAATTCATGGTTTATGGTGTTCTTAACTGGCCTTGCCTCGGGTGTTTGCTTACGTGTGTTTGTATATTCGGTGGTATGTGTTTTTAGTGGGTTTCTAGGTGGTTGAACTCAATTGCAAATGACTTTGGAAGAAGCCATACTCAAGAGCAACAAAGGTGAGTTCTAGCACCCCTCTTTTACTAGTTTTTAACTGATTATGGGGCGGGAAATGCATAAATGTATGTTTTTATAAAACTAGGTTTGTACCCATATGTATGAATGTGTGTATGACAATGTTATGATGTGATGTTGGGCTATGTTCATGCTTGGTGATGTTATGATTGTGTTTCTAAGGCTTAGAATGAAAGCTTTAAGATTAGAACATGATAGATGGTGCTTGGGAACTGAGATCTGATGTTTAGGGCTCACATGTTTAAGTTTTAGAATGTACCTATGTATGCATAAGCAATGCAGATAAATCATCAATGCGGATGAACATTGACTAAGTATGGGAAATGCGGATGAGTAATGGAAAGTCAATACGGATGAACAGTTAATATGGATGAGTAGTGGGAAATGCGGATGAAGTAAAAGAAATGCAGATGAAGTAAAAGAAATACGGATGAAGTAAAAAAATGCGGATGAAGTAAAAGAAATGTGGATGAAGTAAAAGAAATGCGGATGAAGGAAAAGAAATGCGGATGACTCTTGGAATAGTTTTGATTTTCCGGGGAAAAAGTGAGATGTAGGCTTTGACGTGGGAGGCTCCCGGGGGGCTATGTGAGTTGACTTTTGAGGTCATAGATGTTATGATGGGCATGTTATGTTGGATGTTTGATGCCTATGCATGATGGTATGAATGATGTATGTTATGTATGCATGATGCCCTGTATGATGATGTTGACTGTGTATGTTTATGTTCCTATTATGTATGTTTATCTTTGCCGTGGTTTTTATGTGTTATAGTTGTGAAAGAAATGATAAAGTATTTTGTAATGTAAAGTGAAAGATAGTGAAAGATAATGAAAGAGAAACATAATGATAGAATGCATGCATTAATGAAAGATAAAGTATAAAAAGGCTTGCAAGCAAAATGTACGGAGGTGACGGCTCTAAAATGCCGTAAGCTCAACTGTGTGTGGTTTAGCTAACCCTTAAGGATACACTTAGGGGTCCAGTCTTTGTAACTGACCAGTGATATAGTACATGGTTTATAGTGATTACTCACCCCAATGCTATTGCCAGGCTTCGTGCGTTATGGAAGTCATTATGATCTTTAGCACAGTACCAGCTTTATGCATACATTTGGGGTGTAGTATACAGTAGGGATCTTTGTCGCTTGCCCCGGTGCTGGTGCCAGGCTACGTGCGTTATGGAAGTCATTTATGATCTTTGGCCCAGTACCTGCTTTGTGCATACGTTTGGGGTATACGTGATGACACTGTTCCGGAAAAAGATAAAGAGATAATAAAACAAAGTGATGAACAATAAAGAAGATAATAATGATATTATCTATGTGTACGTACGATGTGTGATCATGTACGACAGTATAGTATGATTTGAAAGAAAGTAAAGAACGTTTTTAACGAATGTAAACTAAGTTTTATTTTAAAACTAGAACTCACTCACCAATGCTGACTTTTAATGCATTATTTCCAGTTGGATGGTGAGCAATGCTGAGGATGGCACGAGGCAGCTCTTAGCATTTTGGATGGCATTCTTTTGTTACTGATTTTTCATTGTAATGGGAACAAATGAAAATCTGTAATGAATGATTGTATTAACTTGCAAAGGCAGTTATTTTGAAATGAAAAGTTATCTTAATGTTTCGCTATGATGTTTTTATGAAACTTAATTGTAATTGCATGTTTTGTGAGCAATGATTGGCCTGCTGTAAACGTCCTGGGAACGTGACTTTATAGAACTTTCAGTCACTTAGTCTTTCTTGAACTTCCACACCACGTTTGGAAGTTTAGACTTGACCTTCAATACCTTCAAAAGTTTTATTGACTTCGGAAGTTTTGAAGACTGGTCCTTCGAAAGATCTTACTATCACTGCAGCAGGCTTTAGTGCTTCCGAAGTATTCCCTTCTTCCGAGACGGAATTTTCTTCCGAAGGCAATTTTCCACTTGCCTTCATCTTCATTTTGGAGCTGTCAAAGGAAATAGTTTTTCCTTCCAAAGCTATTTTCTTCTTGGAACTCTTAAAAGGCTCTTCCTTGGTCACATGGAGAGTGCTTCTTCAATTGTAGAAACAATCTTTAGCAAGATGAGAAGTACTCTCACACATAACACAATTCATTTTCTTTTTCCTAAGAGCCTTCTTTTGAGAACAAGGCTAAACTTGATCACTTTCCCTCTCCACATTCATCTTTGTAGATGTTGAGAAAGTTCTTTTAGGGTGAGAACTGCACTTGGAGTTGGATGGTTCAGGTTGTGTAGCAGTGGTACGCAACTGATCAGCCTTCTTCTTGATGATGGGATGATTTGAACATGAACTAGAACTCTTGGTACTATAGTTCAAGTTGATGTCTTCAGTCTTAACCACTTCAAACCCTATAGAGATAAAGACTTGTTTCAACTTAGAGTCAAAAGTGGCCTTGATCTCCTGAGCTTTTTTTGCTTTTCTCTTGCTCTTTCTGATCAAGTTCTTTCTTATAGACTTGGTCATCACAGACATCTTACTCTCCTCAAAAGGATAGCGACCCTTCTTAGAATCCTCTTCATCACATTTCTCAGAGGCCTTCTCCACTATCACTTATTTGTCCTCTTCAATCAACAGGTCTAGAAGAGGAAGTTCATCTTCATAAGTTCCACACCTAGGAGATCTTACAGAGTAGATGGTGTTTGGAGAGCTATCTCACTAGATCCCAGTCCCTGGTTATTCTAATAACAAATTTTGTATGCAAGGATGAGGATATAATGTTCTTGAAGGTCTTTTCCTCAAGAACACATTTTTCTACCCTGACTTTCCTGATCACAGCCTAGCTTGGCATTCAGTCAACTTGGCTATAAGACCTTTGATCTGAGTCCTATAGTTGGTGTGTTCATGTTTAAGAACTAAATCGGTTTTCTCTAAGTCCTCAATCTTTAACTTATAGTCATTTTAGATCTTTTGAAATCAGATTTTAAGATATTTAAGGACTCAAGATCAGATCTCATCCCTAAGTTATAGGGCCTGTATCTATTAACTTTAAAATACATTTAGGTGTACAGAGATTGTTGGATTAAGAAGAAGGCTGGTGCAACCAAAACCAAATCACTTAGTCAAATTTTGGTGCTACTTACAATGGCTTCCAAACCCAGTGTGGAACTTCCGAAGACAAACTCTACTTCTGAAGTCAAAGAACTTACTTCCGAAGATCAAGTCGAAAAAGAGTAAATCAGAAGACTATTTCCGAAGTATGAAAAGAATAAGAAGTCCACAAGGCTCGAAAGAAGTAGCCTCTTCCAAAGTATAAGTGGCTTCGGAAGTACTTGTTCTTCCGAAAACATTTAACCTTCGGAAGATACTACTATGAACCAGTGGACATAAGTATGGTCTCTCACACTCCACTGCAGACCTGTAATACTGCATGGCGCTTTATCAAAGAGCCATGTAGTTGACCATCATTTATTCCATTGTTCACCTTTTATGATAGTACAAGTTACCAACTTTAGTTGGTGACAAAGGTAAGTCAGGGACATGCCCTGACTACCATATCTCAGATAAGACTTTATCTGAGATACCTTAAACTATAGCTCTATAGTATTTGTTTAGTTATAGGATCCCAGCTGGTATCAAAGTACACCCGGCTGTAGGGAGTATTATATATAGTTTCTCATTGTAACTCATAACATATGCTTGTAAGAATCTTGTAACCTTTGAGTTGAGAAGCAATATATGCAAGTACCTTGAAAATTACTTGTTGTGTTCCTTAATACTTATTATATTGTGATCAACTCTTATAGACTATGCCTTCATCCGAGTGTAGTTCAAGTGAGTTTGAGAGAAAAAAAAGTGATAAATGACTTTAACTAATCCTGCAATTGGTATGAGAGCTTTTTAGGGTCTTGATTGTTAGATCTTACATCCAAATCAACCTGTTTTTTCACTCCTCCCTACAAATCACTCAAAATGGCCCTTAACAAATCTGAAGTAAAGATGGGAACTATGACCAAATCTCCCATCATTACTCTTGAAAACTTCAGGTCTTGAAGCAGAAGAATAGAAGGCTTCATCAGAAACCAAGACTGCAAAATATGGAACTCCATTGTCAACGGTCCGTATAAACCCAAGGTGGCTTCACTTGGAGGAATGGTGCCATAATAGAAAACGCTGTTGGAGATTATTCTCATGAGGACCGGAAAAAGATGGACATCAATAGTAATGCCATAACCATTCATACGACTACAATACCCAACTCCATCATGGTGGGGTTTAAGCATTTTAATTCTGCCAAATAATTGTTTGATGCACTTGCTCAGATGTATTCAAGCTCCAATGACTAAAAGAAGGACTCACTGAATCAGCAGTTCGAGAACTTCACTTACATTGCTGGACAGACCCTCAGCCAGCAGTATTTCAGGTACATGGATCTTATTTCTTCTTTTCAGTGTGTGATGATCACTCCTGAACTTCGAGAACTCACAAGAATGTTCATCAGTGCTCTTCCGAATGAGTGGATGTTCTACTGTGTCTCTATCAAGAGGATAGAGAACTTGAACATGCTTACTATGACTAACTCTATGGCATCCTTGATGGATATCGCCTAGAGATGGAGAGTAAGAAGGGCCACCAAACAAGCAGACCTCTGAGTCTTCCTGCTAGCAACGCTTTAATGGTTGCTGAAGGCTCAATACCCCCACAACCTCAGCACTACCTGACTTACCTCCAGCAGCCATCCTGCTCTTCTGGACCATACATCACTTTCTCTAAGACTCCAAGGTTTCAAGAGGCTCAGCATAGTTCCTTTCAGGGGAGTTGTGCCTTTGTCTCAGGAAGTGGACACTCTGGTGACTTTTAATACTGTTTTGATGATCTGGAGTGTTTCAGTCCTGATGATGTAGAGTATGTGGACATCGTCCAACAGATGGCTCTCTTAACATACAAAGCGAAGAAGTTCTTTAAATGACTGGAAGGTAATTCTCTCAAAACCCAACTACCAATAAGTTTGGGTTGACAAAGCCAAGGCCAAATTTTACAACTGTAACCAACTTGGTCACTCTAGAAGGGAATGCAAGGCTCCCAAGAAAAATCCGGGAAGCCCCAGGCATCCACACATCCCTCCACATCAAAGCCCACTTGAAAGTCAACTAAAACAACTGCAATGGCTCAAGAAGTTGACTGGAGCTTTTTGGTACAGATGTGACTCCTGCTCAAGCTCTCATGGCCGGAACAGATGATAACAGGTATATGAACATCTCTATACTCCTGCCTGTATAGCTAAGGTTAAATTATATCAGGACTACAATATGGAAATTGAATCTGATATTGAGTCTTTAAAAATTCTGAAATCTGATTTTAAAATGGTTAAATCTGACTACCAAAAGAAAATTGAAGAGTTAGAGAAAAATGTGTCCTTATTAAAACATGAACACACCAATCACAGACTCAAATAAAGGATTTGATATTCAAATTGTCTGAGGCTCAAGCCCAGTTTGTCACTGTTGAGGCTCAAGCCATGAAGTATACTATTTCTCAGCATAACTTCCAAACAATTATTGCATCATCCTCCAACTCCAAGATCTGTTATTAGAACAAAGGAGGGTTGGGGACCAATGAAATTGCCTTACCACATTCTTATGAGTCAATAAAACAACCTAGATTTGGTACTAAAAAGCAAGAGGTCCCAACTGCTAACCCATCTTCACTAGAGTTGAAGGATGAGGCAATAATAGTGGCCACCACAGGGAAGAAATAGGTAAATCTACCCACATCTCCTAGTGAAGATCAAACCCTAACCACCAAAACCAGAAGAAGTAGAGCTAAAGATGCCAGAAGAACTTCTAAGAAAGTGGCTAAGTCTAAGCTGATGATTGACCCAAAGCAAAAAGATGTTTTAATCTCAACTGGATTCCAGGTGGTAGGTGCTTCTTATTCAGGAAAGGAATGTAACACCAGCACTCCTGTCCTGCAAAAGGATCAGAAGTTGAAGCGGTTGCTCATGAAGAGAAAAAACACATGAAATAGCAATCCTAACATTCCCAAAAGACTAACATTGCATTCATAATTTGTGGCCCACAAAAACCACATGGCTAAAGATTGTTACTACAATCCTGCTAGCACACATTATGCGAATAATGTTAGAAAAGAACGAGTCAAGTAAGGTTTCACATTTGGACCTTATCAAACGGTTCAAGTGATGAAAAAGGGAAAGCTGGTTTCCAAAGCAAGGTTGCTTTCGGAAGAAAATCTATCTTCCAAAGGGAAAATGGCTTCGGAAGCAAAAGCTATTAAAGTTCTGAAGAACAAGAAAGCTCCCTTAAAACCATCCCAGAAGAAGACTGCTTTGGAAGAAAGGTGGTGAAGGTTGCTTCCGAAAAGAAAGAAGCTTCGAAAAAATGCCATGCTGCAAAAGCTTCAACAAGCTCATCCTCTATGATCAACCAAAGGATGGATTGGAAGATCAAGGAAGATGCTGCAGCCCAAACCTCTTCTTCAAAGACATCCATTGAACCCCCCTACTTAACTTTTGGTTCAATTATGTCACTATCATTGGAAGAACCCAAGACCAACAAGGCTTGGGTCTCAAATCAAAACTAACTATCTCATCCTGTGTGCAGGGACATCCATATGACAAGAAAAACACATCTGGATTGTAGATAGTGGATACTCCAGGCACATGACAGGAAACATATCTCTCCTTCAACAGTTTCAACACTATGATGGAGGTCATGTCCAATTTGGAGGTGAGACCGGAGGATATATTTCTGGTAGAGGGAGTATATCCAACGGGAAGTTAAAAGTTGACAAAGTTCACTTTGTCAAATAGCTTGAACACAATCTGTTAAGTGTTTCTTAGTTCTGAGATCAAAAGCACCAAATGTTTTTCACAGAACATGAGTGCATTATCCTCAAACCAGGGATGACAATTTATTCGGAATTGGTGCTTCTTAGATCTCCCAGGAAAAGGGATATGAACAAGCTTGATATGAACAATGCTTCCCCAATGGGTGAAGTATCATGCTTTCTTTCGAAAGCAGATAGTGATGAGTCAACACTTTGTCATGTAAATTTTATGACAATGAATAAAATGGCTAAAAATAACTTGGTACATGGTTTGCCTAAAAAGGAAATTTTCTATAAATATAACTGTGTTGCATGCCTAAATGGGAAGCAACACAAAGTATCTCACAAATCCAAAAGTGTTAACTCCATCACTACGCCATTACACTTATTGCACTTGGATCTTTTTGGTACCACAAGTATAATGAGCATTGGAAGGAAATCATACTACCTTGTGATAGTTGATGATTTTACATAATTTACATGGGTATTCTTTTTAAGAACTAAAGATGAAACTGTTGAAACATTAAATTCTTTTGTACTTAAAATAGAAAACAAAATGATCACAAGGTTAAGATAATTACAAGTGATCAAACGATTGAGCTTAAGAACTTTGTTCTTGACTCATTCTATAACTCAAAAGGGATTGCCATACAATATAGTGCTCCCAGAAGTCCTCAACAAAACGGTGTTGCTGAGAGGAGGAACAGGACACTTATTGTGGCTGCTCGAACTATGTTAGCTCATTCAAAACTACGTGTAACATTCTGGGCAGAGGTAGTCAACACTGCATGCTTTATGCTGAACATAGTTCTCGTAGTTAAGCCACATGGAAAAACCCCTTATGAGCTATGGAACAAGATGCCACCGTTCATTGGCTTTCTAAGGTCCTTTGGCAGCAGGTGTACCATACTTAACACAAAGGACAATTTGGCAAAATTTGCTAAAAAGTTGGATGATGCTATCTTTGATGGATACTCTTCTAGCTCTAAAGCTTATAGAGTATACAATATTAATAATCAACAATTTGAGGAGTCATCCAATATAGTTGTTAATAAGCACACTCTGTGTGTTAGGGGAATGGACATGATCATATCTTCGATTTATAATTATTTCCAAACTATTCTAAATCCTCTTGTGAGAATGTTTCAGCTCGAACAGGTACTCAAAATGATGTTAACTCTGCTATTGATTCTAATCAACTATTTGAGCTACCAAGACCTCTTCCAAGTTCTCCAAGAGCTATAACAAATCAAGCTTCTACTATTCACATATCAGATAGTATAACCATGTCAAGGAATAGTGAAGCTTCAACAAGTGAATCTCCTTCTGATCCTTAAAACTCATTAGGTGATCTTGCACAACACCAAGCTGATGGAAGAAGCATCTTGAAGGAATAGGAAACTACTAATGCTACATCACAGCCAACCATTGATGACGTTTCTCATTCATTCAATCAATCGTCATTGAATGACTTTGAAACAGTAGATGGACAAAGTGTTCAAGTTCCTAAGCAGAATATGTCCAACCTGGATCTATCTTTGTAGCTGGAAGTGATTCCTCATCTTAGGATTCATAACACTCATCCAACTAAGAACATCATAGGGGATGTCTCTCAAGGTGTGAGAACAAGAGGGCGGACTCGTCATAGGAATGCCTGCTTGTACTCATGCATTTAATCCTAAATGGAACCCAAGAAGGTGGAAGTCGTCGTGAAAGGTAGTAGTTGGCTTGAATCGATGCAAGAGGAGCTGCTTCATTCAAGAAATAGAAGGTTTGGAACCTATGTCCGCTACCATCTGGTCAAGTACCTATAGGCACTAAATGGGTTTTAAGAAACAACGAGGCCTGATTATCAAGAACAAGGCAAGACTAGTGGTTCAAGGACACACCCAAGCGGAAGGAATTGATAATACTAATGTCTTTGCACCTGTTGCAAGACTTGAGGCAGTTAGGATCTTCCTTGCTTATGATGCATCCAAGGATTTCACTGTCTACCAGCTTGATGTCAAGTGTGCTTTTCTATATGGGGATATAGATAGGGAAGTCTACGTGTGTCAACCTCCAGTATTTGAAGACCCACAACACCCCAACTATGTGTGCAATTGGATAAAGCTCTATATGGGCTGCACCAAGCACCTAGGCTGTGGTATGAGACTCTGTCTCGGTTTTTCTCTGAAGAATGGCTACACTAGAGGTACCATTGACAAGGCTCTCTTCATTAGAAAGTCTGGAAAGGACATTTTGCTTGTTCAAGTCTATGTTGATGACTTCATATTTGCTTCTTCAAATGACCAAATATACAAGGACTTTGAAAGCATTATGAAGAAAAAGTATGAGATGAGTTTCATGGGAAAAATGGACTTTTTCCTTGGAATTTAGGCAAAGAAAATGAAGGAAGGTTCTTCATCAATCAATCTATGTATGTTAATGACAACTTATAAAGATTTGAGATGAAAGATTGTAAGCCAGCCAAGACACCCATACCCAAAAACCATAATCTTTGTCCTGACTTTGAGGCGGAGGATACTGATCAACATCTGTGTAGGGCAATTATTGGTTCTCTCATGTATCTCATAGCTAGTAGACTTGATATAATATTTGCCACTTGCATCTGTGCAAGGTATCAGGCTACGCCAAAAGTGTCACACCTAGCTGCTATCAAGAAAATTCTCAGATGCCTCAAAGGAGCACCTAATCTAGGTCTCTGGTATCCTAGGAATAATGATTTTAATCTCTATGGATACTCTGACAGTGACTATGGTGGCTACAACATTGACAAGAAATCAACATGAGGAAGATGTCAATTTCTTGGTTGAAGAATAATCTCATGGCAATGCAAGAAGCAATCCTGTGTCTCTACATCAACTTCTGAAGCTGAATATATTGATGCTGCAAGTTGTTGTGCTAGCTGCTGTGGATATAGAATCATATGTTAGACTATGGATTCAACTTTATGAGTGTTCCTATCCATATTGACAACAACAGTGCTATCTCCATCACTGAAAATCCGGTGAAGCACTCTAAGACAAAGCATATTGATATTAGGTACCATTTCATTAGAGATATTCACGAGAAAAATCTGATTAGGGTAATCAAGTTGATTCAAATGAACAATATGCTGATTTTTTCACCAAAGCTTTTGATGAACAAAGATTTAAGTATCTCATAACAGATATTGTGATGATAAACATTGATTAGATTACCTCTTTTGATAACCTTTTTATATGTAATGTCTTATGTTAATACAATCTAAGCCCTGTAACAAATGATCTCTTTGAAATTTTCTGTGTATAAATTTCTTCTGATGAGAAATTAACCCTCGGAAGAAACTTTCATATATTCCGAAGGAAAATTTCTCCATGTATAGTTTTTTTCTCGGGGGAGTTTTTAGTCTCGGAAGAAGCGATTGATTTCATATCAAATCTACTTCCGAAGCTTACTCCATCTCTCCATTTAGAAAGCAATCCTTACCTTCGGAAGCAAAACCACTGCTTCGGAAGTAAGAGTTGCCTTCGGAAGACAAATTACGTAAGGAAATATTTTATATTCGGAAGAGGGATTTTATTGTGTAACGGAAATTTCTTGGGCCCCACACAGTAAAAAGCAAGATTTTGTTAATGATGTCAGATTATTTAACTAAATTAAACCTTACCGCCACTGTCATTTCATCCACTAAAACATCACATCACTTTATCCTAACCCCTATTACCGCCTTTCCACCCTCTTTTAAATAATCCCGACTATTCACTTTCCTCTTCTTACCTAAATTTTCTGTTGAGATCATCTATTGATCAGTCAAGCCCTGACGCTGCCATGATGTACTTTGGAGCAGAAGAGTTTCAGAGGCTAAGTTCAGCTTCTACCACTTTGAAAGAAGTTGGTCAACCTAAGGTCATGGAACCTAAGATTCAGTTTGAAGGGGAAATGAGGACTGATGGCCAGCAACTGAAACAGTTGGGACAGAATCTGCACCTCCTCAAACATCCGAAGCTAAAGTTAAAGCCTCAAAAGGACAACCAAAATCTTCTGAAGCTAAAATGGAAGCTGTAGAAGGACTGTTTTCTTGACCAAGGATCTAATCATTACACATGGATTTCTGGAACTAGCATCTGAGGTGAATAGTGAGGACTTTCAGGAGCAACCTCTTGTTCAAACACCCTCTCTACCTCTCTCACAATCTGAATCCCCTCCAAGAACCAAAAAAGTCAAGCTCTTCAACGGATAACAAAGGGAAGAAGAAAATGATTGCGGAAGAGCTTCAGGAAGAGAAAAGATTGACAAGTTAAAAAAAAAGGAAGACTTCCAACTACGAAGCTGTTAGCTGCCAGTACAAAAGCAGCTGCAGCAAACCAGGAGGCTGTCAACAACAAAAGAAGACAATTGATCATTGACTAGCTTATTCAACTTGGAGTTGGTGTTGGACCAAAAGAACCAATGAGCCAAGATCAGAAAACCTCTAAGTCCCACATGGTATCACAACAACTGCTGAAAGCTTCATCAGCAGTTTGACAAGTGCTGAAGACTTCAACAGCTGAAGATCAAGTGCTGAAGATTTCAACAGCTGAAGAACACAAGTACTGAGCTGAACAGCTGAAGAACACAAGTGCTTCAGCTCTGTGTATTGTCAAAAATCCAGTCCAACACTCTAGGACCAAACATATAGAGATCAGACATCATATTATTCGGGATTGCTTTGAAAAAGGTCTGATTGATCCTAAGTTTGTGCCTAGTGCTGATGAGCTTGCAGATATTTTTACTAAGGCTTTGGATAGTTCTACTTTCCAAAACCTTGTGTTAAGGCTTGGTATGCTGCAGCTAGAATAAGTGACAACTACTGATGATTTCAGTAGTAATTACTGGTGATCATTGGTACTCATGTCACATATAAGTACTCATGAGTCCTTTCACCTTCAGTAGTTTTTATAACTACTGATGGCTAAATGCCTCACAAGTACTGAAGTACTTTATCTATTCCAAACTACTGATGTAGTTACAACTACTGATGTAGTTACAACTACTGAAATCAGTACAAATAGATAAGTACTGACGTCCTATGAAACACCTGAAAAGCAGATGCAAAGTCTAATGAGTAAGTGTTGAGGACAGTATGAAACAGCTGAAAGGCTATGAATTGACGAAAACTACTGAAGAGAACTTTCTCTTCAGTTGTTTCAACAACTGCTGTTTCATTCTAAACAACTGAAGCAAAACCATGTCTTCAGTAGTTTTATAACTACTGATGACTAATACCAAGTCTTCAGCTGTTTACAACAACTGATGACAAAACCACTGTCTTCAGTAGTTTCACAACTACTGATGACAAATACCAAGTCCTCAGTTGTTTCATCATCTGAAGTCAAAACCACGACTTTCAGTAGTTTTCTAACTACTGATGCCTAACACCACGACTTCAGCTGTTTCAATGTCTGAAAGGGTAATACCATGTCAACAGTCGTTTAAAACTACTGATGACTAAGACCACATCCTTCAATCGTTTTCTAACCCGTACCCTATAAATATCCCTGACCTAATCCTTCAAAGCTTCATCTTCTTCAAACCTAGCGTTCCTCTCCAAAACATCTCTCTTCTAAATGGCGTCCATGCAAATCAAACCGCAACACAACTGTGTAGCTTACCTTACTAAATCGCCAGTCTGGGTTAAGTTCGATACTGCTATCGATCTTATGGTCCAGTCACAATACAAAACGGCATTTCTTCTCAATCCCATTCTACATGCCGAATCCCTCAAACAGTTTTGGATGAACGTCATCATCACCACTGGGGAGAACAACACACCATCTCTCCGGTCGGTCGTCAACAACAAAGAAGTGGTCATCACTCCCGAAATAATTCGCCAAACTCTACATCTGGATGATGCCATTTCTCATGCTGGATATCCCAAGGGCACAACTGATCTATCCTTTGCCCATCATGGATATCAGGGCAACCTTAGTGCCTCCACTATAATGAAGAAACATTTCCATGACGCTGAACGCCTAATTTTTCACATGGTAAATGTATGTTTGGCTCCTAAGACTTCGTCTTGGGATCAAATGTCTACGAAGTGGCAGCAGGTAATGTATTCTATTCTTGAGCAACAGCCTTTAAATTTTTCAGAAATAATATTTTCCAAGCTCAAGGATATTGCTCAAAAACTAACTGCTAACCGCTGGATATTATATCCACGGTTCATAATGGCCATCATTACAAACCAGCTTCAAGCTGAGGGACTTGTTGGCCTGGGAGTCCCTGCTACGGCTGTTCTGCCTGAAGTATACTCCCGGCACAACTCTGACCACACACTCAAATTGGCTGCCAAGCTGCGCAAACCCACGCAGCTGTAACCCACAGCCACCACCTCCAAATCAAAATTCCCCACCAAACCCACCAAAAAGAAACCCAAAATGGCTACTCAAGGAAATGAGTCCCCTGAGGATGCCCCTGCAACACAAACGCAGGATATATCCACTTGTTATAACCCCCTAGTGGATATCAGGACTCTTCCAGCCATAGCCGCTCAGGATTTCTCTCAACAGGAGCCTGCAGCAACCACACAAGGGGTACCCACACATCTGGGATCTTCCTCACTTGAGGGGATTGCCATTGAAGAGCACCTTCCTCCCCAGGTGCACATTGCTTCTATCCCTTCACCCCATGCAACCGCCCCCCCACAGCCCAACATTGATCATTGCACAAGTGCTGACTCAATTGCACTCCTCACCCCCTCCCCAGATACCACTTACTACTAGGAACACCTCTACCATTGAGGGGGAGGACCAAAGTGCAATTGAGAACCCACAGCATAGGGGTTTACCACTTCTATCTCCTGGTGTAGATAGGGAGATTAGAATATCTAGTGAGGCTGCCACCTCTTCTGCATCAGCACATGATCAGACTGAGGCTGCTAACATTGCTAAGACCTCACTAGAGGCAACAGCTGATGATGGGCATAGTCCTGAGGCTGGAAGTCCCCAGTACCAAGACAAAGGGGCAGATGCTACAACTGGTCTACACCCAGTGCATGTACATCCTGCTCCAAGCAGGAGGTCAGGTGATTCAGCTTCTGCTAATGATGACCTGGGCTTTTTCTTTGATGTTCTTGCCCAGAACACAATCCTTGAGGAGGAAGTCAGTAGGCTGCAAAAACCTACTTGACCAACTCTCTCAAGGAGAAAGACCATCTGCCCCCACCAACCCACAGATGGCACCTTGAGTTGAAGGTTCCCCAAACACTGAGCCACTCCCAACAACTCAACCACCTGCCTCTGCTTCTGGCACTATTTCTCAGGAACAGAACCCACCTGAGCAATTAGTTGCTGTCATTCAAAATTCCCTCCCTCTCATCACACCCATAATCACTGACATTGTGACTAAAGCCATTGATGAGAGGCTTTCCTCAACTTTACAACCATTGATTGATGCTGCTGTGCAAAAGACACTTTCTGCGGTACAAACCCCTACCACCAATGCATCCAAAAAGGGGGAGAGTACTACAGTGAAAGAAAAGAAGACGAAAAGAACAGAGGATGAGAAGGCCCAAGAGCAAGCCCAAGAGGTGGAAAAAGAAAAGCAACAACTGATCACCTATAAACGAAAGAAAAGTGCTGATGATCAATCTACTGCTGAAGAAAAATCTTTGGAAGAGCTGGTAAAAGATGCTGATGATACACACAGCCGAACCATGGATAAAATCATTGAGCAACTCTTCAGGCAAGGTTTTGATACAGCCACATTAGATAGTGAAATCAGGAGGTTGGAAGTGGAGGAGATTCAAAACCGATGGGCTGGGTATGATGCACTTGAAAAGGAGAGATTGGAGATCATGATCCGTTTTATTGCCAAACACTTAGGAAGATCTTTGATGGAGATTCGCGCGTGGACAAGAGACAGTATTCTGGCTATAGCCACCAGAATCTGTCTGTCTGAGCAATTCCACAAGGGGATTATCATTGAAGCCCTTGATGAGGCTGGGGCTGGAAAAAGGTTTGAAATGGCAAGACTTACAAAGGCTAAACTCACAACCAAGATGCTGGAACAACCTTCCCTTCCACCCACTCAAAAACAGCCTACCCCTCAAATCTCCAAACCAATCTCAAAGCCCAAATCCAAACAACCACAATCACAACCCACAAAACCAACTCCCTTACCATCTAAACCAATAGCCGATGATGCACCTAAGAAGAAGAAGAGAAGGTGTTGAGGCTAGAAGAAGAAGAAGAGGATGATGTGAAGAAGATAGGATGCCTCTGTCTGCAGTCCTAACTGGCGAAAGCCAAACCTATGCCCATCACTCCCACCTCACACATGGATGTTGTGAGAGTAAAACTTGAAGAAGAGGAGCAGCAAAAGCTTCATGATGATAAAATGCTGAAAAGCATTGACAAAACCTATGCTGCCTCCTCATCAATTATCAGCATGAAGAAAGAAGCTCTGAGATTGTACACTCTCGCCAACACATTTCAATATCAGAAGGAAAGGGTGAGAGTATGGCCTGATCCAAGGGTGGCTCACAGGATTGTAAAGAAAGACATTCCTTCGAGATACAAGGGTCAAGTCAAGAGGATCGTAGATAAAGAGATCACAGTGGCCCTTGTAGTATCACCCTGGGAGATTGTCGAAGATTTCAAGAAGGCCTACGAGACTAAACAACCACCCCAGAAGATGCTAGAGAACCGAATTATCAAAAAGGGGTTAGTCTACAAGAGGCTTGAGAACTTCAAACAGAATGAGCTCAGTCTGCTACTCGAAGGGAATCATCCTGATGAGTTTGCATATAGACAAATTACAACAGTTGAGCTCAAAAACGGCAAACAGGCCAAGTACATCTCAGAGCTGTATGGGCGAGAAGGATTGTTTGATGGTGAAGCCGAGAACCTGACCATGGAAGAACAAATCATGTTCTCAGAGCCTACACCAGAGAATCCTACAGGCTCATACACGGGAAGTAGATCTCATGAATGGGATAACAACTCTGTGTCCAGTTCCCCAAAACAGAGTTCCCATTCATATTTGCCAAACAAATATCTGAGACTTCTTCCCAGGCCTGAGCTTATATGGGTCATCTTCTCTACTGATCAAGAAGGAAAAAGACCAACCTTTTGCCAACAATAAGTGGGATAGTAAATAAATTAGAGGTTTTGGCTGCATTGGTTCAGGGGGAGTTTGTTGGACCAAAAGAACCAATGAGCCAAGATCAGAAAACCTCTAAGTCCCACATGGTATCACAACAACTGCTGAAAGCTTCATCAGCAGTTTGACAAGTGCTGAAGACTTCAACAGCTAAAGATCAAGTGCTGAAGACTTCAACAGCTCAAGAACACAAGTACTGAAGCTGAATAGCTGAAGAACACAAGTGCTGAAGCTGAAAGACAAAAGTACTGAAGTACAACAGCTGAAGAGTTTACAAGTGCTGAAGATCAACAGCTGATGTACAAAGTCTGAAGACAAAGACTGAAGACATCAGCTGATGATATCTACTGATGTCATCAGCTGATGAAACATCTGAAGTTCAAGTCTGAAGACCAACTACTGAAGTTTCAGTAGTTTGTCACAACTGCTGAAGACTACTTCTTCAGTAGTTGTGATATCAGTAGTTTTATATTTTTACTTTCAGTAGTTTTGTAAAACGACTGAAGAGCTTGTTCTTCAGTCGTTGTAGTTTCAATAGTTTTATGTTTTTTAGTTGTTATAACAACTGATAACACTTAGCATTTTTGTAAGGAGATGTCAGCTGTTTTGACATCTTCAGTAGTTGTGTTTCAGTTGTAATAAATCGGTTAGATGTCACTATCAAGTGACATCACAGACGTCACATCTCTTATATAAGAGGTGTCGACCTAATTGTAATTGTGACATTCTGTTACCACGAAAGCGAATATTAAATGAAATATATTTGCAGAAATTCTCTCTCTATAACCGTCTTTGTTCTTCATTGAATATCGTTTTGTTCTTGTGAATTGACTAATTCATTGCTCGATTTCCGCCGCTATACTTTCTAATCAATCAAACATAGATAACTGATCCTAACAAGTGGTATCAGAGCGGGATAATCATTGATCGATCTAACAATTGATCATTGAAACTGCTAATTCATATCTGTGTTTGATTGAATTAGCGTATTTGCAAAGACTGGTTATAGATTATTGAATTTCTGTCGCTTTCGTTCATTTATTTTGAGATCTTTTGGTTCAATTGGTTGTTGCGTTTTTGTTCTAAATCTGTTTTAGCTTAACCAAATTTGATTGAATCTGAGATGACGACTCCTTCTAATGATCCTCACAATACCGGTTCCTCAACCAAGCCTCCGATGCTGGTTAGGACCGAGTACAACATATGGCAACGAAGAATGCTTCATCACCTGTCTGTTAACAGTTCAGGTTGTTGGACATCTGTGGTACATGGACCACATAGGCCTATGGTGAACAATCCGAAAACCAATCAAATGGTTCCGAAGAAGAAGGATCAATACTCTGATGAAGATCGGAAACTCTTTGAGATTGATGCTAAAGCCCATGGAATTCTGGCCATGACACTGCCTAATGAAATCTATTCTGGGCTTATGCATCATGAAACTGCTCATGATCTCTGGAATGCCCTGAAGGAACAATTCGGTGGCACAAATGAGGTCTTTGCAAACAATAGAGAAATCCTTGCCCAACAATATGAGACATTATCTCATAGAAAGGGTGAGACACTAACTCAACAGTTTGAGCGCTTTTCCTGCTTGATATCTGAGCTAAAAATGGTGAAACAGGAATACACCAATAGCCAGATGAACAACAGATTCCTCAGATCACTGCCTGAGAGATGGGACACATACACTATTGTCCTACGCTCCAGTGCAAATCTGGATGGCCTATCTCTTACCCAACTTCATGGAAACTGCTTACATTTGAAAGAGAGATAGAGCAGAAGAGGAAACTGTCCTCATCAAGAAAGCTCACTCATGACTTTGTACCAGGGAATACTGCCTTGGTTGGTCATGAGTCAGAATATGCTGCATCTGAAAGCAATTATGATGAGCATATAGATTTCTCTTCAAATAGTTCTGATCATGCATTTGTTGGTATTGAGAGTCATTTTGGCAGTAATAGTGACAATTTATGCTTCATCATGGATGATCTGAAAGGAATAGCTGATGATGATCTAGAAGAGATGGATATTCTGAGCCAAATGGCATTGATTAATATCAGATCTCAGAAGTTCTATAAGAGAACTGGCAGGAAATTTCCTGGACTCTCTGGCAAAACCAAAGTTGGTTTTGACAAGAGTAAGTTGAGGTGTCACAAATGCCAAATGCTGGGACACTTTGCAAGAGAGTGTAGATCAACTGGATCTAACTCTTCTGCACCCTTTGTGACTTTTCCTAGTACTAGTCCATAAAACAGAGGGCAACATCCTGCTGGTTCTGGTCATTATTCACATCCTAGATCTCCTGCATACTTTGTTCCCCAGGGTCAAATGTCATATCCTTATCCCTGCTATTATGTGCCTCAACCAAATCCTGTTCAAGCTCCAATTGCACAAAAACCACAAGCATTGCCTGAACCACAGCCTTCCCAATCTCATCAACAAACTCAACCTCAACAACACAGCTTCTTCATCCCAAGAGTTGTTGAATGGAGCAGTTTACCAGATGACTTGTCTGGTCATGAACAACTGTTCTCAGGTGCTGGTCAACATGGTGGTGAAAGTCCCTTTGGAAATCTAGCTCTTATGGCTTTGGATTCTGCTGATACTTCATCCTTTAATGCCTCTACACCAAAGGTATCATAGGTATCCTCTGAGGCAAAAGCCAAATTATGTTAGCAGCATTTGCAACTGCTGAAGAGTACTTCTTCAGTAGTTGTGATATCAGTAGTTTTATATTTTTACTTTCAGTAGTTTTGTAAAACGACTGAAGAGCTTATTCTTCAATCGTTGTAGTTTCAGTAGTTTTATGTTTTTCAGTAGTTATAACAACTGATAACACTTAGCATTTTTGTAAGGAGATGTCAGCTGTTTTGACATCTTCAGTAGTTGTGTTTCAGTTGTAATAAATCTGTTAGATGTCACTATCAAGTGACATCAGCAGACGTCACATCTTTTATATAAGAGGTGTCGACCTAATTGTAATTGTGACATTCTGTTACCACGAAAGCGAATATTAAATGAAATATATTTGCAGAAATTCTCTCTCTATAACCGTCTTTGTTCTTCATTGAATATCGTTTTGTTCTTGTGAATTGACTAATTCATTGCTCGATTTCCGCTGCTATACTCTCTAATCAATCAAACATAGATCACTGATTCTAACAGTTGGCAAATAAGAGACACTCCTGCTACCATTAGAGGAGTTGGTGGAACTGGACAAGGCAACCAGGCTGTAGAAGGAAGGAGCAAGGTTGGCCTTAGAAGAAGAAAAGGAAAAGGAACTGATGGAAGTTGACATCCAACTCAGGAGGGAAAGGATGGATTTTCTAACCTCCAGAGGCTTCTCTCTTCAAGAGCTATCTCCACATAATGATGAAACGATCCTATGGTTCTTCAACAAAGAGCATGATGAAATTGAGAAAGAGATAAAAAGAGCTGCAACAGAAAAGTTAATGGAAAAGAAGAAGAAGGAAGAAGAAGCAAGGGTCACTGCAACCAAGGAGACCGGTGACAAAGCCTGGATGAAAGACTATCTCTGGTCTCACGGCTTCTCTGGAAGGCAGGTGGGTCCCATGTCTCAAAGGACACTTTAACGGATTGTTGGTGAAATCAGTGCTGACATCCGTTTGGGGAAATGGAGAGAGATGTACAGAAGGGTACAAGGGATGACCTTCACACCAGCCACTCAACCCCGATCTGAACCTCTCCCCTCTCTATTCACCATCAAAACTGAACCTTTCACCCGTGAACCCTCTCCTCTACCCTCATCCACTCCATCTCCTCAACCACCCAAGCTACCCTTCCTTCAACCCAAAACACCTACCTGAACCACTATACCTCATCCTACCCAACAACCTCCCATGTCATCCCCTCAGACTTCCAAATATCTCTCCCTCGAGGAGTTCAAGGCAATCAAGACAAAGCTCACCAACTGCACAACCTTGAGCAACATCTCTTGTGAGGAAGACTCTGTCAAACTATCCTATGTTGATGGATCTTCATGTTCCCTCATAAGAGATCAATTTCTTGATCTGCCTAGAGGAACACTGGACCATGCTGCAAGACTTCTAGGCCTCAACTCAGACTCATTAAATGATGAAGAGAAGAGACTAAGAAGAAAGCTGGTGAATCTGCTTGATACAAAGAAAGAGGACAAGATTCCTAGTTAGTCTCATGTGCTGAGAAAGAAAATACTCCAATGGAGGTTCGATGAAGCTATTCACAACTTTGTTGTGGAATGGGAGAATGGTGAAGTCAACAGAATGAATGCCACCTCTCTGCTACACACTAGCAGATTTGATATTGCTGAGTAAGTAGAGAACAATTCTCCAACCCTTCCAACTCTGAAACTACTGCTCTCATAAAAAATCATATGAGCAGTCTTCACCTTGGTGAGTTAACTGCAAAAAGCCAAGATTGAAGAAGAGTTGATATTAAGAAGAAAGGAAGACAAGGAAAGACCTCCTACCAAGGGCACATCCTTTCTACAGATAGTAGAGGGTCCTAAATTGGAACCTATAGTTAGATGGGAATATGATTATAGCTCCCATCAACTAACTCTTTTCAAAGGGCCACAACAAACGGTACATATCATTCAGGGTGACAGACTGGAGTTCCTGTCTACTAAAGATTTGTACAAACTTCTCAGCACCACATGAGGAAAGAACAAGGTAACTGAAAAATATCTACTCTCCATGATGCTAAAAGTTTTGAGGAGCAGAAACAAGTGAGGTTTTGGTAGCATCAGCCTAGGGGGAGTTTGTTGGATAAAGAAGAAGGCTGGTGCAACCAAAACCAAATCACTTAGTCAAATTTTGGTGCTACTTACAAAGGCTTCCAAAGCCAAGTGTGAAACTTCAGAGGTTGTAGAATTCATTCGAAGATAAAGTGAGAGATCAACTTCCGAAGACAAGCTCTACTTTCGAAGTCAACAAACTTACTTCCAAATATCAAGTCCTAGAAGAGTAAATCAGAAGACTACTTCTGAAGTATGAAGAAAAGAAGAAATCCACAAGCCTAGGAAGAAGTAGCCTCTTCCGAAGTATAAGTAGCTTCAGAAGTACTTATTCTTCCGAAACCATTTAACCTTCGGAACACACTACTATGAACCAGTGGACATAAGTATGGTCTCTGACACTCCACTATAGACCTCTGAACTGCATGGCGTTTTCTCAAGAGCCATGTAGTTGACCATACTTTATTCCACTGTTAACCTTTTATGATAGTACAAGTTACCAACTTTACTTGGTGATAAGGGGTAAGTGAGTTTGAGAGAAAAACAAAGTGTTATGTAAATTTAACCGATCCTGCAAAGATGTTCCAATACCTTTGCTTCATCATGGTCAGCCATTAGTGCTTGGTTTGGAAATGCATCTTCCACCTGAAAACTCCAATCAAAGCCTCCTTCTACAATAGCAACTACAAATTGCTACTTTGGCTTCTTATTCTGGGTGGCTTTCATAGTGTAGTTTGGTTTGGATTGTGCTTGGCCACCATTTGTCCTTGGTGCCTTCCACTCCTTAGCAAAGTGACCCAATTGGTTACATTTGTAACACTTGACTTTGCTTTTATCTAGCCCAAACATTCCACGGTTGTATTGCTGGGAAACTTCCTTCATGTCCTCTTATAGAAGTTCTTAGCTTCGTGAGTGAGAAGAGCCATCTGCTGGACTATTTCCATGTAGTCTAGGTCATGTGGATGGATACAGTCCAGGTCTTCAACGGTGACTAGAAAGTTACTTGAGCTTTCATCAGAAGACACAAAGGCGTGTGAAGAACTTTTCTCTTGGAATGGGCTTCCTTGTGTGTAGCTTTCTCTTGGTGTCTCCGGGAACGTGATGAAAAGACCCTTTTGTGAGTTTTCAGGGTAGCATATAAGATGATGTTGAGGTTCTATGTTATCCCTTTTAGCCATATGCAGGGATAAACTCATTTGATTGCTAGAGTTATCAAATGAACCATGCATGTTCATCTCCATCTGGTATCCACTGAGAATGCCATACAACTTAGTCAAAGTGAGAATCTTAAGCTTCTTAGTCCTCTTGCTAACAACATAATAATATGTCCATTTCCTAGGAAGAGAGGACATAATTTCCTTACAATGTCCCTATTTTCAACAGTCACTCCACTAGAGTGTCCATAATCTCAACATACGTGAAGTATTGTTGAGTCATGGTTTCACCTGTTTTAAAGGTGAATTTTTAAAATTGTTACTTCAGGATATCCTCCTTGTTCTCCTTGGCTATAGTAGAACCCTCATACATTAGTTTCAATACATCCCATAACTGTTTAGTTGTTTAGCTGTTTTGCATTTCTTGAAACTTCTATATCCAGAGTTTGGAAGATCAATCTAAGGGCTGTCAGGGCTTTTTGATCAATTTCTACTCAATTTCTGTCTTCATCAGAGTAGTTAGCCATAGCCATTGGAATCATACCAGCTCCATTAGTAGCTGAAGAGGTGCTTGGTATGTAAGGTCCTAAGACAATAGATTCCCACATCCTGGAGTCTTGAGACTTGATGAAACCTTTCGTTCTTTGGAACCAAGTGTCAAAATCTTCAAGAGTGATTAGTGGAGACTTTGTCATGGTCCCAATTTCCATATTGGCTTTAGTGATAGCTACCATTTGAGATGTTAAGTATTTTGTGCACGTGAGATATTACTATCAAGAGCCTGGAAAGCTCTATTACCAATCGTATACTATTTGTGGGGGTTTGGTCACTTACACCACAACACAAAATGAGGAGAGATTGAGTTTAGAACAATTAACAGTTCACATGGGAAACTAGTAACCCCTTACAATAATTCTAAGAAACACAAGTAATTCAGACAGAACAAGAACAAAATAACATAGGTGTTTGGTTTTCAAGAATTTTGTATATTGCTCTCTAGTTCTTTACAAGTGTTACAAAGCATATATTAAGATACAAAGGACTAGAGATACGTTATACTACATCCTATAGCCGGAAATACTTTGAAATCCAGCTAGATACATAGACAACAACAAAATCAATGTAAAATCAAAAGGAAGATTGCCTTTTGACTAGTGACTATGACATGCAATAACTCACATCCTAATATATTACAAAATGGATACAAGTACATAAAGTATAAAGAAACAGATTCAAGACCTAAATGTACAGTTTACCAAAAGCATGGACCTTTTCACCAACATTCATGGACCTAAATGTATAGTCGACTTGAGTCGCTATGGAAAGGTGATCCAACTTTATGGTAAAAGATACATTAGATAAAGAATATACTCAAAAGTCTTTGAAAGAAATCTGTCTTCATAAACTGGCTTTGGAAGGCTTTCTCTCTGAAGCTTTAAAAGACTTCATGTTTGGCTTCAGAAGATATTGGTATTGGCTTCGAAAGATTTGACAATTAGAATATTTTCTAATTCTGAATGTGAAACTTCCAAAGCATTCTACTTCAGCACTTTGTGCATGCATGTAGAACAAACTATTTGGATGTTTTGGGTTGTATCAGCCTTATATGAAACCTTACAGGTAGATGAGATGGTAAATAAAGCCAAAACAGATGATTTGATCATAAAAGCAATCTTTCTCATCAACCATGGATATGATGTTGACAAGGTATTTAGGATGACATATGAGGGTATGATAGCAGAAGAAGAAAAGCGTAACAACTACTGGACCCTTCGTATGAGACAGAGTATGAAAATACCCATTCATCCAAAATTCCAGTTGTCAAACTCTGTAATGCCCCGAAAATACCAAACGAGCTACTTATAATAATGGGCTTAGTTCGAGGCTATTTAATATAAGTGTGTGTATGTGTGTCTATACATATATATATATATATGTGTGTGTGTGTGTCTATACATATATATATATATATATATATATATATATATATATTATATATATATATATATATATATATGTGTGTGTGTGTGTGTGTATGTGTGTGTGTATTCAAAGAAATTGATTATGGACCAAATTAATCATACACGTTGTGTTAGACGAGTATAAGATCCCGTGAACACCCGGTGTATATACACACCTTAGCTATAGTCTTCTTCATATGCAACTCAAACAACCAACAATCTAGAGAGAGTGTAGAGAGAGAAAGTGGAGAATAGTGGAGAAAAGTGAAGATTTGGGGCTTTACGTATCAAAGGATTGAAGATTTGTGTCTTTGGGAATCAAACGACAAGGAAATAGCAAGAATCTAGGTAAGAATCATTATCCAAATGTCCCTTTTAATCATAGCGGGATTCTAGGGTTTTGGGGTTTTTGTTAGACCTTGAAAGTATCATACATGCCAATTCAATTAGGGAGATAATGGTTGTTCTGCAGGAAATCCCACAAGTCCAAGAACTAATGCGGATGCAGAATCTGCGAAGAATAAGTGTTTTCAAACCACATTTGTACATGCGGAAGACATAGAACTAATGCTCACGAGTGTTTGTTCTTCCGGCATTAACAAATGCGGATAGCCTAAAAGATATGCGGAGAAGTTTTGCTCATCCGCATTTGCAAATCCGTATAGCCGGACAACAAATACGCACAAGTATTTGTTCTTCCGCATTACTCAATGCGGAGGACCAACTACTAATGCGGATGACAATAGAAGAAATGCTTATCAAGTCCAACTCATCCGCATTTGTCAATGCAGATGAACAAAATAAATGCTGATGAAGACTTAGACTAGTTTTGATGTATAGGTCAGGGGTAGTTTATGCATTCATAAAAAGGCATCTTGTCAGCCTATAAATAGAATAGAAACCTCACATGAGGTGACTATTGATAGAAAATTAGAATATTTTGTGTCTTACATTATCAAGGTGTATTACTATTGTTTAATACTCAAACACTAATATTTATTGTAATCAATCACCTTTATCAATACAAACAAGCATTTATGAGTATTTCTTGCATTGAATGTTTCTTGATTGTTTGATTCCGCCATACAATCATTAACTTGATCATCATATTCGATCCTAGTAAGATCTCAATCTCACTACCCGATCAATTGGTATCAGAGCTTTGGCTCTCGGTTCTTTTTCAGATCTATCGAAGATCTGAATAGAACTCGATTGATTTGGTGATTGAGTTGCTAATAGACTGTTTTATCACCTTTACTTAGTAAACTGCGGAAAAATCTTCAATATCGGGTGGAAATTCTTTTAAGTTAGGGAGACTATAACATCTCGTATGTTTGGTTAAAAGAATGTTAACTTTGTTTATTCTTACATGATCATTATTGTCAATTTTGAAACTCATGTTTGTTTACGTTTATTCACTATTGTCTTTAAGTTTCTATGTATCAAAGTTAAATTATAAGTACTAAAAAATAATAATTATCTTAATATTATAAAGTAACAATAATATAAGTAATAATAATGAATAATAACATTAGTAATAATAAGATTACTTATAATAAGGTTACTTATAACTTTAAGAGTTATTAAACTTAACCATGTAAAAACATAAACTTAAATTAAGTTGGGGGGTTGTTTGCAAATATGGAAACTTTGATTGAGAAGTTGGTGCGTAAAATGTTAATTGTTAAAACCACAGGGACCGAACGTGTAATCACAAAACCCAAACCCCCATTCTATTCCCCTTCCCGCAAACCCGGCGAGGCAGCGGTGGACACTCCGGCCAAGTCCGGGAATGTTGAATTCACTTGTTTTTTCCATCCAAAAGTGTTCCCCACCGTACGTGAAGATGATTCGAACTAACCTTAGTCATTTAACCGGTTTAACATGGTTACTAGAGCATTTGAGCTCGAGTAACCGTCGGCCATCAAGTCCAAACCGTTTGAGCACTTAAAATACAATATAATCGAATTAACTTAACACAAACAATCATCTATCTATCTCCAATCGATTACACTCTTCAATTACACGTGAAACAAACACATACATCGAATTCCATCATCATCTTCTGTCGCAACTTGCACCATACTCGAACACCATCATCTGGGCTTCAATTTTCAAATTTACAAGGGGGTTTGCATCAAGGACATCACACGAAGCTATCCACAAGTTAATTGAATTATCGTCCACGTTTACATCTGGTTTGCATCACCCACGGCCACGACCCGTTCTTCGTTGGATCATAATCAATTCGAACATGACACAGGTAATTAATCACACACACATACTCGGTTTTCTTTGGGGAACAAAAGCCCTATGATTAATACAATGAACATAATCGAATCCATGGTCAATTAGGATTGATCGGTTCTAGGGTTTATGTGAAATTAGGGATTTATAGTTGTTGTTTGTTTTAAGGATAGGAACCAAGCCTTACAAGCATAGGCAACCCAACCTAATGGTAACACACTCCCCTATCAAACTTGAGGTCCGGGTTCGAACCCAGGTAACCTCACCAATTTTTTTAGGGCTTTCTAGCCTTTAAAAATTTTTATAAATTTTCTAAAATTTATAAAAAAAAATCAGTTTTATAAATTTTGTTTATTTTAGAAGTGAACTAAATATTTTTTGTTAAATTAATTCTTTAAACACTTAAGCAATTTTTTATATATAAAATCTTTTTAAAATGTTACAATTAGTTTATTTTCATAAAAAGTTTTTAATAGTTGAAATCACTAAATTGTTATTAGTCATTACGTTATCTTTAATTTTGGATCAATTATGTTAATTATAAATTCTATTTTTTTAATTAAATCATTATTTAATCATTAAAAAGATTAGTTAATTTCTTTCATTGTAATAAAATATATATATTCTGAATTTGACAAATAACCATATTTATAAAAGAAAAAACCCAAATCCTTATTGAAACCTTAGTCCACGTTTAACTGTTAATCCTATTATTAACCTTAAATCTTGTAATATATACATTTAGGTGCCTTGTAAAACAATTCGTTGGAGCATCCGTTAATTCTTATAATCATCTAATACACTTATACGTCATGTGAGTTTCCTTGCCCCTTTTTATCTTTTCACACTATTTTTGGGTGAAACATGATTACTTATATATAATGCACTTCTAAACGTTTAGACTTGTAAAGCACTTGCAATTCATAGTCTGTCCTGGTTATTCGTGCGTTGTAAGTGTTTATATGAGATACATATTTTTTTTTTTGCAATCATTAACTATTGCTAGCCTGGTGACGTCTTAGATCTTTGGGCCTGACAAGCCTATTTGGTGCTAAAGTCGAGGTATTTCCGACTCCTGATGACGTATGCTTGTTCATCATGGGAACCAAATATTTAGCCATCTTATATACTTGTAATCAAGGTGAGCCTTGGTTGTAACGATATGTGTTCTATAACCTTACTAACTTATAACCTATGACATGAGTTGCTACTTGTAACCTTATCATATTAAGTATGAAAACTTTGGAAACTCACCAACTATTTTTAGTTGACCTTTTATTTTATCATGTTTCAGTAATCCTCAAGTTTAATGTGAACTTTTGAAGCTTGCAATAATCTAGGACTTGGACCTAGTTAATGATATAAAAAGATTATATTTTGTTATGTTATCTTTGAACTTACTTCATGTTTGAGACTTATGTTTTTAATTTCTTTTAAAACTTAAAATTTGAATATTTACATTTAATATAGTATTACGTGGTTGTGAACAATCTTAACCCTCACATCTTGATGATTCCGCCGTCAAGGTTGGGTGTGACATTAGGTACAATCTTATCAATTATTGATGCTGGTGATTTGCATGAGGATACATGAGCAAGATTGAATTTCTTCAAAATTTGATGATGAATATCCCATCTGATTTCTCATGAACTTGAAGACCAAGAAAGAAGTCAACTCACCCATGAATTCATCTGAAATTCAGAGTTCATCAGTTCTTCAAAATTTACACACAATCTTATTGGTTTATCCAAATATAATGGATCACAATATTTGAACAACTATGAGATCTTGATGTTCTTGTTTGAGAAAGAGTGTCTAATCAGTGGTCCTCTTTTGTAGCCATGCTTGAGCAAGAAAGATGAAATGTTTCATATCACTTCTTGGTGCTTGGTGAAGACATACAAGGCTTTATGTAGCTTGTATACCATATGTGGATAATGAGGATCTTCATAACCAGGGGTTGTGACACATAAAATTCCTCATCAATTTTCCCATATAGTAATGCACACTTGACATCCATCTGATACATAGTGAAATTCTTATATGATGCATAAGCTAGGAATACTCTTATGGCTTCGATTCTTGCAACTGGGGCAAAAACTTCATCATAGTCTATTCCCTATTCTTGTGTGTATCCTTGTGCAATCAGCCTTGACTTATTTCTTACAATGATCCCACTATCATCAAGTTTGTTTTTGTATAGCCACCTCGTACCAATGGGATGTTGGCGTTCTCGTAAATCAACAAGAGACCACTACTTTTTGTTTTCTAAATTGTCGAGCTCTTCTTGCATAGCTTCAATCCATCTATTGTCCTTTAAAGCAACAATGATGTTTGGAGGAACCACTTGAGAAAGAAAACAAGTAAAAAGAAAAATGTTAGCAGTACCATTTGATTCTTGTAGTTCTCTTTGTAAGATCTTCAATGATGTTGTGACTGGATGAGTCTTATTGATTCTTGTTGATGGAGTTGGTTCAACTCAAATAGATGATTCAAGATTACTCATATCTATTTGTGCAGACTAATCCAAACCAAGTTGAGAGTGTAGGAAGTAGTCAAACTGTTCAACATGTGGTATTGAATGATTTTCTGTAGCTTGATTATCAGTAGAATTATTATTGTCTTTTGCAGGAGCTGTAGTGGCTTCTCTAGAATCAGTTTGCTCTTCTGTAGGAGTTATAGGAACTTCTCTAGAATCTTTTATCTCTTCCGTAGGAGTTATAGGAACTTCTCTAAAATCATTTATCTCTTCCATAGGAGTTACAGCAGCTTCTTCGGATGACAAGTGATCATTTACACATGCAGTTTCAGTATCTGCTACTGAAGTGTTACCACCTGAGGATGTGTGTATCCTTGGAGGATCAGTAGATAATGTTACTTTAATCATGTGGTGGAATGAATCGATAACATACTTCATCAGCTCCTGTAGTGTTCAAATAATCATAGTTAAATGCTTCAGTCAAAGCATCTATGTCAAACAACCATGATGAACCTTTAACCATTATAGTGAATACAAATTCATCAAATGATACATTAGGAGTATCTTCCACAATGTTATGTTGTGGAATATAAATCCTATAAGATTTAGATGTTGAAGAATATCAAACAAAGAAACATCATATGTTTTTTCTAAAAATTTTCCCATGACTCTTTTATGTTTAAAACAGATACATGACACCAAAACTCTAAGATATCTATATATGGTTTTCTTTTAAACAACATCTCATAAGGAGTTTTTTTGTGTTCTTTGACAATAATGTTGTGTTTTGAACATTGCATGCAGTATTCACTGCCTCAGCCGAAAATGTGATGCATATTTGTGAATCAGCAACATTGTTCTGGCTGCTTCAATGAGAGTTCCATTTCTTCTTTTAGCACTCCATTTTTTGTGGAGTTCTTGGTGCACTGAACTGCCTGCAATACCTTTGCTCTGTAAAATGAATCCAGTTCAAAATTGACAAATTCAGTACCATTGTCACTCCTAAAAATTTGAACTTTTGTATCAAGTTGATTCTCAATCTTGATCATAAAGTCCATTAAAGTTTCTAATGTTTCACTCTTTGCTTTAAGAAAAAGACCCATGTAAATCTAGTGAAATCATCAAGTATTGCCAAACAGTATTGCCTTTTTCCAATGCTCATCACATTGGTAGGACCAAACAGATCCATGTGAAGCATTTTAAGTGGTGTAGTATTAGTATTGATAATTTTGGATTTATGTGACACCCTATGTTGTTTTCCTTTGAATCAAGAAGAACAGTGAGTTGAGCAATGAAACTCTTTCTTTGGTAAACCAATGACCAGGTCATTTGTCACCAATTTGTTCATTCTTCATGTTAGAGGGACAAGCCTTCTGTGCCACAATCGAGATACATATTCTGATAACTTAGATTGAAGGCATGTTTCATGTTTTGTGAGGAGGGGTTGTTCATGTCCAAAACATAAGTGTTCCTTTTCTTGATGCCTTGAGAAGGACTCAATCTTCTAGAATAGAAAAACCGGCTTAGAATGTAATAGTAGCATTATCAAACAATGTGGTATAATTTTGATCACAAATTTGAGATACACTACTAAATTATACTGTAAATTTCACAATAATTTACTTTCTCAAACTTGAGTACACCATTTGTTACCCTTCATTCACAAAAATTTTACCTCCTTTTAATCCCCACCAAATGGCACCAGAAGCATTTTATGTTTGAAATCATGGAGAAATGAACACTTCCTATCGTGTGCCTGAGCAACCACTATAACATACCACTTGTTGTCAGCTATCCAATATTGTCCTGCATCAGAAATAAATTCAGTTGAATGACAACCCCAAGCTTAATCCTTGGGGTGCAGTAGAGTAGTGTCTAAATAGTTACTCCTTTGTGAATAAGTCTGAA
>CM046449.1:32098711-32389944 GCA_025506515.1 Flaveria trinervia | reverse complement strand
TGCTGAGCAAGTGATAGATCTATGTTGCCCTTCGATATCCAGCAGGAGAGGTAGCATCACTCAGTGAAGAATTTTACGGATTGTTGCAGGAGTAATGACTACTTCTTTGTGGTTGACTACCGACCGGAGGGATCGTGTGTTGCTCTCCTCAGTAGTAACTTTAACGTTCATCCAAAATTGGTTCAAGGTTCGGTATGTAAAACGGGGTTCAGAAGGAATGCCTTGTTTATTGGGACTGAACATAAGATCGATAGCAGTATCGAACTTAGTCCAGAGCGGCGATTTTGTGAGGTAGGCAACACAGTTGTGTCGCGTTTTAATTTGCATAGACGCCATGGAAATTTGTTGGAGAGGAACGTTTAGGTTTGAAGAAGATGAGCATGGAGAGCTCAGGTTAAGGGTATTATAGGGTACGGGTGAGAAAACGACTTAAGGATGTGGTGTTAGTCATCAGTAGTTTTAAACGACCGTTTACATGGTATTATCCTTTCAGACGTTGAAACAGCTGAAGTCGCGGTGTTAGGCATCAGTAGTTTTAGAAAACTACTGAAGACCGTGGTTTTGACTTCAGTGATTGAACAACTGAGGACATGGTGTTTGTCATCATTATTTATGAAACTACTGAAGACAGTGCTTTTTGTCATCAGCTGTTGTAACAACAACTGAAGACTTGGTATTGGTCATCAGTAGTTATAAAACTGCTGAAGACGTGGTTTTGCTTTATTGTTTAAAATGAAACAGCATGGGTACAAACGACTGAGGAGAAAGTTCTCTTCAGCTGTTTTCGTCAATTCTTAGCTTTTCAGCTGTTTCAAACTGTCCTCGACACATTCATCATCTTTATGGCTGATTTCAGTTGTTTCATAGGACATCAGTACTTATCTGTTTTTACTGATTTCAGTAGTTATGACTGCATCAGTAGTTGTAACTACTTTAGTATTTAGAACAGATGAAGTACTTCAGTACTTGTGAGAACTTTTAGCCTTCAGTATAAAAACTACTGAGGTTAAAAGAGCTCATCAGTACTTATATGTGACAGGCACTCATGATCATCAATATGAATTACTGAGATCATCAGTATTGTCACCTATTCTAGCTGCAGCATACCAAGCCTTAACACCAGGTTTGGAAAGTTGAATATCCAAAGGCTTAGTAAAATGTCTGCAAGCTCATCAGCACTGGGCACAAACTTAGGATCAATCAGACCTTTTTCAAAACATCCCTATAAAATGATGTCTGATCTCTATATGTTTGGTCCTAGAGTGCTGGACTGGATTTTTGACAATGCAAAGAGCTGAAGCACTAGCCATTAACATGGAGTCTTAGTCTCTGTAATGCCATAATCCAAAAGTTGGTTTTGAGCCAGAGTACCTGAGATGTACAGCTTGCAGCAGCAATGTACTCTGCTTCCGCAGTGGATGTAGCAACTGAGGTCGTTTCTTGCTCTGCCAAGAAATTAAGCAGTTGCCTAGAATTGACATCCACCAGAAGTTGATTTCCTGGTCAACTTACACCCTGCATAGTCACTGTCAGAAAAAGCAACTAATTACCAGAATGTTGGTAGAATACCATAAACCTAGAGATGGAGTGCCTTGCAGATATCAAAGATCCTCTTGACTGCAATCAGATGAGACTCTTTAGGTGCAGCCTGAAATCTAGCACAAACACATGTAGCAAACATAATATCTGGTCTAGAAGCTGTTAAATACATCAAGGACCCATCATACATCTGTAAAGTGTTTCATCAACCACTTTACCTTTCTGATCTGAGTCCAGTTGTGTGGTGCTGCTCATGGGAGTAGAACAGGGCTTACAGTTTTGTAAATCAAACTTTTGCAAAAGATCTTTTGTATATTTGGATTGATGAATAGAAAATTCCATCAGCCTTTTGTTTGATTTGCAACCCCAGAAAGAACTGTAATTCTCCCATGGCACTCATTTCAAACTTCTGTTGCATCAACTTTGTAAAGCATCACACAACTTTGGATCAGAGGATGCAAAATAATATCATCTACATAAATTTGAACAAGCGTTATGGCTGCCCAGCTTTCTTAATAAATAAAGTCTTGTCTATGGAGCCTCTAGTGAAATTGTTTTCCAGAAGAAAGTTTGATAATGTCTCATACCAGGCTCTGGGAGCTTGTTTTACCCATAAAGAGCTTTATCAAGCTTATACACCCAATTAGGATGTTTGTTGTCCTCAAAGCCTGGAGGTTGACATACATAAACCTCTTCTTTAACTTTTCCATACAAAATGCACTTTGACATCCATTTGAAAGACTTTAAGTTTTTGATAGCAGCATAAGCTAAAACATCGAATTGCTTCCCAGTCTGGCTACAGGGGCAAAGGTTTCATCATAATCAATACCTTCTTCTTGTGCAAACCCCTGAACAACCAGTCTGGCCTTGTTCTTAACAATAAGCCCATTTTCATCAGTTTTGTTCCTAAACACCCATTTAGTGCCTATTGCACACTTACCTGGAGGTAAGGAACCAGTTCCCACACTGCTTTTCTTGAACTGAAGAAGCTCAAGCTGCATGGCATCAACCCATCCATTGTCCTTTAAAGCAATGTGATAATTCTTTGGCTCTTGCTGACTGATGAAGAGAGCATAGAAGCAGAAATTTTGACAATTGACTTTCTTGTTGATACTCCAGCAGTGATATCACCAATGATTTGAGACATGGGGTGATTCTTCAGATCTTGATACACAATGAGATCTGTTTCAAGTGTTTGTAGCCGTTCAGCAGCAACAGATGGTGATGGTGAATCATTTCCTTGAAACCATCAGTGGATGGTAATTCAAAGGAAGTTGAATTCGAAGAAATCTCATCACATTTGTTGTGGATGGTGCTACGGCGCTACAGGAACATCAGGTCTAGTTGAATCAGGCAGCTGATCACTAAACCTGAAGAGGTGAGTACTGCATCATCATCATCATCATCAGCGTACCACCAGGTGGTGAACTGTTGACAGGAGCAACGCAGGAGTTTGATAAGGAACAAATTGCAGTATGTCCAGATCAAATAACTCCACAGGACTTTGTGGAATCTGTCCTTTGGAGATTCATTAAACTTGACATGTAGAGTTTCTTCAACCATCTTTGTTCTGCAGTTGAAGACTCTGTATGCTTGCAAGTAGATGAATAACCAACAAAGTATCCTGCATCCACCTTAGGATCAAATTTGTGGAGTTGATCCTTGGTGTTGAGAATAAAACAGGGACAACCCAATGCTTTGAAAATGAAATCAGTGGAGCCAAATGATGGAGAACTTCATATGGAGTCTTCATCAACCTCTGTTTACTAAAACTCTATTTTGCACATAACAAGCTGTGTTTGACAGCTTCGGCCCAAAGGTCAATGGCAAACCTGAGTCAGCCAGCATGGACCTTGCAGCTTCAATGAGGGTCCTGTTCTTTCTCTCCACTACTCCATTTTGTTCCGGAGTCCTTGGAATGCTGAACTGCCTTTTGATTCCCTTTGAGAGATAGAAGTCATCAAGTGTATGATTTCTGAACTCAGTTCCATTATCACTCCTGATACACTTGACTGGAAGAATACTGCTTCTCAATGTACAGCAAAAGTGGATAATCTTCTGAGCAGCCTCATCCTTTGAATGTAGAAAGAAAGTCCATACAAATCTGGAGTAATCATCCACAATTACCAGACAGTATCTCTTCTTTGCCATGCTCATTACTCCACACAGGACCAAATAGATCCATATGTCAGTAATTGCAAGCGGCAGTGGACTTGGACACTTCAATAGGAGGGAATGAAACCTTGTGGTTTTTCCTTTTAAACAAGCAGTGCATGTTTCATCACAGTGGACCACCTTTATTGGTAAGCTCTCGACTAAACTATTGTGGCTAAGCTGATTCATGTTTTTGAGATTAACATGACCCAGCCTCCTTGCCATAGTTTAGATTCTTGAAAGAGGCTTTGGAAAATAGGCAAGGATTGCCTTTGAGATCTATCTTTTTAGAGAGATCTAAGGCATACACTCTTCCTGTCCTGTTGGCTTTCAGGAGAGTGTGATCATCCACACCTTGTCAATCAAGGGCAAAACTCTGGATGACAGATCCTACATTTTTGACTTGTGAAAAGGGCAACATGGCCTTATCACATATTTGACTGACACTCAAGAGGTTGTACTTGAGATTTTCCACATGATTAACATCATCAATTTGATTTCTCCATTGGAGACAAAGCCCTTACCGATGAGTAACCCCTAGCATCATTGCCAAAGAGACAAATCCCCTTCTTTCCTTGAGAGTAGTCATGAAGAAGAGAGATGTTCCCAGTCATGTGCATATCTATCCCCCACTGTCTACATACCAGATGCTATTTTGGCATGTTGAAGAACCCTGCAATAATAAACATCAGTTAGTTTTAGAGACCCAAACCTTTTTGTTTTGGCCTGGTCTCATCAATAGATGGTAAACTAGCATGTTTATTTGTAACACAGCCTGAGAGGAAGAAGATGGTGCAGAAGAGGAGTCCCTTGGGCTTAGACCTCCTTTTCTGTGGTTTCAACATAGGAAATCTAGTTGGTTAACTCTACCCAACCATGTTGTACCTCATCACCAGCTGTGTCTGATTTTGTGATAAAGCTTTCAGCTCATCAGACACATGCTAGTGGAGTTAGATAAGGTCCTATGTTGCACCTCTTCTTTTTTTGAGCACCCTCAGCTGTCACCTGTTTAACTCCTTCCTTTTTGGATTGCTTTAAGGACTTAAGGGTTCAGGATTTGATGTTGCTGATACAAATGTGGTCTCAAACTCAGTTTTCATTTTTACCATTTTCTTATTAATTTCTTCCTTTGTTTGAGTTTGGAACCTCTTTTGTACCAACAATCATCTGTAAGATGATTGAACAAACCACAACTTCACATGGTTTCTTCTTCATCTTAGGTTGATCATCCACCTAAAGATGGTGAAGCAACAGAAGACTTGTTCTTCAATGCTTGGAAGCATTGGTTGCTTTCTTGACAGCATCTTTAGTAGTCCTTCAAACTCTTTCTACTGCCAGTTTTCTTCTCTTCAGTACTGACAGCATTTGAAGTTTGAACTTCAGGATTTGAATCCTGCTCTCCAGTCCTTTCAGGACCTTCAGGATTGACTCCTGAGTTGATCAGACTTATGGTCTGATTCACATTGATCATGCATGCTCATTTCGGATTCATCTGTGATAGTTCGAGAAGACTGGACTTGATACTGACTGACTACTGTCTGCATGTGTTCATATCAGAAGGGAGTTCACATGCTTGATGGATTGGTTATCACTCTCACCATCAGATTCTACCTCTGCTCTTGGGTAAATCTGTTGGAGCAGTGTGATTGTAACCAATCCAACTTCACATTTGAAGCAGATTGCTTACGAAGAAGCATTTCAAAACCTTTGCATGATTGTACCCATCTATCACACTCGACCTGGGTAACTGCAAGGGTTTCTTTGAGATCTTTGTACTTCTCTAGAAGTACATCTTCTCTAGCCTTATCATCATTATTTTGCAATTCAGTTTATAAATCTCATCATTTTTATCTTGAGCACAAACTCAAACTCAGCTTTGTTTTTGGAAATTACTTGTTCTAGCTCAATGTTCTTATTAATTAAAGCTACATTTGCTTCTCTAATGGAAGCAAATGCTGCTATGCATTGTTTCAGAACATAATTTGGGCTTTTGCCTCAGAGGATACCTGTGATACCTGAGGTGTAGAGGCATTGGAAGATGAAGTATCAGCAGACTCCAAAGCCATAAGAGCTAGATTCCCAAAGGACTGTCACCACCATGTTTGACCAGCACCTGAGAACAGTTGATCATGACCAGACAAGTCATCTGTGTAAACTGCTCCAGTCAACAACTCCTGGGGTGAAGAAGCTGTGTTGTTGAGATGAAGGTTGTGTGAATGAGAGAAGAAGGCTGAGGTTCTGGTAATGCATGAGGTTGTGGTGTCATAGGAACCTGAACTTGACTTGACTGTGGCATGTAATAACAAGGATACTGATAAGGCATTTGACCCTGAGGACAAAATATGCCGGAGATTGTTGTTGAGGATGATGACTATATGTGACAGGATGTTGCCCTCTGTTTTGTTGACTGTTGCCAGGAAAAGTCACAAAGGGTGCAGTAGAGTTTGATCCAGTTGATCTACACTCTCTGCAAAGTGTCCAAGCCGTTGGCATTTGTGACACCTCAACTTGCTCTTGTCAAAACCAACTTTGGTTTTGCCAGAGAGTCCTGGGAATTTTTCTTCCAGTTCTTTTGTAGAACTTCTGAGATCTGATATTTATCAGGCCATTTGGCTCAAAATATCCATCTCTTCTAATTCATCATCAGCAATCCCCTTGAATCATCCATGATGAAACATAATTGTCATTATTACCTCCAGTAAACTGACCATCAACACTTACAAATGCAGAATTAGAAGTGCTCGAAGAGAAATTAATATGCATCATACTGGCTTCAGATGGGCATATTCTGACTCATGACCCACCAAGGCAGTGTTGCCTTGTATAAAGTCTTCAGTGAGCTTTCCAGATGAAGACAGCTTTCTCTTCTGTCTATCTCTCTCTCAAAGTGAGCAATTTCCCATGGAGTTGGGTGAGAGATAGTTTGTCCATACTTGCACTGGAGCGTAGGACAATAGTATATGTGTCCCATCTCTCAGGCAGTGATCTGAGAAATCTGTTATTCATCTGAATATTGGTTGTATTGGTGTATTCAAGTTTGACCATTTTTTAGTTCAGAGATCAAACAAGAAAACCGCTCATATGTTGAGTCAGTGTCTCACCCTTTCTATGAGAGAATGTCTCATATTGTTGGGCAAGAATTTCTCTATTATTTGCCAAGACCTCATCAGTTCCTCCAAATTGTTCTTTCAAAGCAATCCAGAGGTCATGGGCAGTTTCATGATGCATTAGCCCAGAATAGATTTCATTGGGCAAAGCCATGGCCAGAATTCCATGGGCTTTTGCATCAATCTCAAGCAACTTTTTATCCTCATCTGAGTATTGCTCCCTCCTCTTCGGAACCATTTGATTGGTTTCCGGGTTATTCACCATAGGCTTGTGTGGACCATGTACCACAGATGTCCCAACACCCTGCGCTGTTAACAGACAGGTGATGGAGCATACGTCTTTGCCATATGTTATACTCATTCCTAACCAGCATAGGAGGCTTGGTTGAGGAACCAGTATTGTGAGGATCATTGGAGGGAGTGGTCATTTTCAGTTCAAAAACAGTTTTAGTTCAAGTTTAAAAAGAAGTTTTAGACAACCACAACAAACTCAATGAGAACCAAGGAAAGATCTCAGATGAATGAGCAGAAATACAGAAAAATTCATCTCTATAACCGTTTTCTTGCAAAACAAAAGCTAATTCAATCAAACTTGGATCTTGAACAGCAGTTTCAATGATCAATTATTAGATCGATCAATGATTAACCGGCTCTGATACCATTTGACAGGATCAGTGATCACAAGTTTGACGTATCAGAATATAAAGCAGCGGAATACAAACACGAATTAGACAAATTGTAGCAAGCAATCGATACTTGTAAGCGTTAAGATCGCATACAGTTATAGGGAGAGAATATGAATTTCTGATTTCTAGGAATGTTTATAGATGTAAATATTTCTAATCGAATCAATTAATCATTCCATTCAATTGCTCAAATCGCTTACTATTACAATAGGTTGTCACTCCTTATATAGAGTGCAACAGTCACTGCTGTTATCACGGAAAGTGACAACTGGCAGATCCAATACAGAAATAACTAATTCTTAACAACTACTGAAATGTTCACAACTACTGAGGACATATCAGCAAGTTAAGTACAAATATAAAACTACTGAAACTACAACGACTGAAGAACAGCTCTTCAGTCGTTTTACAAAACTACTGAAACATAAAACATAAACTACTGATATCACAACTACTGAAGAAGTACTCTTCAGCAGTTGTGACAAACTACTGAGGCTTCAGTACTTGTTCTTCAGACTTTTCCATCAGGTGTTTCATCAGCTGATGACTTCAGTAGATCATCAGCTGATGTCTTCAGTCTTTGTCTTCAGACTTTGTACATCAGTTGTTGATCTTCACACTTGTGAACTCTTCAGCTGTTGTACTTCAGTACTTTGGTCTTTCAGCTTCAGCACTTGTGTTCTTCAGCTGTTGTACTTCAGCACTTTGGTTCTTCAGCTGTTAAGGTCTTCAGCACTTGATCTTCAGCTGTTGAAGTCTTCAGCACTTGTCAAACTACTGATGAGGCTTTCAGCAGTTGTTGTGATACCGTGTGGGACTTAGAGGTTTTCTGATCTTGGCTCATTGGTTCTTTTGGTCCAATATTATATTAGGTTCTCTTTGTAACTCATTCCACACTGCTTGTAGAGTCTTGTATTATTGAGTTGAGAAACAATATATAAAAGTACTTGAAAATTACTTCTAATATTCTTTATTACTTTCTATATTGTGATCACTCTTACTGATTCTATCTTTATTCAAGTATTGTTCTAGGTTAGTTTGAGAGAAAGAAAGTGTTAAGTGACCATATCGATCTTGCAATTGGTATCAGAGCTCTCAGGCTCTTGATTGTGTGATCTAACCATCCAAATCAACTTGTTTTACACTCCTCCCTACAACCCACTCACTCAAAATGACCCTTAACAAGTCTGAGGTGAGATGGGAACTATGACAAAGGTTCTCATCATTACCTAAAATTTCTGGTCCTGGGGCAGGAGAATGGAAGGCTTCATCAGATACCCAAATAGCAGGATGGAACTCCATTGTCAATGCCCGTATAAGCCAAAGGTGGCATCACCTGGTGGAAACAGTGCCATGATAGAAAAGGCTGTTGAGGACTATTCTAATGAAGACACAAAGAAGATGGACATCGACAGCAATGCTATGACCATTCTCATGACTGCAATAATAAACTCCATTATGGTGGGGTTCGAGCATTGCACAACTGCCAAAGAACTGTTTGATGCACTTGCTCACATGTACTCAAGCTCCAACGACTCGAAGAAGGACTCGCTGAAGCAGCAGTTTGAGAACTTCACTCATATTGCTAGAGAGACTCTCAGCCAATAGTACTTCAGGTACATGGATCTTATGTCTTCACTTCAGTCTGTGAAGATCACTCCTGAACTTAGAGATCTTACTAGAAAGTTCATGACTGCTATTCCACACAAGTGGACATTCTACTGTGTCTCTATCAAGAGGATAGAGAACTTGAACACTCTCAGCATGACTGAACTCTATGGCGTCCTCGATGGATATCGCCTAGAGATGGAGAGTAAGAAGGGCCATCAAACAAGCAGACCTGAGTCTTTCTGCTAGCATGCTTTAATGGTTGCTAAAGGCTCATTAACCACATAACCTCAACATTACTTGACCTACCAGCAGCATCCTGCTCTTTGGACCATACATCACTTTCCCTGAGACTCCAAGGTCTCAACAGGCTCAACACAACTCCTTTGAGGAAAGTTGTGTCTTTGTCTCAGGAAGTGGACACCATGGTGATTTTCAATACTGCTTTGATGATCTTGAGTGTTTCAGTCCAGATGATGTAGAGTACATGGACATTGTCCAACAGATGGCTCTTTTAACTTATAGAGCAAAAAAGTTCTTTAAGAGAACCAGAAGGCATTTCCCTCAAAACGCAACTACTAGCAAGTTTGGGTTTGACAAGACCAAGGCAAAGTGTTACAACTGTAACAACTAGGTCACTTTGCAAGGGAATGCAAGGCTCCAAGACCAATCCGGGAACCCCACAGGCCTCCACATATCCCTCAAACTCAAAGCCCGCTAAGAAGTCAACTAAAATGGCTGCAATGGCTCAAGAAGTTGACTAGAGCTTCATGGTGCAGGATGTGACTCCCGCTCAAGCTCTCATGACCGGAATAGACGATGCCCATGTATATGAACATCTCTCCACTCCAGCCTGTATAACTAAAGTTAGACTTTATCAGGACTACAATATGGAAATGTGATGTGATATTGAGTCTTTAAATATTCTAAAATCTGATTTTAAGAGAGTTGTATCTGACTACCAAATGAAAATTGAGGAGTTAGAGAAAACTGTGTCTCTTTTAAAACATGAACACACCAACTACAAGACTCAAATAAAGGATCTGATATCCAAATTGCCTGAGCCTCAAGCCCAGCTTATCACTGCTGAGGCTCAGGCCAAGAAGCATGCTATTTCTGATCAAAACTTCGAAGCTATTCTTGCATCATCCTCCCATTCCAAACTTTGTTATCAGAACAAAGGAGGGTTGGGAACCAATGAAATTGCTCCACCACACTGCTATGAATCTATTAGACAGCCTAGATGTGGTACTGAGGAGCAAGAGGTTCCAACTGCTGACCCTTCCTCACTAGAGTTGAAGGATGAAGCAACAATAGTGGCCACCATAGGGAAGGAACGGGTAGATGTACCCATCTCCTCCTGTGAAGATCAAATCCTAACCACTAAGGCTAGAAGAAGCAGAGCCAAAGCTGCTAGAAGAACTGCCAAAGAAGGTTGTTGAGTCCAAGCTGAAGATTGACCCAAAGCAGAAATGTGTCTTTATCTCAGCTGGATTCCAAGTGTTAGGCACTTCTGATTCAGGAAAGGAGTGTAATACTAGCAAAAGAAGCCCAAGAAATAGCAAGCCTCACATTCCTAAAACACTAACATTGTATTCATAATGTGTCGTCCGCAAAACCACATGGCAAAAGATAGTTACTATAATCATGCAAGCACAGATTATGCAAATAATGTTAGAAAGAAGGAGTCAGGGAAGGTTTCACATTTTGACATTTTCAGACGGTTCAAGTGATGAAGAAGGGAAAGCTAGTTTGGGAAGAAAGGTTGCTTTCGGAAGAAACTCTTTCTTCCGATAGGAAAATGGCTTAGGAAGCAAAAGCTACTAAGGTTTGGAAGAACATGAAAACCCTGTTGAAACCATCCCAAAAGAAGACTGCGTTGGAAGAAAAGTTGGTGAAGGCTTCTTCCGAAAAGAAAGAAGCTTCGGAACATGGCCATGCTACAAAAGCTTCAACAAGCACATCCTCCAAGGTCAACCAAAGGGTGGACCGGAAGATCAAGGAAGATGCTGCAACTTAAACCTCTTCTTCAAAGACCTCTGTTGAACCCCCATGCATATCTTTTGGTTCCATTATGACATTATCTTTGGAAGAACCCAAGACCAACAACGCTTGGGCTTCCAATCAAAACTGACAATCTCATCTTATGTGCAGGGACATCCATATGACAAGAACAACAATGTCTGGATCGTAGAGAGTGGATGCTCCATGCACATGACAGGGAAAAAATCTCTTCTTCAATAGTTTCAACACTATGATGGAGGTCCTATCCAATTTGGAGCTGAGGCCGGAGGATATATTTCTGGTAGTGGGAGTATATCCACTGGTAAGTTAAAGGTTGACAAAGTTCACTTTGTCAAACAGCTTGAACATAATCTGTTAAGTGTTTCTCAATTCTGTGATCAAAAGAACTAGATTCTTTTCATAGAACATGAGTGCAATATCCTCAAACCAGGGATGACAATTCCTCCGGAATTAGTGCTTCTTAGATCTCTCAGGAAAGGGGATACGTACAAGCTGGATATGAACATGCTTCCCCAATAGGTGAAGTATCATGCTTTCTTTCCAAAGCTGATAGTGATGAGTCAACACTGTGCATAAACGTATGTGTCATGTATATTTTAAGATAATGAATAATTTGGCTAAAAATAACTTGGTACATGGTTTGCCTAAAAATGGAATTTTTCTTCAAAGATAACTTGTTGCATGCCTGAAAGGGAAACAACGCAGGACATCTCACAAATCCAAATGTGTTAACTCTATCACAACTCCATTACACATATTGCACATGGATCTTTTTGGTCCCATACGTATAATGAGCATTGGAAGGAAATCATATGGCCTTGTAATCGTTGATGAATTTACAAGATTCACATGCGTATTTTTTTTAAGAACTAAAGATGAAACTGTTGAAACATTAAAATCTTTTATTCTTTAAATAGAAAATCAAATTGATCACAAGGTTAAAATAATTAGAAGTGATCAAGGGACTGAGTTAAGAACCTCGTTCTTCAATCATTTTATAACACAAAAGGTATTGCCAGACAATATAGTGCTCCCAGAACTCCTCAACAAAACAGTGTTGCTGAGAGGAGGAACAGGACACTTATTGAGGCTGCTCGAACTATGCTATCTGATTCAAAACTACCTCTAACATTCTGGGCAGAGGCAGTCAATACTGCATGCTATGTGCAGAACAGAATTCTTGTAGTTAAGCCCCATGGAAAAACCCGTTATGAGCTATGGAACAAGAGGCCACCGTTTATTGGCGTTCTAAGGTCCTTTGGCAGCAAGTGTACCATAGTTAACAAAAAAGGCAATTTAGCAAAATTTGTTGAAAACTCGGATGATGCTATCTTTGTTAGATACTCTTCCATCTCCAAAGCTTATAGAGTATACAACATTAAGAATCAACAATTTGAGGAGTCATCCAACATAGTTGTTAATGAGCACACTCCTTATGTTAGGGGGAATGGCCTGGATCATATGTTTGATTTAGAATTGTTTCCAAACTATTCTAAACCAACTTGTGAGAATGTTTCAGCTGGAACAATTGCTCAAAATGATGCCGATGATTAACTGTTTGAGCTACCCAGACATCTTCTAAATTCTACAAGAGCTACAACAAATTAAGTTTCCACCATTCACAGATCTGATAGCTTAACCATATCGAGGATTAGTGAGACTTCAACAAGTAAATCACTTGCTGAGCCTCAAAACTCATCAGATGATCCACCACAACACTAGGCAGAAGGAAGTACTAGTTTGAAGCAACAGGCCACTATTAATACTACCTCACAGCCAACCATTGATGATGTTTCTCACTCATTCAATCAGTCCTCACTGAATGATTTTGAAACAGTAGCTCGACAGAGTGTTCCAGTTCCTCAGTAGCATATGTCCAACTTGGACCTATCTTTGCAACTGGAAGTAATTCCTCACCTTAGGATTCATGACACTCATCCTGCGGAGAACATCATTGGGGATGTCACTAAGGGTGTGAGAAGAAGAGGACAGATTCATCATGGGAATGTCTGCTTGTACTCATGCTTTCTATCCCAGATGGAACCCAAAAAGGTAGAAGATGCCTTGAAAGATAGTAGTTGGCTTGAATAGATGCAAGAGGAGCTGATTCCATTCAAGAGACAGAAGGTATGGAACCTATTTCCGCTACCATCTGGTCAAGTACCAATAGGCACCAAATGGGTTTTCAGAAACAAGAGAGATAATAGAGGCTTGATCATTAAGAACAAAGCAAGACTTGTAGTTCAAGGATACACAAAAGAGGAAGGAATTGATTATACTGATATCTTTGCCCTAGTTGCAAGACTTGAGGCAGTTAGGATCTTCCTTGCTTATGTTGCATCCAAGGACTTCACTGTCTATCAACTTGATGTCAAGTGTGCCTTTCTATATGGGGATATAGATATAGAAGTCTATGTATGCCAACCTCCAGGATTTGAAGACCCACATAACCCCAACTATGTGTGTAAATTGGATAAAGCTCTATATGGGCTACACCAATCACCTAGGCTATGGTAAGAGACTCTATCTTAGTTTCTTCTGAAGAGTGGCTGCACTAGAGATACCATTGACAAGACTCTCTTCATGAGAAAGTCTGGAAAGGATATTTTTCTTGTTCAAGTCTATGTCGATGACATCATATTTCGAACGGGAATTAGGGACTGATGGCCCAGCAACTCTATAACAAGTTTCTGTTGAGAACCTCTTCTGATCAGCCAAGCCCAGAAGCTGCAATGCTCTACTTTGGAGCTGAAGAGCTTCAGAGGCTGACTGCACCTTCTACCACTATGGAAGAAGTTGGTCAACCTAAGGTCCACATGGAACCTAAGATTCCTTTTGAAGGGGAAATGGGAACTGATGGCACATCAACTGAAACAGTAGGGACATAATCTGCATCTCCTCCAACTTCCGAAGCTAAAGTTAAAGCCTCAGAAGAACAAGCTGAATCTTCAAAAGCTGAAATGGAAGCTACGGAAGGACTGTTTAAAATGTCCAAGGAACTGATCATCACAGATTAAATCCTTGAAATGGCATCTGAGGTGAACAATAAGGATTTTCTGAATCTACCTCCATCCTAGACAGGATCTCTGCCTCTCTCACAATCCGAATCCACTTTCCAAGAACCACCACAATCAGGCTCTTCAAAAGATAAAGGGAAAAGAAAGATGACTGCGAAAGAGCTTCAGGAAGAGGAGAAGATTGGGAAACTTAAGAGGAAAGGAAGACTTCCAACTGAGAAGTTGCTAGCTACTAGTACAAAAGTAGTTGCTACCAATCAGGAGGCTGCCAACAATAAGAGAAGGGAAGAGATCATTGACCAGCTTATACAAATGGGAGCTGCCAATGATGAAAAACTCCTGCTACCACTAGAGGAGTTGGTGAATCTGGAGAAGGCACCCGGCTGGAACTTGAATAAGAAGCTAGGTTGGCCTTGGAGAAAGAAGAAGAAGAAGAATAGAAGGAAGCTGAATTGCAGCTGAGGAGAGACATGATAAATTTCTAATCTCCAGAGGCTTTAATCTTTAAGAACTGTCTCCACACAACGATAAGACGATCCTCTAGCTCTACAACAAAAAGCAGGATCAAATGGAGAAAGAAAGAAGAAAGGCTGCAAGAGAAAGGGCAAAGGAGAACAAGAAGAAGGAGGAAAAAGCTTGGGTCACTGCAATCAGGAAGCTTAGTGAAAAGGCCTGGATGAAAGACTATCTTCGAGCCCATGGCTTCTCTGGAAGGCAGGTGGGTCCCATGTCTGAGAAGACACTCCAACGGATTATCAGTGAAATCAAGGCTGACATCCGGTTGGGAAAGAGAAAAGAGATGTACAAAAGAGTAAAGGGGATGACCTTCACTGCAACCACCCAACCACAACCTGAACCCTCACTCCTACTTTTCATCATCAAAACCGAACCCTTCACCCCTAAACGCACATCTTTGCCCACATCCATCTCATCACCCCAACCACCTAAACTTCCCATCCTCCATCCAAAAACACTTCCCAGAACCTTTGAACCTCAACCTACCCAACAACCATCCAAACCATCCCCTCAGCCTTCTCAACATCTCTCTCTTGAGGAGTTCAAGGTAATCAAGACCAAGTTCATCAACTACACAACTTTGAGCGAAGTCTCATATGATGAAGATTCTATCAACATTCCCTATGTTAATGGATCCTCTTGTTCCCTTATAAGAGATCCATTTCTTGATTTACCTCGAGGAATATTGGACCAAGCTGCTAGACTTCTAGGCCTCAAGATGAAGAGAAGAAACTTAGAAGGAAACTGGTGACTATGATAGTACAAGTTACCAAGTTTAGTTGATGACAAAAGGTAAGTTAGGGACATGTCTTGAATACCAAATCTCAGATAAGACTTTATTCAAGATACTTAAACTATAGTCTTGTAGTATAGACTTTAGCTATAGGATCCCAGCTGGTATCAAAGTATATCGGCCTGTAGGTAGTATTATATATAGGTTCTCTTTGTAACTCATTCCACACTGCTTGTAAGAGTCTTGTATTATTGAGTTGAGAAGCAATATAACAGTATCTTGAAAATTACTTCATGTGTTCTTTATTACTTTCTATATTGTGATAAACTCTTACTCATTCTATATTTATCCGAGTATTGTTCTAGGTGAGTTTGAGAGAAAGCAAAGTGTTAAGTGACCAATATCGATCCTGCAGACCTCATTGGTGACTTTAATTCAAACTAAGTTGTTCAACTAGCTGTGGGTTCCCATCTTATCACTGGTTAACACAATCAATTATTCCTAATCAGGGGTGACGAGCAAATAAACGCCACAAATGTATGCGGATGACCACAAAAAGAGCAAAGCACGAAAAAATACGAAAAAAAACACCATCAAGCTAATAACAAATGGTATTGGTGCGTTATGTGGAAAAATATACATGCTCTAACAAGAATATAGGTTGTGTGCCTCTTTGCTGTGCGGTGGCATTGTCTTGAGGATAAGCATAACCTAGATATTCAAGAATTCATTGATGTTTGCCGCCTTTCTGCTATGCGGTTGCACTGACTTAAGGCTTGGCTTCTCTTTGAAAGCTCTAAGAATAGGTTCTTCTTGTCAAACTACCCATAGACCACTCAAAAATCTCCTGAAGATTGATGATTGCCATATAACCATGGGATTAATGTATCACTAATGTGAGTCAAAAGTCTGTGTATGGATTTAAGTGGACAAGTATACTAACAATCATTGTGGCGGTAATTCTTTAAAGTCCAAATCAATATGTGCATCTTATAGTACTAGTATGATTTCCTAAACTTGCTAATGACTGTCGATGAAAACAAGAATCTAGCATCAAAAGATTTTGGTAACACGTCCTCAATGATTTGATTACTTGTATGATTCCATAATGAATCGTTCCAGTTATGGTCAAAATAACTTGAAGCTGTACTGTTCTAGAAAGAAATCTGCTAGATATCTATCTTAAAATTTTCACCTCACACAAAATCACAAAAATATGTTAAGTTTTATGTTTTAGTTATAGTTGTTTTGTTTTGTTTCAATTTTTAGTCAAATTTAGTTTTAATCGTCGGACTATGTAATGGAATTTTATCTGGGATTTAATCACTTAAAAGGTTACGTCTGAGCTGACCACACATATTTTCAAATGTCAAATGGGTCACGTCTGAGGTGACAAAATGTTCTACTGTTAAAAGGATCACGTCAAAGGTGACAAAATGTTCCCAAAGTTAAAAACGATCATGTATAGATGATCGAATGCTCCTAATGTTTTATCAATTGTAAAAAGTGATAAATGTAAAATGTTCATAGAGTCAAACATATAAGAATGAGCCATTCACATGACTGGACCAGCCGTACGATTGAGCCAGACAAATGAGCCCAATCGCACGACTAAGCCACACGTATGGCCCAGACGTGCGATTGGACCATCAGCATGGGTAAATTCATGCGATTGGATCATCAGAATGAACCAATCGCACAAATGGAAGCAACTGAATGGGGTTGGCGCACGACTGAAACTCAGTCACATGCATGAACCATCAGGATGAGTAAATTCATGCGATTGGGTCATTAGAATGAACCATCGCACAAATGGAAGCAACTGAATGGGGTTGTCGCACGACTGAAACTCAGTCGCATTAGTGAATGTGACCGATTGAGTGAGTTGCACAACTGAAACTCAATCGCCCCAACTAGCTATGCGATTAAGTCCAGTCGCACGACTGGTGGAAACCCTAGAATAAATAAAGGGGGGGTCGGTCGCAAACCCTATTCACCCCCATCGCTCATTTTTTTCGCACAACTTAACATTACTCTGCCCAATTTAGTTTGATTGTTAATGGACTGTGATTATTACGTTCTAACGATTTCGAGTGACTCCACAGGTAATGCGCAACGATTTCGAGTCAATTGTTCTATCGATTCGTCCTCAAAAGATCGAAATTATGCACTAAAACTTAACTGAGACTAGTTTGAGTAATAAACTGATAGATCTAAGTAAAATATTAAAATAAAGGTTATTAGGTGCTATGTTGGTGTTTGCAAGACTAATGAGCCAAACTACGACGTCTAAAATTACGATTTGCTCAAAATTTGAATTTGGATGGAACAACAGTGTGTCATGCGAAAGGGCACCCGGATGAACTTCAATCGCACAGCTAAACCATGTGAATGAGTTCAGTTGCATGACTAGTTCAACAACTTGGGATAGCATACGACTAAGCCCAGTCGTATGCTCAGTCGTGCGTATGAGCTCAATCGCTTGTCTAAATCTCATCGCACTGTTCATTTGCATGATAGAACAGAAAGATTCAAGTTAAGAAATTCAATGGTTATTATGTTACACATTCTAATATTTACCTATTTGTGTAACAGATGACGAGTCGCTGGACCATGAGTACTAAGCACAACATATGTGCTCACCTGGATTTGACGTCCAGGAATGCTGTAGATTTTTCGAGCATCATCACATTCCTACGGTGATCTAGGATATTCCGAGCCATCTCGACACCATGTGTCCCTTATTGCTTGGTCCACCATGCTTTCTGGGAAAGCGCTGTGGTGGATAGGTCCTCTGAGCCCCATTTTATTAGGAGCTCGATATTCGGGCAGGCTATTGAGATCACAAAGGATGATGTCCGGATTGTTCTAGAGTTTGGGGATGACGCAGATTGTCGCACATGATTACACCCACCTATCGTTCTAGGATGTTTCCTGAGGGCTAAGTACTCTCGAGACATCAATGAAGGTGTGCTCAACAAGAGCAACATGTGCCCTCAATTCAACTACCACATCGATATGTTGTTCAAGTGCATAGCCCCTCGAAAAGGAGGGTTCGACGAGCTTTCCGATCAGATCCAGAACGCTTACGTAGCGTTGCTGCTAAACCACCCGTTCAGCTTTTCTAGGATGACCTTCACTATCTGGTGGAGAACATTGAGGGGAAGGGGAGGAGGGGTTTTGTATGTACCCTCGATTCATTTAGATGATCATTGATTAGAAGCTACCGTCGCTGCCGAAGGAGAAGGAGGACGCAGTAGTGCTTGAGGTGATGGACAATACCTCCTTGGGCCGCATGAAGGTTTATAGGGGGAAGCAAGTTAAGCCCCCTGTTAGGAGATTGTTCAGGCATCTGGCTCGGGAGGTTTATTTGGCACTCGCTAGGAGAAAGTGGCGCCACGAGGACAGTGATCTGAATATGGAGCAGATTGTGCTCCCAGATGATGACTCCGATGATGATAAGAGTGGTGATGGTGAAGATGCATGGCCCGCTCAATCGAGGGCCCCCATTGCTGATATAGCATCTCTAGCATTCACCCAAGGCGGAATAGAGGGAGCTGGTTTCCATTAGGACTTTCGTCCTGATGAGGAGGAGGAGACAGAGGAGGAGCCTTTGACTCGTATTTGTGGGGAGCAGGGTGATTGCCACCGAACGAGGTATTCGGGAGGTTGGAGGACGCCCTAGCGAGTCTGGGGAGACCGCTGCAGATCGCAGTTGTACCCCTGATCAGCCCAGCAGCATCCCAGGGGAGCATCCTCCTCAAAAGACATGAGGAGAAAAAGGATGGCTCAGCCCCATGGGATGAAGACTAAGAGGAGGAGGATTAAATTCATCACTACCACCACCACAGCCACCATTACCACGATTCCACCCACCACGCCTACCACCATTCCACCCACCACCACTACCACCATTTCACCCACCACCACTACTACCACTCCACCCATCATGACTACCAAACCTCCACTTGTTACCACTACAGCAACTCCCTCACCATCGACACATATCCCACCACCCATCTTCTCTACATCCACTACCACCACCACCACTCATGGAACCGGAACCTTATCATAGGTCCCACCTACTTTTGGATCCTCTTTCCTATCCATTGTGTTGGAGAGCAGTTGCCTCTCCTGAACTGGTTAGTACTGAAGCTGCTGGTGATGGATGAGCAGAGAGCCACTCAGCTTAATCAACTGATGGAGCTTAATGTCACCCAAGCCCAGAGGATTGAGGCTTAGAGCCAAGAGATCGTAGAGTTGCATGAGATGCAGGCTTCATCTATACACAGGATTGAGGCTTAGAGTCAGGAGATCATAGAGCTACGTGAGTTGCAGACATCCTCTATACATAGGATACATGATTTGGAGGTAAAGAACAAGAAGCTCGTGCTGAGGCTCAAAGGATCCAAGGATGAGCCTCTATAGATATAGAAGGGGAAGACGATGGTGATGATGATAATGATGATGAGGATGATACTGATGATGATGTAGGAGATGATGATGCTCGAGAGAATAAGAGCAGAGATAATGAGGAGGGTGATGATGCTGCTGCATTTGCTGCCACTCAAGCAAGTGAGAGACGATCCAAGAAAGCTCAGGATGAGGGTGCCTCGTCCTTGGCCCCGCCAGCTAAAGAACCCATGATTCAAGATCAAAATAATGATTAGATGTTTATGTATTTTGAGTATTTGTGTAATTGAATGATGTATCAAAACTCATGTATTGAATGTTTATGTATATTTTTGATTATTTAACTGTCTTGATTATTTACTAATGAATGATCTGTTACATGTTTTAAATCAAGTAGATCAACCATATCAGTAGGATGAATATGATGTTGCTCCCCTGTAGCAGATGATGTCTCAATTCACTATGATACTTGATGTGCAAGGGATTGTCAGGAGGTTAGTAAGCTATACTCCTGAAGAAGGAGAAATCATTCACGACCTCAAAGATGACAAGACACTTATTGAGGTTGCTCCAATGATATTAGCTAATTCAAAACTACCTCTAACATTCTGAGCAGAGGTAGTTAGCACTGCATGCTATGCGCAGAACAAAGTTGTTGTAGTAAAGCCATATGGAAAAACCCATTATGAGCTATGGAACAAGAGGCCACCATTCATTGGCTTTCTGAGGTCCTTTGGCCACAGGTGTACCATACTTAACACAAAAGACAATTTAGCAAAATTTGCTGAAAAGTCAGATGATGCTATCTTTGTTGGATACTCTTCTAGCTCCAAAGTTTATAGAGTATACGACATTAAGAATCAACAATTTGAGGAGTCATCCAATATAGTTGTTAATGACAACACTCCTTGTGTTAGGGAGAATGGCCCTGATCATATCTCTGATTTAGAATTGTTTCCAAACTATTCTAAACCATCTTGTGAGAATGTTTCAGCCGGAACAGGTGCTCAAAAATATGTTGATGCTGCTGTTGATGATCAATTGTTTGAGCTACCTAGACCTGTTCGAAATTCTCTAAGAGCTGCTACAAATGAAGCTTCCACCATTCACAGATCTGATAGCTTAACCATATCAAGAAATAGTGAAGCTTCAACAAGTGAATCACTTACTGAGCCTCAAAACTCATTAGGTGATCCACCACAACAACAGGCAGAAAGAAGTAGTGTTTTGAAGGAACAGGCAACTGTTAATACTACTTTACATCCAACAATTGATGATGTTTCTTATTCATTCAGTCAGTCCTCATTGAATGACTTTGAAACAATAGCTTTTGGACAGAGTGTACCAATTCCTGAGCAGAATATGTCCAATCTAGATATATCTCTACAACTGGAAGTGATTCCTCGTCTTAGGATTCATAACACTCATCCAACTAAGAAAATCATAGGGGATGTCTCTAAAGGTGTGAGAACAAGAGGGCACACTCATCATGGGAATATCTACTTGTACTCATGCTTTTTATCCTAGATGGAACCCAAGAAGGTGGAAGATGCCTTCAAAGATAGTAGCTGGCTTGAATCGATGTAAGAGGAGCTGCTTCAATTCAAGAGATAAAAGGTATGGAACCTATGTCCGCTACCATCTGGTCAAGTACCTAGAGTATACACCCAAGAGGAAGGAATCAATTATACTAATGTCTTTGCACCTGTTGCAAGACTTGAGGCAGTTAGGATCTTCCTTGCTTATGTTGCATCCAAGGACTTCACTATTTACCAGCTTGATGTCAAGTGTGCCTTTCTATATGGGGATATAGATAGGGAAGTCTATGTGTGCCAACCTCCAGCATTTGAAGACCCACAGCACCCCAAGTATGTGTGGAAATTGGATAAAGCTCTATATGGGCTACACCAACCGTTTTGACTATGGTATGAGACTTTGTCTAAGTTTCTTCTGAAGAATGGCTACACTAGAGGTACCATTGACAAGACTCTCTTCATCAGATAGTCTGGAAAGGACATTTTGGTTGTTCAAGTATATGTAGATGATATCATATTTTGTTCTTCAAATGACCAAATGTGTAAGGACTTTGAAAGAGTTATGAAGAAAAAGTTTGAGATGAGTTCCATGGGAAAATGGATTTTTTCCTTTGAATTCAGGTGAAGTAAATGAAGGAAGCATTTTTCATTAATCAATCAAACTATGTTTTTGACATTATAGAAAGATTTGAGATGAAAGATTAGAAGCCTGCCAAGACACCCATACCTAGAAACCACAATCTTTGTCCTGACCTTCAGGGGGAGGATACTGATCAACATCAGTATAGGGCAATTATTGGTTCTCTGATATATCTCACAGCCAGTAGACATGATATCATGTTTGCTACGTGCATCTGTGCAAGAGGCTGCTCCAAAGGTGTCTCATCTAGCTGTTGTTAGAGAATCCTCAGATACCTCAAAGGAGCACCTAAACTAGGCCTCTGGTATCCTAGAAACAGGATTTCAATCTCTATGAATACTCTGATAGTAACTATGGCGGGTGCAATATTGACAAGAAATCCACATCAGGAGGATGTCAATTTCTTGGTGGAAGGATCATCTCATGGCAATGCAAGAAGCAATCCTATGTCTCTACATCAACTGTTGAAGCTGAATACATTGACGTTGCTCGCTGTTGTGCTCAACTGCTATGGATTCAGAATCAGATGTTAGACTATGGTTCAACTTTATGAGTACTCCTTTCCAAATTGACAACAACAGTGCTATCTCCATTACTAAAAATCCGATGAAGCACTCCAAGACAAAGCATATTGATATCAGGTACCATTTCATTAGAAATATTCATGAGAAAAATCTTACTAAACTAATCAAAGTTGAATCAAATGAACAATATGTTGATTTGTTCACCAAGCTTTTGATGAACAAAGATATAAGTATCTCATAACAGCTATTGGGATGATAAACATTGATTAGATTACCTTTTTTGAAAACCTGTTAATATGTAATGTTCTATGTCAATACAATTTAAGCCCTGTTACAGAAGGTCTGTCTAAAATTTTCTAAGTACAAATTTCCTCCGAAGAGAAATTAACCCTCGGAAGCTATTTTCATATCTTCCGAAGCAAAATTTCTCAAAGGATAATTTTGTTCTTGTAAGAGTTTTTGGTCTCGGAAGAAGCGATTGATTTCATATCAGATCTATATTCGAGGCTTACACACACTCTCCATTCGGAAAGCAATCCTGACCTTTGGAAGCAAAGTCTTCGCTTCGGAAGTAAGAATTGCCTTTGGAAGACAAATTACCTGCAGAAATGTTTTATATTAGGAAGAGAGATTTTACTATGTAACGGAAATCTCTTGGGCCCCAAAATGTAAAAAGCAAATATTTTGTTAATGATGTTAGATTATTTAACTGATTTTAACCTTACCGCCACTGTCATTTCTTCCACTAAAACATCACATCACCTTATCCTAACCTCCATTACCGCCTTCCCACCCTCTTTTAAATAATCTCGACTATTCAATTTCATCTTCTTACTTGAAATATTTACTGCCCTAAAAATTTTCTCCACTCCAACTTTACCCAAGCTCAATTCATCCTCATTCACCTTTCTCCAATGGCACTTGTTAGGATCAGTGATCTACGTTCGATTGATTAGAGAGTATAGCAGCGGAATTCTAACAATGAATTAGCCAATTCACAAGAACGAAAAGATATTCAATGAAGAACAAAAACGGTTATAGATAAAGAGAAATCTGCAAATAAATTTCATTCAATATTTGCTTTCGTGGTAAGGGAATATCACACTTACAATTAGGTCGACACCTCTTATATAAGAGATGTGATGTCTGCTGATGTCACTTGATAGTGACATCTAACAGAATTATTCCAACTGAAACACAACTACTGAAGATGTCGAAACAACTGACATCTTCTTACAAAAATACTAAGTGTTATCAGTTACTACAACTACTGAAAAACATAAAACTACTTACACTACAACGACTGAAGAACAAGCTCTACAGTCGTTTTAAAAAACTACTGAAAATAAAAACATAAAACTACTGATATCACAACTACTGAAGAAGTACTCTTCAGCTGTTGTGACAAACTACTGAAACTTTAGTACTTGGTCTTCAGACTTGAACTTCAGACGTTTTATCAGCTGATGACTTCAGTAGATATCATCAGCTCATGTCTTCAGTCTTTGTCTTCAGACTTTGTACACCAGTTGTTGATCTTCAGCACTTGTAGACTCTTCAGCTGTTGTACTTTAGTACTTTGGTCTTCAGCTTCAGCACTTGTGTTCTTCAGCTGTTTAGCTTCAGCACTTGTGTTCTTCAGCTGTTCAGCTTTAGCACTTGTGTTCTTCAACTGTTGAGCTTCAACACTTTAGTCTTCAGCTGTTGAAGTCTTCAGTACTTGATCTTCAGCTGTTGAAGTCTTCAGCACTTGTCGAACTGCTGATGAAGCCTTGAGCAGTTGTTGTGATATCATGTGGGACTTAGAGGTTTTCTGATCTTGGCTCATTGGTTCTTTTGGTCCAACAAACTCCCCCTGAACCAATGCAGCCAAAACCTCTAATTGATTTATTTTCCCACTTATTGTTGGCAAAATGGTTGGTCTTTTTCCTTCTTGATCAGTAGAGAAGATGACCCATATAAGCACTGGCCTGGGAAGAAATCTCAGAGATCTGTTTGGCAAGGTATGAATGGGAACTTTGTTTTGGGGAACTAGACACAGAATTGTTATCCCATTCATGAGATCTACTTCCCCATAATGAGTCTGTATGACTCTCGAACATAGGCCTCAAGGAGAACAACCTGTTCCTCCTTGGAGAGTTCTTCTACTCCTCCTTCAAAGAAGAACTCTGGACCATAGTACTCAGATAAGTACTTCACAGTCCGGCCATTCTTCAACTCCACAGTAGTTACCTCCCTATAGACAAATTCATCAGGATGAGTGCCCTCAAGGAGTAACTGGAGCTCATTCTTCTTAATGTCTTCAAGCTTCATATATAATAACCCCTTTTTGATCATCTTGTTTTCCAGTAAGTCTTGAGGGGTCATTTTTGATTGATGAGCCTTCTTGAATTCATCAATTATTTCCCATGGTGAGACTACAATGGCCAACATAATTGTAGAGTCTGTTGTTTTTCTAACCTGGCCATTGTATTTGAGTGGAATAGATCTTTTGTGGATTCTAGAACTCACCTTGGGGTCTGGCCATACTCTCACTCTCTCCTTCTGATATTGAAATGTGTGACTGAGAGTGTACAGCCTCTGAGCATGCCCTTTCATGGCTTGTATAGATGATGACTGAGGAAATTCCTTGTCAACCATCTTCAGTAGTTGCTCATCGTGCTGCTTCTGCTGTTCTTCATCTTCTATCTTGACTCTAACCATTTCCATTTGAGAGTCAGGTGTGATCATGGGTTGACTCCTGGGTTCTGGTAGCTTAAGAACAGCAGAAAGTGGCAGACAATCATCTTCATCCTCTTCTTCTTCATCTTCTTCTATCCTCAGCAGCCTTCTCCTCCTTCTAGGTGCATCACTGGATGATGGTTGGGTTGGTTTTTGTGGTAAAGGAATTGGTTTTGAAGGTTGAGGATGTTTGGATTTGGGTTTTGAGATTGGTTTGGAGATTTGAGGGGTAGGCTGTTTTTGAGTGGGTGATTTGGAAGGTTGTTCAAGTATTTTGGTTGTGAGTTTGGCTTTTGTTAGCCTTGCCATTTCAAACCTTTTTCCAGCCCCAGCCTCATCAAGTGCTTCAATGATTATCCCCTTATGAAATTGCTCAGACAAACAGATTCTGGTGGCTATAGCCAGAATGCTGTCTCTGGTCCATGAACGAATCTCCATCAGTGATCTTCCTAAGTATTTGGCAATGAATCGAATCATGATCTCCAATCTCTCTTTCTCCAGCACATCATATCCAGCCCATCTGTTTTGAATTTCCTCTACTTCCAACCTCTTGATCTCACTATCTAATGTGGCTGTATCAAAGCCTTGCTTGAAGAGTTGCTCAATGATTTTGTCCATGGATCGGCTGTGTGTATCATCTGCATCTTTTACCAGCTGTTCCAAGGATTTTTCTTCAGCATTCGATTGATCACCAGCACTTTTCTTTCTTTTGTAAGTGATCAATTGTTGCTCCTTTTCTTTTTCCAACTCCTGGGTTTTCTCTTGTGCCTTCTCATCCTCAGTTCTTTTTCTTTTCTTTTCTTTCACTGCAGTACTCTCCCCCTTTTTGGATGCATTGGTGGCAGGGGTTTGTACCGCAGAAAGTTTCTTTTGCACAGCATCATCAATGAGTGGTTGTAGACTTGAGGAGATCCTCTCATCAATGGCTTTATAAACAATATCATTGATGATGGGAGTGATGAGAGGTAGGGATTGTTGGAATACAACAACCATCTACTCTGGGGGTCTGTCCCGGAGAGATAGTGCCAAAAGCAGAAGCTGGTGGCTCAGTGAAGCGAGAGGGTAAAGTGTTTGGGGAACCTTCAAATGAAGGTGCCATCTGTGGGTTGGTGGGGCCAGATGGACTTACATCCTGAGACTTCTTGGCAAGCAGTTCTTGTAGACTACTTACCTCAGCCTCCAGGATGGTGTTGTGGGCTACAACGTCATATAAAAAGCCCAGGTCATCATCAGCAGATGCTGAATCACCTGACCTGCTGCTTGTAGCACGATGTACATGCACTGGGTGTAGACCAGTTTTAGCATGTGCCCCTTTTTCTTGGAACTGGGGACTTCCAGCCTCAGGACGATGTCCTTCATCAGCTGTTGCCTCTAGTGAGGTCTTAGCAATGTTACCAACCTCATTCTGATCATGTGTGATGCAGAAGAGGTGGCAGCCTCACTAGATGTTCTAATCTCCCTATCCACACTAGGAGATAGAACTTGTAAACCCTGGTGTTGTGGGTTGTCAGAAGCATGATGATCCTCTTCCTCAATGTCTGTGGTTCTCCCCTTTGTTCTTGGGTGTTAGGGAGGAGGAGAGGCATGCAACTGAGTCAGCACGTTTGCAATAATTATGGTTGGACTTTGGGGGGCGGTTGCATGGGGAGATGGGGTAGAACCAGTGTGCACCTCGGGAGGATGGTGCTCTTCAATGGCAATCTCCTCAAGTGAGGAAGATCCCAGATGTGTGGGTACCCCTTGTGTGGTGGTTGCAGGCTCCTTTTGAGAGGAATCCTGAGCGGCTATGGCTGGTAGAGTCTCTAATACTGTTGGGGGTTTAAACTAGCAAGTATATCCTGCATTGGTGGTACAGGAGCATCTTCAGGGGACTCATCTCCCTGAATAGCTGTTTTGGGGTGTTTTGGTTTTGGTTTAGTGGGGACTTTGGTTCTGGTGGAGGAAGCTGTGGGTTCCCTGTGCTTGGGCTTTAGCATTCGGGCAGCTTCTTTGAGTGTAAGGTCTGAGTTGTGCCTGTAGTATACCTCAGCCAAAACAGCTGGTGCAGGGACTCCAAGGCCAACAAGGCCATCAGATTTTAATTCATCCAAAATAATGGCCATCAGAAACCTGGGATATAATGGCCATCGGTTTGCCACAGGTTTCTGAACCAAGTTCGTTATTTCTAGAAACACGATTTCAGAAAAATTTAGCGGTTGGTGTTCTAGAATAGAATACAATACCTGTTGCCATTGGGATGACATTTGATCCTAAGAAGATGTCTTGGAGGCTAAGCAGACATTTACCATGTGAAAAATGACTTTCTCAACGTCATGGAAATGTTTCTTTAGAACGGTTGTAGCCCGAAGATCACCTTCATTCCCATGATTGATAAATGACATATCTGTTATGCCCTTGGGTATGAAGTCATAGCGGTGGAGTCGTGTAAGTGTAATGCCTGACGAATGATGTCGGCTGTAACGACCACTGGTTTCTGGTTGACAAGGGACCGAACAGAGATCTGGCCGGTAGACTCATCCGTATTAACAAAAGCATTTGACAAGAATTGACTGAGGGATTCAGGGTAGATGGTCGGATTCAAGAGAAAGGCTGTGCGATATGGGGAATCCACCATTAAGTCAATGGCATTATCATATTTGTTCCAGAAAGCCGACTTTGTAAGCTAAGCAACGCAGTTATGTCGTGGTTTCAGACTCATGGTCACCATGTTTGAGAGAGAGAAGTTTAGAAAATAACGGCTAATGAAACATTAGATAAGAGGATAGGTATTTATAGGGTAGGGGTGAGAAAATGACTGAAGGGTTTGGTGTTAGTCATCAGTACTGTTAAACCGACTGTTGACATGGTATTACCCTTTCAGACGTTGAAACAGCTGAAGTCAGTGGTTTTAGGCATCAGCAGTTAGAAAACTACTGACGACCATGGTTTTGACTTCAGATGATGAAACAACTGAGGACTTGGTGTTTGTCATCAGTAGTTGTGAAACTACTGAAGACGGTGGTTTTGTCATCAGTTGTTGTAAACAGCTGAAGACGTGGTGTTAGTCATCAGTAGTTATAAAACTACTGAAAACATGGTTTTGCTTCAGTTGTTTAGAGTGAAACAGCAGTTGTAGAAAGAACTGAAGAGAAAGTTCTCTTCAGTAGTTTTCGTCAATTTATAGCCTTTCACCTATTTCAGACTGTCCTCAACACTTACTCATCAGACTTTGCATCTGCTTTTCAGGTGTTTCATAGGACGTCAGTACTTATCTGTTTGTACTGATTTCAGTAGTTGTAACTACATCAGCAGTTGTAACTACATCAGTAGTTGTAACTACATCAGTAGTTGTAACTACAACAGTAGTTTAGAGCAGATAAAGTACTTCAGTACTTGTGAGGCATTTAGCCGTCAGTAGTTATAAAACTACTGAAGGTGAAAGGACTCATCAGTACTTATATGTGACATGGTTACCAATGATCACCAGTACTTTTTACTGAAATCATCAGTAGTTATCACTTATTCTAGCTGCAGCATACCAAGCCTTAACACAAGGTTTTGGAAAGTAGAATTATTGTTAGGATCAGTGATCTACGTTTGATTGATTAGAGAATATAGCAGCGGAATTCTAACAATTATTAGCCAATTCACAAGAACGAAACGATATTCAATGAAGAACAAAAACCTGTTATAGATAGAGAGAATTCTGCAAATAAATTTCATTCAATATTCGCTTTCGTGGTAACGGAATGTCACACTTACAATTAGGTCGGCACCTCTTATATAAGAGATGTGACGTCTGCTGATGTCACTTGATAGTGACATCTAACAGAATTATTCCAACTGAAACACAACTACTAAAGATGTCAAAACAGCTGACATCTTCTTACAAAAATACTAAGTGTTATCAGTTACTACAACTACTGAAAAACATAAAACTACTGATACTATAATGACTGAAGAACAAGCTCTTCAGTCGTTCTACAAAACTACTGAAAGTAAAAACATAAAACTACTGATATCACAACTACTGAAGAAGTACTCTTCAGCTGTTGTAACAAACTACTGAAACTTCAGTACTTGGTCTTCAGACTTGAACTTCAGATGTTTCATCAGCTGATGACTTCAGTAGATATCATCAACTGATGTCTTCAGTCTTTGTCTTCAGACTTTGTACACCAGTTGTTGATCTTCGGCACTTGTAGACTCTTCAGCTGTTGTACTTCAGTACTTTGGTCTTCAGCTTTAGCACTTGTATTCTTCAGCTGTTTAGCTTCAGCACTTGTGTTCTTCAGCTGTTCAGCTTCAGCACTTGTGTTCTTCAACTGTTGAGCTTCAGCACTTTAGTCTTCAACTGTTGAAGTCTTCAGTACTTGATCTTCAGCTGTTGAAGTCTTCAGCACTTGTCGAACTGCTGATGAAGCCTTCAGCAGTTGTTGTGATATCATGTGGGACTTAGAGGTTTTCTAATCTTGTCTCATGGTTCTTTTGGTCCAACAAACTCTCCCTGAACCAATGCAGCCAAAACCTCTAATTGATTTTTTTTCCCACTTATTGTTGGCAAAATGGTTGGTCTTTTTCCTTCTTGATCAGTTGAGAAGATGACCCATATAAGCACTGGCCTGGAAGAGATCTCAGAGATTTGTTTGGCAAGGTATGAATGGGAACTCTGTTTTGGGGAACTGGACACAGAGTTGTTATCCCATTCATGAGACCTACTTCACCATTATGAGTCTGTACGACTCTCGAACATAGGATTCAAGGAGAACAACCTGTTCCTCCTTGGAGTGTTCTTCTACTCCTCCTTCAAAGAAGAACTCTGGACCATAGTACTCAGATAAGTACTTCACAGTACTGCCATTCTTCAACTCCACAGTAGTTACCTCCCTATAGACAAATTCATCAGGATGAGTGCCCTCAAGGAGTAACTGGAGTTCATTCTTCTTAATGTCTTCAAGCTTCTTATATAATAACCCCTTTTTGATCATCTTGTTTTCCAGTAAGGCTTGAGGGGTCATTTTTGATTGATGAGCCTTCTTGAATTCATCAATTATTTCCCATGGTGAGACTACAATGGCCAACATATTAGTGTCTATTGTTTTTCTAACCTGGCCATTGTATTGGTGTGGAATGGATCTTTTGTGGATTCTAGAACTCACCTTGGGGTCTGGCCATACTCTCACTCTCTCCTTCTGATACTGAAATGTGTGTCTGAGAGTGTACAACCTCTGAGCATGCCCTTTCATGGCTTATATAGATGATGACTGAGGAAATTCCTTGTCAACCATCTTCAGTAGTTGCTCATCGTGCTGCTTCTTCTGTTCTTCATCTTCTATCTTGACTCTAACCATTTCCCTTTGAGAGTCAGGTGTGATCATGGGTTGACTCCTAGGTTCTGGTAGCTTTAGAACAGCAGAGAGTGGCAGACTATCATCTTCATCCTCTTCTTCTCTCTTCTTCTATCCTCACCACCCTTCTCCTCCTTCTAGGTGCATCACTGGATGATAGTTGGGTTGGTTTTTGTGGTAAAGGAATTGGTTTTGAAGGTTGAGGATGTTTGGATTTGGGTTTTGAGATTGGTTTGGAGATTTGAGGGGTAGGTTGTTTTTGAGTGGGTGATTGGGAAGGTTGTTCAAGCATTTTGGTTGTGACTTTGGCTTTTGTAAGTCTTGCCATTTCAAACCTTTTTCCAGCCCCAGCCTCATCAAGTGCTTCAATGATAATCCCTTATGAAATTGCCCAGACAAACAGATTCTGGTGGCTATAGAAAGAATGTTGTCTCTGGTCCAAGAACGAATCTCCATCAGTGATCTTCCTAAGTATTTGGCAATGAATCGAATCATGATCTCCAATCTCTCTTTCTCCAGCACATCATATCCAGCCTATCTGTTTTGAATTTCCTCTACTTCCAACCTCCTGATCTCACTATCTAATCTGGCTGTATCAAATCCTTGCTTGAATAGTTGCTCAATGATTTTGTCCATGGATCAGCTGCGTGTATCATCTGCATCTTATACCAGCTCTTCTAAGGATTTTTCGTCAGCATTCGATTGATCACCAGCACTTTTCTTTCTTTTGTAAGTGATCAGTTTTTGCTCCTTTTCTTTTTCCAACTCCTGGGTTTTCTCTTTTGCCTTCTCATCCTCAGTTCTTTTTCTCTTCTTTTCTTTCACTGCAGTACTCTCCCCCTTTTTGGATGCATTGGTGGCAGGGGTTTGTACCGCAGAAAGTTTCTTTTGCACAGCATAATCAATGAGTGGTTGTAGACTTGAGGAGATCCTCTCATCAATGGCTTTATAAACAATGTCATTGACGATGGAGTGATGAGAGGTGGGGATTGTTGGAAGACAGCAACCATCTGCTCTGGGGGTTCTGTCCCGGAGAGATAGTGCCAAAAGCAGAACCTGGAGGCTCAGTGAAGTGAGAGGGTAAAGTGTTTGGGGAACCTTCAAATGAAGGTCCCATCTGTGGGTTGGTAGGGGCAGATGGACTTACATCCTGAGACTTCTTGGCAAGCAGTTCTTGTAGTCTGCTTACCTCAGCCTCCAGGATGGTGTTGTGGGCTAGAACGTCATAGAAAAAGCCCAGGTCATCATCAGCAGAAGCTGAATCACCTGACCTCCTGCTTGTAGCAGGATGTACATGCACTGGGTGTAGACCTGTTTTAGCATGTGCCCCTTTTTTCTTGGAACTGGGGACATCCAGCCTCAGGACGATGTTCGTCATCAGCTGTTGCCTCTAGTGAGGTCTTAGCAATGTTACCACCTCATTCTGATCATGTGCTGATGCAGAAGAGGTGGCAGCCTCACTAGATGTTCTAATCTCCCTATCCACACTAGGAGATAGAACTTGTAAACCCTGGTTTGTGGGTTGTCACAAGCATGATGATCCTCTTCCTCAATGTCTGTGGTTGTCCCCTTTGTTGGTGGGTGTTCGGGAGGAGGAGAGGCATGCAACTGAGTCAGCACGTTTGCAATAATTATGGTTGGACTTTGGGGGGCGGTTGCATGGGGAGATGGGGTAGAAGCAATGTGCACCTGGGGAGGATGGTGCTCTTCAATGGCAATCTCCTCAAGTGAGGAAGATCCCAGATGTGTGGGTACCCCTTATGTGGTGGCTGCAGGCTCCTTTTGAGAGGAATCCTGAGCGGTTATGGCTGGTAGAGTCTCTGATACTGCTGGTGGGTTTAAACCAGCAGTAATCCTGCGTTGGTGGTGCAGGAGCATCTTCAGGGGACTCATCTCCCTGAATAGCTGTTTTGGTTTTGGTTTAGTGGGGACTTTGGTTCTGGTGGATGAAGCTGTGGGTTCCCTACGCTTGGGCTTTAGCATTCGGGCAGCTTCTTTGAGTGTAAGGTCTGAGTTGTGCCTGCAGTATACCTCAGCCAAAACAGCTGGTGCAGGGACTCCAAGGCAAACAAGGCCATCTGTTTTTAATTCATCTAAAATAATGGCCATCAGAAACCTGGGATATAATGGCCATCGGTTTGCCACAGGTTCTGAGCCAAGTTCTTTATTTCTAGAAACATGATTTCAGAAAAATTTAGCGGTTGGTGTTCTAGAATAGAATACAATACCTGTTGCCATTGGGATGACATTTGATCCCAAGAAGATGTCTTGGAGGCTAAGCAGACATTTACCATGTGAAAATGACTTCCTCAGCGTCATGGAAATGTTTCTTTATAACGGTTGTAGCCCGAAGATCACCTTCATACCCATGATTGATAAATGACATATCTGTTATGCCCTTTGGGTATGCAGTCACAGCGGTGGAGTCGTGTAAATGTAATGCCTGACGAATGATGTCGGCTGTAACGACCACTGGTTTCTGGTTGACAAGGACCGAACAGAGATCTGGCCGTAGACTCATCAGTATGAACAAATGCATTTGACCAGAATTGACTGAGGGATTCAGGGTAGATGGTTGGATTCAAGAGAAAGGCTGTGCGATATGGGGAATCCACCATTAAGTCAATGGCAGAATCATATTTGTTCGGGAAAGCCGACTTTGTAAGGTAAGCAACACAGTTATGTCATGGTTTCAGACTCATGGTCGCCATGTTTGAGAGAGAGAAGTTCAGAAAATAACGGCTAATGAAACATTAGAGAAGAGGACAGGTATTTATAGGGTAGGGGTGAGAAAATGACTTAAGGGTTTGGTGTTAGTCATCAGTAGTTTTAAACTGACTGTTGACATGGTATTACCCTTTCAGATGTTGAAATAGCTGAAGTCATGGTTTTAAGCATCAGTAATTAGAAAACTACTGAAGCCATGGTTTTGACTTCAGATGATGAAACCACTGAGGACTTGGGGTTTGTCATCAGTAGTTGTGAAACTACTGAAGACAGTGTTTTGTCATCAGTTGTTGTAAACAGCTGAAGACTTGGTGTTAGTCATCAGTAGTTATAAAACTACTGAAGACATGGTTTTGCTTCAGTTGTTTAGAGTGAAACAGCAGTTGTAGAAACAACTGAAGAGAAAGTTCTCTTCAGTAGTTTTCGTCAATTCATAGCCTTTCAGCTGTTTCATACTGTCCTCAACACTTACTCATCAGACTTTGCATCTGCTTTTCAAGTCTTTCATATGACGGCAGTACTTATCTGTTTGTACTGATTTCAGTAGTTGTAACTACATCAGTAGTTGTAACTACATCAGTAGTTTAGAGCAGATAAAGTACTTCAGTACTTGTGAGGCATTTAGCCGTTAGTAGTTATAAAAACTACTGAAGGTGAAAAGACTCATCAGTACTTATATGTGACATGGTTACCAATGATCACCAGTACTTTTTACTGAAATCATCAGTAGTTGTCACTTATTCTAGCTGCAGCATACCAAGCCTTAACACAAGGTTTTGGAAAGTAGAACTATCCAAAGGCTTAGTAAAAATATCTGCAAGCTCATCAGCACTAGGCACAAACTTAGGATCAATCAGACCTTTTTCAAAACAATCCCGAATAAAGTGATGTCTGATCTTTATATGTTTGGTCCTAGAGTGCTCGACTGGATTTTTGACGATACACAGAGCTGAAGCACTATCCATTAATAATGGAGTCTTAGTCTCTGTAATGCCATAATCAAGAAGTTGGTTCTGAAGCCAGAGTACCTGAGAAGTGCGACTTGCAGCAGCAATGTACTCGGCTTCAGCAGTTGATGTAGCAACAGATGTTTGTTTCTTACTCTGCCAAGAAATCAAACAGTTGCCTAGGAATTGACAACCACCAGAAGTTGACTTTCTAGTTAACTTTCACCCTGCATAGTCACTATCTGAAAAAGCAACTAATTTGCAAGAGTGTCTAGAAGTATCTGCAAGGGTTTCCTTGAGATCTTTATACTTCTCTAGAAGTATCTCTTCCCTAGCCTTATCATCAGTTATTTGGCATTTAAGTTTGTAAATCTCATCATTCTTATCATTAAGCGCAGACTCAAATTCAGCTTTGCTTTTGGAATTATTTGTTCTAGCTCAATGTTCTTGTTGATTAAAGCTACATTTGCTTCTCTAATAGATGCAAATGTTGCTACGCATGTTTCAGAACATAATTTGGCTTTTGCCTCAGAGGATACCTTTGATACCTTTGGTGTAGAGGCATTAGTGGATGAAGTATCAGCAGAATCCAAAGCCATAAAAGCTAGATTTCCACAGGGACTTTCACCACCATGTTGACCAGCACCTGAGAACAGTTGTTCATGACCAGTCAAGTCATCTGGTAAACTGCTCCGGTCAACAACTCCTGGGGTGAAGAAGCTGTGTTGTTGAGGTTGAGTTTGTTGATGAGATTGGGAAGGTTGTGGTTTAGGCAATGCTTGTGGTTGTTGTGCAATTGGAGCTTGAACAGGATTTGGTAGAGGCATATAATAGCAGGGATAAGGATATGACATTTGACCCTGAGGAACAAAGTATGCAGGAGATCTAGGATGTGAATGATGACCAGAACCAGCAGGATGTTGCCCTCTGTTTTGTGGACTAGTACTAGGAAAAGTCACAAAGGGTGCAGAAGAGTTAGATCTAGTTGATCTACACTCTCTTGCAAAGTGTCCCAGCCTTTGGCATTTGTGACACCACAACTTACTCTTGTCAAAACCAACTTTGGTTTTGCCAGAGAGTCCAGGAAATTTCCTGCCAGTTCTCTTATAGAACTTCTAAGATCTGATATTAATCAGTGCCATTTGGCTCAGAATATCCATCTCTTCTAGATCATAATCAGCTATTCCTTTCAAATCATCCATAATGAAGCATAGATTGTCACTATTACTGCCAGAATGACTCTCAATACCAACAAATGGATGATCAGAACTATTTGAAAAGAAATCAATATGCTCATCATAATTACTTTCACATGCAACATATTCTGACTCATGACCAACCAAGGCAGTATTCCCTGGTACAAAGTCATTAGTGAGCTTTCCTGATGATGATAGTTTCCTTTTCTGCTCTATCTCTCTTTCGAATGTAAGCAATTTCCCATGAAGTTGGGTGAGAGATAGGCTATCCAGATTTGCACTGGAGCGTAGGACAATAGTGTATGTGCCCATCTCTCAGGCAGTGATCTGAGGAACCTGTTATTCATCTGGCTATTGGTGTATTCCTGTTTCACCATTTTCAGCTCAGAGATCAAGCAGGAAAAACGCTCAAACTGTTGAGTCAGTGTCTCACCCTTTCTATGAGAGAATGTCTCATATTGTTGGGCAAGGATTTCTCTGTTGTTTGCTAAGACCTCATCTGTGCCACCGAATTGTTCCTTCAGGGCATTCCAGAGATCATGAGCAGTTTCATGATGCATAAGCCCTGAATAGATTTCATTAGGCAGTGCCATGGCCAGAATTCCATGGGCTTTAGCATCAATCTCAAACAGTTTCCGATCTTCATCAGAGTATTGTTCCTTCTTCTTCGGAACCATTTGATTGGTTTCCGGATTTTTCACCATAGGCTTATGTGGTCCATGTACCACAGATGTCCAACAACCTGAACTGTTAATAGACAGGTGATGAACATTCTTCGCTGCCATATGTTATACTCGGTCCTAACCAGCATCGGGGGCTTGGTTGAGGAACCGGTATTGTGAGGATCATTAGAAGGAGTAGTCATCTCAGCTTCAATCAAATTCAATTAAGCTAAAACAGATTTTGAACAAAACACAACAACCAATTGAACCAAGAGAGATCTCAGAATAAATGAATGAAAGCGTCAGAAATTCAATAATCTATAACCAGTTCTTGCGAATATGCTAATTCAATCAAACATAGATATCAATTAGCAGTTTCAATGATCAATTGTTAGATCGATCAATGATTAACCTGCTCTAATACCACTTGTTAGGATCAGTGATCTACGTTTGATTGATTAGAGAATATAGCAGCGGAATTCTAACAATGAATTAGCCAATTCACAAGAACGAAACGATATTCAATGAAGAACAAAAAACGGTTATAGATAGACAGAATTCTGCAAATAAATTTCATTCAATATTCACTTTCGTGGTAACGGAATGTCACACTTACAATTAGGTCGACACCTCTTATATAAGAGATGTGACGTCTGCTGATGTCACTTGATAGTGACATCTAACAGAATTATTCCAACTGAAACACAACTACTGAAGATGTCAAAACAACTGACATCTTCTTACAAAAATACTAAGTGTTATCATTACTACAACTACTGAAAACATAAAACTACTGATACTATAATGACTGAAGAACAAGCTCTTCAGTCGTTTTACAAACTACTAAAAGTAAAAACATAAAACTACTGATATCACAACTACTGAAGAAGTACTCTTCAGCTGTTGTGACAAACTACTGAAACTTCAGTACTTGGTCTTCAGACTTGAACTTCAGATGTTTCATTAGCTGATGACTTCAGTAGATATCATCAGCTGATGTCTTCAGTCTTTGTCTTCAGACTTTGTACACCAGTTGTTGATCTTCAGCACTTGTAGACTCTTCAGCTGTTGTACTTCAGTACTTTGGTCTTCAGCTTCAGCACTTGTGTTCTTCAGCTGTTTAGCTTCAGCACTTGTGTTCTTCAGCTGTTCAGCTTCAGCACTTGTGTTCTTCAGCTGTTGAGCTTCAGCACTTTAGTCTTCAGCTGTTGAAGTCTTCAGTACTTGATCTTCAGATGTTGAAGTCTTCAGCACTTGTCGAACTGCTGATGAAGCCTTCAGCAGTTGTTGTGATATCATGTGGGACTTAGAGGTTTTCTGATCTTGGCTCCTTGGTTCTTTTGGTCCAACAACTATCCAAAGGCTTAGTAAAAATATGTGCAAGCTCATCAGCACTAGGCACAAACTTAGGATCAATCATACCTTTTTCAAAACAATCCCGAATAAAGTGATGTCTGATCTCTATATGTTTGGTCCTAGAGTGCTGGACTGGATTTTTGACAATACATAGAGCTGAAGCACTATCCATTAATAATGGAGTCTTAGTCTCTGTAATGCCATAATCGAGAAGTTGCTTCTGAAGCCAGAGTACCTGAGAAGTGCGACTTGCAGCAGCAATGTACTCGGCTTCAGCAGTTGATGTAGCAACAGATGTTGTTTCTACTCTGCCAAGAAATCAAACAGTTGCCTAGGAATTGACAACCACCAGAAGTTGACTTTCTAGTTAACTTGCACCCTGCATAATCACTATCTGAAAAAGCAACTAATTTGCAAGAGTGTCCAGTGGAATACCATAAACCCAAAGATTGTGTACCTTGCAAATCTCTAAAGATTCTCTTGACTGCAATCAAATGAGACTCTTTAGGAGCAGCCTGAAATCTAGCACAAACACATGTAGCAAACATAATATCTGGTCTAGAAGCTGTTAAATACATCAAGGACCCAATCATACATCTGTAAAGTGTTTCATCAACAGCTTTACCTTTCTGATCAGCATCCAGTTGTGTGTGTTGCACATGGGAGTAGAACAGGGCTTACAGTTTTGTAAATCAAACTTATTCAAAATATCTTTTCTATATTTTGACTGATGAATAAAGGTTCCATCAGCCTTTTGTTTAATTTCCAAGCCTAGAAAGAACTGTAATTCTCCCATTGCACTCATTTCAAAACTCTTTTTCATTAATGTTGTAAAATCATCACACAACTGGGGATCAGTGGATGCAAAAATGATATCATCAACATAAATCTCAACAAGTAGCTTATGCTGATCCACCTTCTTAATAAACAAAGTTTTATCAATGGAGCCTCTAGTGAAATTATTCTTAAGAAGAAAAGTGGAAAGTGTCTCATACGAGGCTCTAGGAGCTTGTTTCAACCCATAAAGAGCCTTATCAAGTTTATACACCCATTCAGGATGTTTATTATCCTCAAAACCTGGTGGTTGACAAACATAAACTTCTTCTTTTTTTTACCATATAGAAATGCACTTTTGACATCCATTTGAAAAACTTTAAGATTGTGGAATGCAGCATAGGCTAAAAACAATCTGATTGCCTCTAGTTTGGCTACAGGGGCAAAGGTTTCATCATAGTCAATACCTTCTTCTTGTGAAAACCCCTGTACAACCAGTCTAGCCTTGTTCTTAACAATAAGTCTTTTTTCATCAGTTTTATTCCTAAACACCCATTAAGTGCCTATTGCACACTTACCTGGGGGAAGAAGAACTAGTTCCCACACTTGCTGTTTCTTGAACTGAAGTAGCTCAAGCTGCATAGCTTCAACCCATCCATTGTCTCTCAAAGAAACATGGTAGTTCTTGGCTCTAGCTAACTGATGATGAGAGCATAGAAGCAGAAGTTAGACAATTGACTTCTTGTTGAAACACCAGCATTGATATCACCAATAATCTGAGACATGGGTGATTCTTCAGTTCTTGATAAACAATGAGATCTGTGCAAGTGTTTGTAGGACCTTCAGCAGCAGCAGATGTTGATGCAGACTCTTGAAACCAAGAATTAGATGGTAACTCAAAAGATGTAGAGGAATCAGAGATCTCATCAGCATTTGTTGTCGATGGAACTGCTGAAGCTACAGGAACATCAAATTTAGTAGACACAGGCAGTTGGTCACTAAACTTGAATAGGTGAGTATTGATATTATTATCATTAGCATCAATACCACTAGGTGGAAGACATGCTGCAGAAGATGAGTTATCGACAGGATTTGCAACAGCTGGAGGTTGATAAGGATCATATTGCAGTATGTCCAAATCAAACAACTCCACAGGGTTTTGTGGAATCTTGTCCATAGGAGATTCATTAAACTTCACATGCAAAGTCTCTTCAACTATCTTTGTTCTGCAGTTGAAGACTCTGTATGCCTTGCAAGTAGATGAATAACTAACAAAATACCCCGCATCCACCTTAGGATCAAATTTATGGACTTGATCCTTTGAGTTGAGAATAAAACAGGGACACCGAAATGCTTTCAAAAATGAAATTAGAGGAGCCAAGTGATGGAGAACTTCATATGGAGTCTTCATCAACCTCTCATTTACTAAGACTCTATTCTGCACATAGCAAGCTGTGTTAACAGCTTCAGCCCAAAAGGTCAGTGGCAAACCAGAGTCAGCTAGCATGGACCTTGCAGCTTCAATTAGGGTCATGTTCTTTCTCTCCACTACTCCATTTTGTTCTGGAGTCCTTGGTATGCTAAACTGCCTTTTGATTCCCATTGAAAGATAGAAGTCATCAAGTGTATGGTTTCTGAATTCAGTTCCATTGTCACTTCTAATACACTTGATGGAAGGGAATACTGCTTCTCAACATACAACACAAAGTGAATAATCTTCTGAGCAACCTCATCCTTTGAATGTAGAAAGAAAGTCCATACAAATCTAGAGTAATCATCCATAATTACCAGACAGTATTTCTTCTTTGCCATGCTCATCACTCTCACAGGACCAAATAGATCCATATGCAAGAATTGCACGCAGGCAGTGGACTTAGGCTCTTCAATAGGAGGGAATGAGACTTTGTGCTGTTTTCCTTTTAAACAAGCAGTGCAGGTTTCATCACAGTGGAACTCCTTTATTGGTAAGCCTCTAACTAAACTATTGTGGATTAGCTGATTCATGTTTTTGAAATTAACATGACCCAGCCTTCTATGCCACAGTTTAGATTCTTCAGAAGAGGCTTTGGAAAATAGGCAAGGATTGCCTCTGAGATCTATTTTCTTAGAAAGATCTAAAGCATACACTCTTCCTGTCCTGTTGGCTCTCAAGAGAGTGTTATCATCCAACACCTTATCAATCAAATGCAGAACTTTGGATGACAGAATCCTACAGTTCTGACTGGTGAAAAGAGCAACATGGCCTTTATCACACATTCACTGACACTCAAGAGACTGTACTTGAGATTTTCCACATGATTAAGATCATCAAACTTTATTTCTCCATTGGAGACAAAGCCATTTCCAATGATGTAACCCCTAGCATCATTGCCAAAAGAAACAAACCCCTTCTTTCCTTGAGAGTAGTCATGAAGAAGAGAGCTGTTTCCAGTCATGTGCATAGATCCCCCGCTGTCTACATACCAGATGCTACTTTGGCATGTTGGAGAACCCTGCAATAATAAACAATCAGTTAGTTTTGGAGACCCAAACCTTTTTGGTTTTGGGCCTGGTCCATCAATAGATGGTAAACTAACAAGTTTATTGGAAACAACAGCCTGAGAGGAAGAAGATGGTGAAGAAGAGGAATCCTTTGGCTTGGACCTCCTTTTCTGTGGTTTCAACATAGGAGAATCTAATTGGTTAACTCTTCCCAATAGATGTTGAACCATCATAACCAGCTGTGTCTGATTTTGTGATAAAGCTTTCAGCTCATTAGACACATTGCCAGTGGAGTTTGATAAGTTCCTATGTTGCACCTTCTTCTTCTGAGCAATCTCAGCTGTTACCTGTTTAACCCCTTCCTTTTTGGATTTCCTTGTGGACTTAAGGGTTACAAGATTTGATGTTGCTGATACAAATGTGGTCTCAAACTCAGTTTTCATTTTTACCATTTTCTCTTTAATTTCCTCTTGATGTTTGAGTTTGGAACCTCTTTTGTACCAGCAATCATCTGTAAGATGATTGAACAAACCACATACTTCACATGGTTTCTTCTTCATCTTATGTTGATCATCAACTAAAGAGGATGAAACAACTGAAGACTTGTTCTTCAGTGCATTGGAAGCATTGTTTGCTTTCTTGACTTCCTCTTTTGTAGTCTTCAAACTCTTTCTACTGATAGTTTTCTTCTTTTCAGTACTGGCAGTAGTTGGAGTTTGAACTTCAGGTGTTAAATCTGCTCTCTTGTCCTTTCAGGACTTTCAGAATTAACTCCTGAGTTGATCAACTCATCGATCATGTGAGTGTCAGCAGTGGAACCATCAACATCAGCTGATAGATTCTGAGAGGGCTTGGTGCTGAGTTCTACTTCTGATTGTCCTGTATCAGAAAGTAGATCACATGAAGAAATGGATTGGTTATTACTCTCACCATCAGATTCTACCTCTGCTCTGGGAGTAAAATCTATAGGTGGAGCAGTGTGATTGTAACCAATGCCAAACTTCACATTGGAAGCAGATTGCTTACTAAGAAGCATTTCAAAACCTTTGCATGATTGTACCCATCGATCACACTCTACCTGGGTGACTACAAGGGTTTCCTTGAGATCTTTATACTTCTCTAGAAGTATCTCTTCCCTAGCCTTATCATCAGTTATTTGACATTTAAGTTTGTAAATCTCATCATTCTTATCATTTAGCACAGACTCAAATTCAACTTTGCTTTTGGAAATTATTTGTTCTAGCTCAATGTTCTTGTTGATTAAAGCTACATTTGCTTCTCTAATAGATGCAAATGCTGCTATGCATGTTTCAGAACATAATTTGGCTTTTGCCTCAGAGGATACCTGTGATACCTTTGGTGTAGAGGCATTAGTGGATGAAGTATCTGCAGAATCCAAAGCCATAAGAGCTAGATTTCTAAAGGGACTTTCACCACCATGTTGACCAGCACCTGAGAACAGTTGTTCATGACCAAACAAGTCATCTGGTAAACTGCTCCAGTCAACAACTCCTAGGGTGAAGAAGCTGTGTTGTTGAGGTTGAATTTGGTGATGAGATTGGGAAGGTTGTGGTTCAGGCAATGCTTGTGGTTGTTGTGCAATTGGAGCTTGAACAGGATTTAGTTGAGGCATATAATAGCAGGGATAAGGATATGACCTTTGACCCTGGGGAACAAAGTATGCAGGAGATCTAGGATGTGAATGATGACCAGAACCAGCAGGATGTTGCCCTCTGTTTTGTGGACTAGTACTAGGGAAAGTCACAAAGGGTGTAGAAGAGTTAGATCCAGTTGATCTACACTCTCTTGCAAAGTGTCTGAGCTTTTGGCATTTGTGACACCTCAACTTACTCTTGTCAAAACCAACTTTGGTTTTGCCAGAGAGTCCAGGAAATTTCCTGCCAGTTCTCTTATAGAACTTCTGAGATCTGATACTAATCAATACCATTTGGCTCATAATATCCATCTCTTCTAGATCATCATCAGCTATTCCTTTCAAATCATCCATGATGAAGCATAAATTGTAACTATTACTGCCAGAATGACTCTCAATACCAACGAATACACGATCAGAACTATTTGAAGAGAAATCAATATGCTCATCATAATTGCTTTCAGATGCAGCATATTCTGACTCATGACCAACCAAGGCAGTATTCCCTTGTACAAAGTCATAAGTGATCTGAGGAACCTGTTATTCATCTCGCTATTGGTGTATTCCCGTTTCACCATTTTCAGCTCAGAGATCAAGCAGGAAAAATGCTCAAACTGTTGAGTTAGTGTCTCACCCTTTCTATGAGAGAATGTCTCATATTGTTGGGCAAGAATTCTCTATTGTTTGCTAAGACCTCATCTGTGCCACCAAATTGTTCCTTCAGGGCATTCCAGAGATCATGAGAAGTTTCATGATGCATAAGCCCTGAATAGATTTTATTAGGCAGTGCCATGGCTAGAATTCCATGGGCTTTAGCATCAATCTCAAACAGTTTCTGAGAGTATTGTTCCTTCTTCTTCGGAACCATTTGATTGGTTTTCGGATTGTTCACCATAGGCTTATGTGGTCCATGTACCACAGATGTCCAACAACCTGAACTGTTAACGGACAGGTGATGAAGCATTCTTTGCTGCCATATGTTATACTCGGTCCTAACCAGCATCGGGGGCTTGGTTGAGGAACCTGTATTGTGAGGATCATTATAAGGAGTAGTCATCTCAGATTCAATCAAATTCAATTAAGCTATAACAGATTTAGAACAAAACACAACAACCAATTGAACCAAAAGAGATCTCAAAACAAATGAACGAAAGCGTCAGAAATTCAATAATCTATAACTAGTTCTTGCGAATATGCTAATTCAATCAATCATAGATATCAATTAGCAGTTTCAATGATCAATTGTTAGATCTATCAATGATTACCCGCTCTGATACCACTTGTTAGGATCGGTGATCTACGTTCGATTGATTAGAGAGTATAGCAGCGGAATTCTAACAATGAATTAACCAATTCACAAGAATGAAAAGATATTCAATGAAGAACAAAAACGGTTATAGATAGAGAGAATTCTGCAAATAAATTTCATTCAATATTTGCTTTCGTCGTAACGGAATGTCCACACATACAATTAGGTCGACACCTCTTATATAAGAGATGTGACGTCTGCTGATGTCACTTGATAGTGACATCTAACAGAATTATTCCAACTGAAACAAAACTACTGAAGATGTCGAAACAGCTGACATCTTCTTACAGAAATACTAAGTGTTATCAGTTACTACAACTACTGAAAAACATAAAACTACTTACACTACAACGACTGAAGAAACAAGCTCTTCAGTCGTTTTACAAAACTACTGAAAATAAAAACATAAAACTACTGATATCACAACTACTGAAGAAGTACTCTTCAGCTGTTGTGATAAACTACTGAAACTTCAGTACTTGGTCTTCAGACTTGAACTTCAGACGTTTCATCAGCTGATGACTTCAGTAGATATCATGAGCTGTTGTCTTCAGTCTTTGTCTTCAGACTTTGTACACCAGTTGTTGATCTTCAGCACTTGTAGACTCTTCAGCTGTTGTACTTCAGTACTTTGGTCTTCAGCTTCAGCACTTGTGTTCTTTAGCTGTTTAGCTTCAGCACTTGTGTTCTTCAGCTGTTCAGCTTCAGCACTTGTGTTCTTCAGCTATTGAGCTTCAGCACTTTAGTCTTAGCTGTTGAAGTCTTCAGTACTTGATCTTCAGCTGTTGAAGTCTTCAGCACTTGTCGAACTGCTGATGAAGCCTTCAGCAGTTGTTGTGATATCATGTGGGACTTAGAGGTTTTCTGATCTTGGCTCATTGGTTCTTTTGGTCCAACATCACTCAACCCTCAGCACAACCAAGTCGCACTTCTTGATTCATCAAGAGATACTGACTTCTTTATCTCCTTTCTTACCCAATCATCTTACTACACAACCCTTACCGTTAACCCCATCGTTTACTCCAATCAAATGGCCGAATTTTGGGAAAATGGTCAAGTCCAAACCCTAAATGGGATTCGTGTACTAAGGTCCAACATTTGTGGACAAGTGTTGGTCATTACTGAACAACTTATCAGGGAGCATCTCGAGCTTCATGAGGAAGGAGCTCCTATTGAATTCCCCAATGGAATTTTAGACAACACTTATATCCCCATGGGATATGGTGGAGACGTGAGCTGGTCGACAATCTACAAGTACAACTTCTCCTACAACTGGAAGTTCCTCCTGCATGTTGTTCTCCACTGTTTGTCCAACAATTTTAGGGGATGGGATCAAATCTGGTATGAACTAGGATGATTAGTTCATGGATTGGTGAGAGGCCTCCACTTCAATTACTCAAGATTTGTGTTCACCAATCTAATTGAGAATCTTTAAAGGGAGACATTCTTTATGTATCCCCGATTCATTCAACACATAATCAACTGTGAGTTGGAACAGAGTAAGCTTGTCTGTGCAGCTGCTCTGACTGTCCTTAGATGAGGCCTACTACTTTAAGACTTTGAAGAAGGTTTCCACCACTTCACTGGAAGGTACACTTCTCTACTTCCAGGTATGATTGAGCGCATAACTCCTAGTGACATCCCTATTCATCCCACAGGAGATGAACCCACACCAGCAACCACCTCCACAATGCCAACACTGCCTTTTCTACCCATCACCATTACAGACGAGAGATGCCCTAAACGAACCCTTGTTCAATCTACTCTGATTGAGCAAGCACCTCCTTTTCAATCCAAAAAGACTAAAGTGGAAACATGGGATCCCACTCAGTTTGAGGTCAAACCATCCTTCTCATTCGACCACAGTTTGGGTTTTGAGTATCCTCAATCACAAACCCTTGAGCCCGACACACAAACCAACAGCCCTCAGGATGAGTATTTACACTCTTCAGCGCAGCCAACAACGGACAGCCCCACCAAAGCCTCAATGCGTGTAGACATTGACCAGGTCCCGGGTCAGTAGGCTTAACATCCCTATCCTTCACTGACCTTCTTTTTAAAACTGATGAAGACATAACATCTCTCCATGGCAATGAAATTGATCTACAACACCCTCTCCAAGGTCAACAGAGCCCAGACAGATCCCTTATCTCTAGCCCCCATCAGCAACCCACAACTGAGGTGAGTCCCACTAATGTGGAGAGGACTCATGCATATTCAGTTGCCACTACAGAAGGTGCCTCAATGGAGCCAATGGAAAGTGGTAACAAATCTGATACTGAATTTGTGGCAACCATGCCGTTTGATGACTCTGAAAGAGACATAATTCAACAAGGGAAACCAGGGTGCCAAGAAACCACATCTAGTGGTGAGGCTGAACATACTAGGTATGTTACCTCATCTCCCCGTGATTCTTCAAAAGAAGATGAGAGAAGCATGCAACTCCTCATAAAAGACCTTCTGTCTAAAGTCCCTTACCTTGAATCCCTGGTTAGGACTTTAGAAGAATGGTCCGCCACTTAGCAACTTAAGATTGAAAATCTCAAGGCTCAACTAGCTGAGAAACAGACTAAGAGATCTATAAGGCATGTACATGTTCAGGTCTCATTGACTTTTTCCTCCAGCTCATCTAGCTCTCAAGATGATGCTACTAAAAAGGGGGAGAATGTTTAGAGACAAACAGTTGAGGACCCACAGATTCATACTTCAACTTCAACATCTTCTACTCCTGTTATCACTTTGTCTAAGCCATCTCAAGTTGTACTTCAAATCTACCCAAAGATGCTGAAAGATCTCTACAGACTCTTCACCAAGTTTCTGTTGAGATCCTCTACTGATCAGCCAAGCCCAGATGCTACAATAATTTACTTTGGAGCTGAAGAGCTTCAAAGGCTTACTACACCTTCTACCACTATGGAAGAAGTTGGTCAACCTAAGTCCACATGGAACCTAAGATTCATTTAAAAAGGGGAATGGGGACTAATGGCCAGCAACTAAAACAACCGGGACAGAATCTGCATTTCCTCAAACTTCCAAAGCTGAAGTTAAAGCCTCGGAAGAACAAGCTGAATCTTCCGAAGCTAAAATGGAAGCTGTGGAAGGACTATTCAAGATGTCCGAGGAACTTATCATCACAGATGCAATCATAGAAATGGCATATGAGGTGAACAGTAAGGACTTTCTGAATCTAGCTCTATCCCAGACACCCTCTCTACCTCTCTCACAATCAGAATCCACTCTCCAAGAACCACCACAGTCAGGCTCTTCAAAAGATAACAAAGGGAAAAGGAAGATGACTGCGAAAGAGCTTAAGGAAGAGGAGAAGAATGAGAAGTTAAAGAAGAAAGGGAGACTTCCAACTGAGAAGTTGCTAGCTGCTAGTACAAAAGCAACGGCAGCCAACCAGAAGGTTGACAACAACAAAAGGACAGAAGAGATAATTGATGAGCTCATCCAATTGGCAGCTGCCAATGAAGAAACACTCCTGCTACCACTAGAGGAGTTGGTGGAACTAGAAAAGGCAACCAGACTGCAACATGAGAAACAACAAGAAGCAGCCAGGTTGGCCTTAGAGAAAGAGAACGAAGAAGAACAGAAGGAGGCTGACTGGCAGTAGAGGAGAGATAGGATAGAGTTCCTAATCTCCGGAGGCTTCAAACTTCAAGAACTCTCTCCACACAACAATGAAACAATCCTTTGGCTCTACAACAAGAGCAGGATCAAATGGAGAAATAGAGAAGAAAGGCAAGAAGAGAAAAGCTAAAGGAAGGAAGAAGAAGGAAGAAGAAGCAAAGACCACTACAACCAGGAAGCTTAGTGAGAAGGCCTGGATGAAGAATTATCTCCAGGCTCATGGATTGTCAGCAAAATCAAAGAGGACACTCAAACGGATTGTCAGCAAAATCAAAGCTGACATCCGCTTGGGAAAGAGAAAAGAGATGTATAGAAGGGTAACGGGGATGACCTTCACTGCAACTACTCAACCACAACCTGATCCCTTACCCCCTTCACCATTAAAACTGAGCCCTTCACCCCTTCACCCACATCGTTACCCTCACCCATTTCATCACCTTAACCACATGAACTTCCCATCCTTCAACCAAAAACACTTCCCAGAACCTCTCAACCACAACCTACCCAACACCATCCCCTCATCCTTCTTAACATCTCTCTCTTGAGGAGTCCAAGGTAAGCAAGACTAAGCTCACCAACTGCACAACTTTGAGCGAAGTCTCATGCGAGGAAGACTTTGTCAATACCACCTATGTTGATGGATCTTCTTGTTCCCCCATAAGAGATCTATTCCTTGATTTACCTAGAGGAACAATGGACCAGGCAGCTAGACTTCTAGGCCTCAACTCAAATTCACTGAATGATGAAGAGATGAAACTTAGAAGAAAACTGGTGACTCTACTGGATACTAAGAAAGTGGACAAGATTCCTAGTCAGTCTCTTATGCCTAGAAAGAGAATAATCCGCTGGAGGTTCGATGAAACTTCTCACAACTTTGTTGTGGAAAGGAGAGTGGAGAAGTCATTAGCCTTAACGCAACCTCTCTGTTACACTCCAGTAGATTTGATATTCCTAAGTTAGCTGCAAAAGCCATTCTCAACCCCTCCAATTCTGAAGCTACTACACTCATGAGAAATCATCTCAGCAGTCTTCATCTAGCCGAGCTAACTGCCAAAGGCAAGATTGAAGAAGAGTTGAGATTAAGAAGACCGGAAGACAAGGAAAGACCTCTATCAAGGGCACTGCCTTTCTACAGATGGTAGAGGGTCCGAATTGGAACCTATAGTTAGATGGGAATATGATTACAGTTCTTATGAACTAACTCTTATCAGAGGGCAACAACAGAGGTACATATGATCCAAGGTGACATACTGAACTTCCTGTGTACCAAGGATTTGTACAAACTTCTTAGCCCCACATCAAGGAAGAACAAGGAAACAGATAAATATCTACTCTCCTTGGTGCTAAAAGTTTTGAGAAGCAGAAACAAGTGAGGTTTTGGTAGCATCAGCCTAGGGGAGTTTGTTGGATCAAGAAGAAGGCTAGTGCAACCAAAAGTAAATCACTTAGACAATTTTGGTGCTACATGTAAAGGCTTTTGAAGCTTAGCATGGAACGTTCGAAGGTTGTAGAGTTCATCCGAAGATAAAGTGAAAGATCAGCTTCCGAAGATAGAACTCTACTTTCAAAGTCAAGAGCATGCTTCCAAAGGTCAAGTCCCTTGAGGAAATGCCACATGACTTCACTCGCCACTTCAAGAGCATGCTTACAAAGTATGAAGAAAAGGAGAAGTTCCCAAGCTTTAGAAGAAGCATCCTCTTCCGAAGTATAAGTGGCTTTGGAAGTACTTGTTCTTCCAAAGCCATTTAACCTTCAGAAGACACTGTTATGAAACAGTGGACATAAGTATGGTCTCTAACACTCCGTTGCAATCCTCTAATTCTGTATGGCGTTTCCTCAAAGAGCCATGCAGTTGACCATAATTTATTCCACTATTTACCTTTTATGATAGTACATGTTACCAACTTTAGTTGGTGACAAAAGGTAAGTCAGGGACATGTCCAGACTACCATATCGCAGATAAGACTTTATTCGAGATACCTTAAAATATAGTCTTCTAGTATAGGCTTTAGTTATAGGATCCCAGCTGGTATCAAAGTATATCCGACTGTAGGTAGTATTATATATAGTTTCTCATTGTAACTCGAGAAAAGAAGCTTGTAAGAATCTTGTAATATTTGAGTTGAGAAGCAATATATGCAAGTACCTTGAAAATTACTTTCTGTGTTCTTTATTACTTACTATATTGTGATTAACTCTTATCGACTCTATCTTCATCCGAGTGCGGTTCAAGTGAGTTTGAGAGAAAAACAAAGTGTTAAGTGACTTTAACCGATCCTGCACTCTCCCTGGTTTTGAGCTCAACCAATTGGCACGCCTGAACCTACTGTATGCTGACCCCAGGAAGATGTTAGGCTGGTTTGAAGCTGCATTGAAGAAAAAATACCACACTCGATGGGTTAACATCAAGCCTCAACAACCTACTAGGTACATTCGAAGGTCCGAGGTGGACCCAAGGACCGGAAACCTAAAGTGGTGCTGAAGTGGAGTCCTCCATGCACAATGTCAAAAATTCCCATGAGGGAAATGCCACAGACTTCACTCGCCACTTCAAGTGGTGGTATTATGATTGGAGAACAGGAAATGCGGTCATAGTATTGCAGAAAGAGCGCCAAATGGATACCATTCGGGTATTTTGACCCAATGTGGCTAACCAACCTGTCAGCTAGTGATGTTTATACTTTATACAGGTTGCCATTATTCTATCATCCGTAGGATATCGTACAGGCCATCTGGTTTCAGAATGTGATAAAACCCTGTTTTTCATTTGAGATACATGTTGGAGTCACAGTCGAGGAGAGGCATAAGAAGTTTGACAAGCTAATGAATGATGCCAGACAATGAAGGAAACTAGGTCCAAGAGGGAGTTTGTTGATACATATGTACGTAGTTTACAATCTCAATGTAATATGTCTATCATGTCCAAAATTTAAATGAATTGGATGAGTTGAAAGAAACAAAATATGTTATTGATGATCTTAATGTTAAATGGTTCAGTGTATGTTTCAATGTTTATTTTTTATTAACACATATTGAACTAAATATATAGGTTTGTGGTTGTTTGAATAAATCTTAGTAAAGTAATGATGGAGAAACATATTCAAACTTAGTCATATGAAGTTGTCATGCGGATGGACCATGCTAATGGACCATAAACATGAATACTTCATGTTAATGGACCAGTCGCATGACTAAACCAGGAGACTAGATTAGTCACATGACTGACACATACGGATGTCTCAATCGCACAACTGAACATTCAGTCATGTGATTGACTCAGTCGCATGCTTTAATCGCACGACTAAACCATGCTAATGGTCCAGTCGTACGATTGACTAACCTTAACTATAAATACCACTTAATTCATGGAAAAAGGCAACACTTTCAATATTTCGACTCCTACTCATACCCTAGCCGTCCAGAGAACTTAGAGACCCTGTTCCAAGTTCCTAGATCGCACTAAATCATATTGCAATCATTCTTAACATTTATATTCATTGTAAGATTGATTCTACGTGCGTTCTCACTGATTGGATCGCTAATCAAATAGGATTCCGAACTATTTGAGTTGGTATACACGTAAATGAGTTAGTACTCCGTCCGTACATAGTCCTAACAAAAATAGCGTAGAACTAAGTAAAAGTATAATATTCAATAAGTATCAAGACCTAATATGTATCTTAGGTCAGAGGATACCAAATGATATTCATCATTACTCAAAATTACTTATGATTAATGAGGAAGATTCCATGTAGTAATATTTCAGATGCAGGTCAGTCCACTATTTGTATCCCACAAATATCTATAAACTTTGGCCATGACCCTTTGCTCTATGTTCATCCATATGAATATCTACCAATCGAAGTTCATAATAGTCTTACCTTCATACTTGTTCCTACAATTATGAACGACTAGGAACGTTCTGAGTAAATGATTTACTCATGGATTTTAAACATGCAAAATAGGAATATTAGTTGAACCATTATAACCAAATAATTCATTCAAGTAATAAAGGCTTACAATATCTAAATACAAAAATTAAAGATCAAATCCAGTCACTAGAATATCAAAGTCCCATGGCACAACTATGACTTTCATCCTTTGCCTTTTCAAGAAGCTTTGTGAGTAGATCCGTAATATTTCGATCCATGTGAACTTTACGAATAAATATCTTTCCCTTTTCAACTTCATCCCTTATGTAGTTGAATCTCCATTCAATGTGCCTAGTCTTTTTGATGTGCACGAGGTTCCTTGATTTTAGCAATCGCACCCTTGTTATCACAAAGAATTTTTAGGTGGTCCTGAATGGAAGGGACCACACCTAGATTGGCAATGAATTTCTACAACCATGCAGCTTCTTGAGCTGCTAATGAAGCGTGATGTATTCTGACTTTATAGTTGATAATGACACCACATCTTCCTTAGAGCTCTTCCAAGAGACTGCTCCTCCATTCAAGATGAAAATGTATCTCGATTGTGAGCATGAATCATCCCGATCAGTTTGGGAACTCGCATCTGTGTAACCTTTTACTACGAGTTCCTCCTCACTAGATCAATAGATTGGGAACATATCTTTGGTCCTCCTTAGGTACTTATGTATGTTCTTAACAACCATGCAATGAATATTCCACGATTTTGCTGGTATCGGCTTGTCATGCTCAAGGTGCATGACCCGTCCGGCCTAGTGCATATCATTGCATACATGATGGATCCTATGGCATATGCATACGTGATTTCTTCAATTTTCCTTGTTCATACTTTGAAATTGGACATTGAGTCTTACTCAATATCATTCCTCTTTAGATTGGTACTATACCTTTCTTAAAGTTTTTTATCTTGAACCTTTTCAAGATCTTATCAATGTATGCACTTTGATTTAAACCTATCAGCCGCCTTGATCTATCCCTATAGATCTTTATTCCCAAAATATAGGTGGCTTCACCAAGATCCTTAATAGAGTAACAGCTTCTAAGCCATGTTTAATACCTTCCAAGGTTGGAATGTCATTTCCAAATCATAGGACGTTATTGACATACAATACTAGGAAAGTGATGATGCTCCCGGTAGCTTTCTTATATACACATGCTTCATCAACAATTTTGATGAACCCAAATTTGATTATATGTTCATCAAAAACGGTGATTCCAACTTCTTGATGCTTACTTCAATCCATAGATTGATTTCTCTAACTTGCATCCTTTGTTAGGATGTTTTGGATCGACAAAACCTTCAGGCTGAACCATATAGAAATCTTCCTCAAGATATCTATTTAGAAAAGTGGTTTTGACATCCATTTGGCAAATCTCACAATCATAATGAGCAGCTATAGCAATAATATCCTAATAGACTTTAGTATTGCAACCGGTGAGAAGGTCTCATCATAATCACCCTTGAGTTTGAGTGAAACATTTTGCTACAAGTCTAGCTTTTTAAGTATCCAAGTTTCCATACATATGGGTTTTCTTCTTGAAAACCCACTTATTTCCAACTATCTTGGAGTTAAGAGGTGTGTAGAGATTAATGAAGAGGCTGATGCAACCAAAACACCCAATGACTTTCCTGCATGTTGCACAAGTGCATTGAAGAAGAATTTTAGGAAGTTTTACACATGCAATAGAAAATACTCTAAGTGTAAAATCTTCCGAATCCAAGACCAATATCTTCCGAAGCCAAATATGAAGTCTTCTGAAGCCTTAGAGACAAAGTCTTCCGAAGCTTCAACTCATGAAGACAGATTTCTTTCAAAGACTTTTAATACATGCTTTATCTGATGTACTTTTCCATAAAGCTCGATACTTTTCCGCTGCACCTCTGTAAGGTCACCAACTTACATGAGTTGGTGAAAAGGTCCCTGCTTTTGGTAACTGTACATTGAGGTCTTGAGTCTATAACTTTCTACTTCATGTACTTTATACTTTTTGTAATAGATAAGGATGTGAGCTATGGCATGTCATAGTCACAAGTCAAAAGGCAATCTGTCGTTTGACTCTACAATTGATTTTGTATTATGTCTAGTCAATTGTATCCTGCTGGATTTCAAAGTGTAGCTGGCTGTAGGATGTAGTATAAGTATCTCATGTTCTTGTATCTTTTGAATATGCTTTGTAACACTTGTAACAGAATATACAGAAAGCAATATACTACATTCTTGAAAACCATATACTTTTGTTCTTTGTGTTCTGTCTCTTACATTACTTGTGTTCTTACTGTCTTACCTTGGTTAATCCAGTTTACTATTTGATTATGTTTAGTTAATCTCCTCTTTGTGTTATTGTGTTGTAACTCTACACCCTTCAGCGATCCTGCAAGGTGGTTCAACCAAGTCCCACACCTGGTTGTCATACATGGATTGCATCTCAACATTCATGGCTTCAATCCATTTGTCATAATCCAAATTGGACATTGCATCATGATAAGTGGTTGGTTCATCGGAATCTACCACATAGCATCCATCTACGAAAAAACCTTAATTTTTAGGTGGATTACTAATTCTACCAGATCTACGAGCGTTTTGTGTGTATTGATAAACTTTTTGATCACCCTCAACATCCTCATGTTGAGTGCTAGTGTCAACCAAACGTGTATGGGTTTGTGGTTCTTGATCCACCTCAAGATCCACTATTCTACTACTAGTTCCTTCCATAAGGAACTTAGCTTCTAAGAACTTAGCCTTCTTGGCAACAAACTCCTTTTGTTCCAATGGATCATAGAAATAATATTCCGTAGAATCTCTAGAATATCCAATGAGATACACTTAGTGGAATGACTTGTTTTTGGTGGGAGTCTTAACATAAGCCTCACAACCCCATACCTTTAAATATGATAGTGATGGAATCCTTCCATGCCATATTTCAAAAGGTGTCTTTTCCACTTTCTTGGTTAGGGCCATATTCAAAATACAGGTCGTAGAGAGCGAAGTGAAACCCCAAAATGATAATGGCAATGAGCTTGTAGCCATCGTAGATCGAACCATATCCAATAGAGTTCAATTTCTCCTCTCGGACACACCATTGTGTTGTGGTGTTCCACGTGGAGATAGTTGTGAGACAATACCACAATTTCTAAGATGACCTCTAAAAGCATCACTTAGGTATTCACCTCCTCTATCGTTGTAGATAATTTTTTTTCTTGTTGAGTTGATTTTCTACTTCATTCTCGAAGATTTTGAACATTTCAAAAGCTTCATCTTTGTGTCTTAACAAGTACACATAACCATATCGACTATAGTCGTCACTAAAGGTAGTGAAGCATCTTTCATTGTACCTATTCATTGGTTTAAAAGGACCACAAACATCCGAACGTATGATTCCTAATAAATCTTTTGCCCTTTTGGTTTTGCCACAAAAAGGTGCCATAGTCATTTTACCTTGTAAAAAAGATTCACATACATCAAATGAATCATATTCACTTGCTTTTAAAAGACCGCTCTTCTGAAGTGTTTGCATGTGCTTCTTGTTTATATGACCAAGATGGCAATGCCAAAGTTAGGTGTCACTCAAATCCAATTTGAGCTTCTTGTTGGTGATTTGGTAAAATGAGCTATCATATAATATGTTTTCACAAACCAATTCATAAATACCATTAATAGGAATAACCTTAAAATAAAAGATGTCATTCAAAAAAACATGAATTTCATTTTCAATAAATGTTAAAACATAACCATATTGTCTTAATTAGGCAACATAAATAATGTTCCTAGTCAAACTAGGAGCATACAAAACATTGTTCAAAACTGCATCCAAACCATTGGAACCTTCAAGATGTAGTTCCCTCAGTCTTCAACTTGAACTTTAGCCCCATTCCCCATGTAGAGGCTAACATCCCCTTTCTTGAAGTCCTTACTTCTTTTGAACCTCTGCAATAAGTTGCAAATGTGAGTTCCACATCTGTTATCCAATACACATGTATGAGAGGATATTAAATTTAGATCAATATGAATCAGGAATATTGTACCTGAGGTTTGCCCAGCATCGCTCTTAGCATGCAACTCTTTGAGATTGACGGCACAAATTCTTGCCTAATGTCCAATCTCCCCACACTTGAAGCATGGGTCATTTGAAGTAACCTTTTGCTTCTTCACCGCTTGTTTTGGTGGTGGCGCTCTTACCACTTCCTTTCCCATTCCCCTAACCTACCATTTACATTTGGCAACATTTTCCTTGGGTGCGGGGTGAGGCCTCTTCTTGTTCTCACCTTCATTGATGGTGAGAACAAGTAAAAACTTTTCACCCATTGCCTCCTCGGTAGTTTTGAGCATGGAAGGAAGCTCACTTATGTTCTTGTCCTACCCGTTCATGTTGTAATTCATGAAAAAGTTGTCAAACCTTAGTTGAGGATCAAATCCGTAGCCAACTCTTTCGAGATGGGACAATTCAGCCATTCAAGGCGGTTAATGTGGCTTTTCATCTTAAGTACATAAGATGAAACTGATTGGGTGTCATCCCTACAACATGCATGGAGTGCTCGAACCATTTCGAAGTGCTCTACCCTTGCTTGTTGTTGGAGCGTTTCCTTTAACTGGGTAATAATGTCGTACGCTCCATGATGTTCAAACTACATTTGGAGATCTGGAGTCATACTTGCCAACATGAGGCAAGACACTTGGACGGATCCTTAGTGTATTTCACCCAATTATTATAGGTCTCCTCATCATCCTTATTAGGTTGATCGAGAATCGTATCGTCTAAAATATATGATCGTTTCTCTTGCTTGAGAGCAATTCTCATGTTTCGAAACCAATTTATTAAGTTGTTATGGTTTGGACATTCCTTTTGGAGAATGGTCCTTAGTGATAGTGTTAGGATCGTGTACTGGGTGAATACTAACAGATTTACGAGTATAGTGAATCAAATAGTGCGGAATCCTATTTGATTGGCGATCCAATCAGTGAGAACGCACGTAGATTCAATTAAAGATTGAATCTAAATGTTAAGAACGATTAGCAATCGATCTACTGCGATCTTTTGAAGTTAGAACAGGTTATTAGAGGTCTCTGGATGGCTAGGGTACGTTTGGGTATCGAAATATTCAAAGTGTCTAGTTTTTCCACGATTTAAGTGGTATTTATAGGTTAAAGTTCTCAATGGTGCGACTGAACCATTTGCATGGTTCAGTCGTGCGATTGAGTCATGCGGTTGATCCATTCGCACGACTGAGTGTTCAGTCGTGTGACTGAGTCAATCTCATGTTTCAACAATGCGACTCATCCAGTCTCCTGGTTCATTCATACGACTGGTTGATTAGCATGAAATTGTTCATGCGTATGGTCCATTAGCATGGGCCAATCGCATGAGAACTTCACATGATTAAGTTTGATATGTTTTATAGTCATAATTGATTCGATATTATTCAAACAACCACAACCTATATAGTTTAGTCAATAAGTGTTATTACATACCACCAATGAAATATTCAACATTAAAGCACAACCACATATTGTATTTCATTAAGTGCCCATAAAATTACCTATGTTTAAGACAATACAAACATATTACATTAAGTTCAGAAACTAGGGACACATGTATCTACAAACTCCCCCTTGGACCTAGTTTCGTCTAATGTCTTACATCCTTCACAAGTTCCATAAACATCTTGTACTTCTCTTATCTAGTGACTTGGCATGTATCTCAAAAGCAAAATAGAGTCTTATAACATTCTAAAATTGTAGAGCTTGTATAATATCTTGAGAGTCATAGAATAATGGCTACTTGTATAATGTATAAACATCATCTGCAGACATGTTTGTAAGCCATATTGGGTCAAACACCCTTATGGTTTCCATTACACCATTCTTCTTCAAAACTATGACTACCTCTCCTGTCCTCCAATCATAGTACCACCATTTGAATTATGGAATGAAGTCATGTGGCATTTCCCGTAGAAGATCATAGACATTGTGCACGGAGGACTCCACTTCAGCACTATTTTAGGTTTTCCAGTAATGGCATCAACCTCAAACCGTCTGATATACCTCGTTGGCTATTGAGGTTTGAAGTTGACCCATCTGCTGTGGTACTTTCTTTTTAGAGCAATCTCAAAACAGCCTGACATTTTCTGTGGGTCAGCATATAGCAATTTTAACTTTGCTAACAGGTTTCGCTCAAATCAAGGAAGAGTCTTCAAGTCATGTGGGAACATAAAGTACTCAATCCCTTTCGCATGTTTAACTGCATAATGTTGAGATCTTCAAAATACGCCCATGCTATGATTTTGCCCGACACCTTTTGATGTTTCTTCACCTTGTATAGCTTGGTGTAGACAGTTGACGTTGAAGCACTGCGTTGGGCTCGTATTTCTTCAAAGCATGCAGCCCACTCAGCCTTTCTGATATTGACTTTAGCTTCCGAGGCTTGGGCTGTATCTTCTTTCTTGTCAAACTCTTCTTCTATTCTATCTAAAGTCTCAAAAGTTTCATTGACAAGGTTGTCTCCTAGATTAGGAGACATTACCCTCAATGTCAATTTACTCTAGATAGTGTTGGTCCGTGACATCTTCGATCTCGATCTCATCAACATCGTTGAGCTCATCGTCACTTTCCACATGGACTGTTGGAGCATCTTTCACGATCTCATCAGGATTGAGTCGGAATATTTCAGCAAGTTTCTCGTCTATGAGATTATGAATTATCTCTCTTTCTTCAGAAGTGTAATTCACTAATGTCCTGACTATACCCTGCAGATCAAGAATCATCATGAGCTGAGTCTTGGTCTGTTGGAGGGTTGCAACATCATATTCATCTCTTTGAAAGTTTGGATCCGCTTGATTTAAAACAAGTAACACATCAACCATTAGTCAACAATCAAAGCAGTAAACATCAACAATAAATATAAACAATAATTACATTAATTTGATACAAGATTCAAATACACTTGATTTAAATACATAAATAACTAAGCATCACTCTTGTCTTATATCATGTGCTCCTCTGCTGACGGGGCTATAGGGGAGGCACCTTGGTCCTATGTTCTCTTGTGTCCTCCTTTCACTTACAGATGTGGCACCCGCAGCAAAAGTATCATCATCTCCATCATCATCATCATCGACATCATCACCAACATCAGTATGCTCCCCTTCATTATCACCATCATCATCATCATCATTACGGTCATCATCATCACCATCATCTCCATCTCCCTCTTTGATCTTTAGTGGCTCCTCTTTTGATCCTTTGAGCCTCAGCATGATGGTCTTGTTGGTAGTCTCCAACTCCTCTATCCTTTTGGTTGATTGGACATGTTGCTCCTGGAGTTGGGACATCTTTGAGCTCTGTGTAGCAATCTGTTATGCCTGCTGTTCAATCATCTGAGCCTGCTGAGATAGCTGCTGAGATTATGCAGCAGTAAGATCTACTAGCTGACGAATCTGGGCAGTTTTCTCGTCACCGGCTACCAACAGCTTTAGCAACATACGGTTAAGTGCCGAGAGTTGTTCCTCTACCCACTAGGAGGTAGAGAGGATCAAGATGGATAGGAGGGTAAGATGACGGTCCTGCATGATGGCTAGTGGTGGTGGGTGTGGTAGTGGTGAAGATTGGGGGTGGTATAGATGAAGTGTGGTGGGAGTGGTGAAGATTTGGGTGGTATAGATGAAGGTGGTGGTGGAGAGGTGAAGATTAGGGTGGTATAGATGAAGGTAGTGGTGGAGTGGTTGTGGTAGTAGTGGGGTGTAGTGGGTTAGTAGGTTGAGTGGTCGAAGTGGTGGTAGTAGTGGTGGTGGTGATGAAGGTCATCCTCCTCCTCTTCTTCTTCAAACCATTGGGTTGAGCCATCCTTTCATCCTCGAGCCCCTTGAGGTGGATGCCCCCCTGGAACACTACTGGACTGATCGGGAGCATAAGTAGGATTAGTGTCAGCCTCCCTTGACTTGCCAGGGCATCGTGCAACCTCCCGAATACCTCAGTCGGTGGCAACCACCTGGCCCCCACAGTTCGAGTCAAGGGCTCCTTGTCTGTATCCTCTTCCTCATCAAGACGAAAATCCTGATGGAACCCTACAGCCTCTATTCCACCTTGGGTGGATGCTAGAGATGCTATATCAGCAGTGGAGGCCTTCATTGAGTGGGCCATGCATGTCCCCAATCACCGCTATCATCATCATCGGAGTCATCTTTAGGGAGCTCTAGCTGGTCGACATCCGAATCATTGTCTACGTGGCGCCATTTACGCCTCTTCGGCGCCACGTAGTGCACCTTGGCCAGATGGCTGATGAGTCCCTTTACCGGGGTTTGACCTGCTTTCCCCAGTAAACCTTCATACGACCCAGTGACGTATAGTCCATAATCTCCAACGACATAGCGTCGTGGCTCTCCTTTAGCAGTGTGGGTAGCTTCTCATCAAAGATCAAGTAAAAACCTAGGGTACATGTAGAAACCCTCTTTGCCCCTCGCCTCCAAGTTCTCTATCAAGTAAGTGAAAATAATGCTAGAAAAGCTAAACGGGTGGTTCAGAACCAGTGCCACATAGGCATTTTGAATCTGGTCTGAAAGATCATCAACCCCACCCTTCGCGATGCCAAGCACTTGAGGATGACATTGCCAAGTACTTGTACTGGGGACACAAGTTGCTCTTGTTGAGCACACCTGCGTTAATATCCCTAGCGTACTTCATCCTCAAGAACACCCTCTATATCCATCCAAGTACTTGTCTGATATCCTTAGAAGTAACCTCTATATCCATCCTAAAAATGAAGGATTTAGTCTGCCCAAGATACATATTAAATTGATGTGTCTAGTGTGATATGATCCATGTCGGGTCATACCCAATAACAAGCTAGATAAACACCAATAAATATTTATTCGTTGTTAAGATCAACAAATAAATATTGACACCAATTTATAAAATAGGTTTTCTAAATCACTGCTTTTGTAAATGAACAACATTATGTGGATAATTTGTTCATGAGAAATTATTTGTTTCAATCATTTAAGATAGTTAAACAATGACAAATAATAGAGTGTTAGTGTTATAAAATTAAAAGGTTTTAATTTTATAAAAAAAGAGGGCAACAGTGTAACTTTTTTAAAATGGAAATGGGAGGGAAACCCATTTTTGGATGAAAAATTCGGCCCCCTTGGCCTTGGTGTCCCCACCCATTTTGTCTTGTAAAGTGCAAGACTTCAAATCTCCACACTCTCCAATCTCACACTCTCTCTCTTACAGGCGAAAGAAGAATTTTCTCTCCATCCACTCTCTCAAAATCGGTTTTGGGGCTGAACTTGAGGACTTTCTCTTGGCTGAAAATCAGTCTTTGCGAGCTGAAAATTCAGCCTTGCTTGTGTTGATTCGGTCCACAAGTAGTAAAGGAAGTTGGTGTTCTACAACCTAGCAAGTAAGGTGTCATCAAGGGCTTGTGGGTATCATCTCTTGAGGGCTTCTACATTGAAGTCTTAGCTTTCAAACATTATCATCTTCCTGCATCATTCTCCACGTTTCTAAGGTAGTAAATGTGTTCTTGAATGGTTTTTGATAGTATGCTCTTCCATATAAATAGATTCTTGTCTTGGGTTTTGTTTAAACAAGTGTATATGATACATAAACTCACGTTTTTGATCTAAACTCCGCTGTGTTTTACATAATAAATGGCTAATATGACTTTGGTAAGTGTCTACAAAACCCATCAATGGCATCAAGAGCTGGTTATATGGATACATGCTTCAAAATTGAAATTTTCGGGTCTTTTTTAATAAAAAGTGGGCTGGAAATTTCACACATGGAAGTCCCTTTGTTTTTCAAGATATTACTTTTATATGCATGTAAGGATCTTGAAAAATTAATATCATGAGATAGTTTGTTTGTTTGGACAAAAACCCACTTGTTCTTGGTTTGTTTTGGCCGAGAATTTGGGTTCAAAAAGGGGCTGTCATTCATGAATTTTGTATACATATTTGGATGTATTTTAGTGCGTAAAACCTAGCCATGACCTTGTGTTTGATTGTTTGTGGTTGTGATTTCATTTGGTTGTAATAAAGGCTATGTAATTTATTTGTTTCATTTAGTATGTAATAAATAGATTAGTTTGCACTTTATTTTTCTAGAAAAAAAGTGCTAGGTCTTTCTATGTAATTGTTTTTTGGGGCTGTTTTGGATGACCAAGAAGATACCTAAAGAAGATGGTGAAATCACAACACAAAAGGGTTACTTGAAGCATATGGATGCGGGTTCAAGTGGGAGTTCACCGACACAAGATTCATGTCATGTTTTACCCTTAGAATGACCTCTTGACACACTTGTTATGGCAAGCAAGTGTGGTCAAAATATTTGGCTATGGTTATGCGCTTATATTGTATGTTTGGTTGTTTGTTTTGGTTGTTTGGATTTGTTTGACTTTTGTTGAAAGTTGATAAACTGTTGAAAAACTATGATAAAACAAGCATAAAATTGGTTCTTTAATAACATTAAACGAATTAATAAAATGAGTTTAATAAGGGTTAATGATTTAATAAAAGTAAGTTTTATTAAAAGGAACCATGAAAATAGTTTTTCATAAAATACCATTCATTTGAATGCATACAAATTGTATGGTATAAAAGGTTTTTCTAAAAACTAGAATTTTAGAACTATAAAAACCCTTTTCAAAACAAGTGTAACACCATCCTTTTAAACAACACTCAATTCGCTTGCAACTTTTATTTGGGATAAGGTCACCTAACCATAAATGTTGAAACTTGTGAAGTTGAGGTGAAATTGCCATATTTATGGGACAAAGGTCACCTAACCACTTATATTTGTAAAAATCACAAGTGTGTCTAAGTAGGACGACTTGATTTGGATCACCGAAGCATGACGTACAAACGGTGTTGATGGGATAAACATGCCAACAAAACATAAGATGTTTAAATTGATCCCATACAACTAAAATTGTAATAGGTTACAATTGTGAAACGTGACTACCTTGTTAATTTAAATAAAGGGATAAAGGTCACCTAACCGATATTTAAATATAACGTTGGATTCTAGACTTTAATTATTAATTGTCTATGAGACATAAAAGGGTATTAATAATTAAAATACTTTGATATCAAAATACTAAAAATAGAACTTTGTAAAATTGTAGATGGCTAACAACACAACTCAATCCCGACCGTCCATAACCTATCACAAAGGACTATCCTTGAAAAGGAACGTCTAAACCATGGGAACTTCATGGACTGGTATCGAAACTTGATAAAAGAGTATTATTAATTGAAAAGGAACGTCTAAACCATGGGAACTTCATAACCTATCCATAACCTAACCGATATTAAAATATAACGTTGGATTCTAGACTTTAATTATTAATTGTCTATGAGACATAAAAGGGTATTAATAATTAAAATACTTTGATATCAAAATACTAAAAATTGAACTTTGTAAAATTGTAGATGGCTAACAACAACAACTCAATCCCGACCGTCCATAACCTATCACAAGGACTATCCTTGAAAAGGAACGTCTAAACCATGGGAACTTCATGGACTGGTATCGAAACTTGAGAATCTTTCTCAAGCAAGAAAAGAAGTCCTATGTGTTAGACGATCCCATTCCCGATCAACCCAATGAGAATAACGTAGAGGCCTTTGCCGAGTGGGTCAAATACACCGAGGACTCTGTGCAAGTCTCATGTCTCATGCTAGCGAGTATGATTCCCGATTTGCAAAAGGACTTTGAGAACCACAATGCCTATGACATGATCACCCAGTTGAAGGAAATGTTCCAACAACAATCAAGGGTGGAGCGCTTCAAAACAGTTCGAGCACTCCATGCATGTCGGATGGACGAGACCCAATCGGTATCATCTTACGTTCTCAAGATGAAGAGCCACATTGATCGCCTTGAAAGGCTTAACTGTCATGTGTCCAACAAGTTGGCAACGGATTTGATCCTCAACTCCCTATCAAGAAGTTTGATAGCTTTGTTATGAACTATAACATGAATGGATGGGACATGAGAAATTGTGAGCTTCATTCAATGCTTAAAACGGCCGAGGCAGGCATGGTAGAAAGGTTCTACCAGTCCATATGATCAATGAAGGAGGTAGTAAGAAAAGGATCCTCCCCACCCTAGGGCAAGTGTTGCCAAAGGGAAGGGGCACGTCAACGGAAGGGTAAGGGTAAAGCAAAAGTGGAACCACCCAAACCGAAAGAAAAGAAGCAATGGTTGCTCATGAAGACCCGTGTTTTGAGTGTGGTGAGGTAGCCATTGGAAACGCAATTGTCCGGTCTATCTCAAGAGTTGAGATCGAAGAGGGATGCGGGGCAAACCTCAGGTACAATCTTTATCATACATGTTGAGCTAAATATTATTTCTTCTAACACATGGGTATTGGATACTGGATGTGGAACTCATTTGGCAATTTGTTGCAGGGGTTCAAAAGAAGTGAGCATTATACAAAAGGGGAAATTAGTCTCTTTATGGCAATGGTGCAAAGGTTCATGTAGAAGCTCAAGGAGACTAAATTTTGAAGCTTCCAAGTGGTTTGGAAGTTATTTTAAAGAATGTTCTGTATGCTACTAGCTTGACTAGGACATTATTTCTGTTTCCCGTCTAAGACAATGTGATTATGATATCAAGTTTGTTGACAATGATATTCATGTTTCATTAAATCATGTGTTTTATTTTAAGGCTATACCTTGTAATGGTATTTATGAATTGGTTCATGATAAAACAACATATGATAGCTCAATGTACCAAGCAACCACCAAAGGCTGAAATTAGATTCGAGTGATTCCTATCTTTGGCATTGTCGCCTTGGTCACATAAACAAGAATCGTATGCAAAAACTTCAAAAGAATGGTCTTTTGAAACTAAAGAAATTGATTCATTTGATGTGTGCAAGTCTTGTTTACAAGGTAAAATGACAAAGGCCCCTTTTAGTGGGACTAATGAAAGGGCAAATGATTTATTAGGGATCATACATTCGGATGTATGTGAACCTTTTAAACCAATAACTAGGAATGGTGACAGATACTTCATTACCTTTACCGATGACCATAGTCGCTATGGGTATGTGTACTTGTTAAGACACAAACATGAGTCTTTTGAAATATTCAAAATCTTCAAGAGTGAAGTTGAAAATCAACTCAACAAAATGGTCAAGATTCTTTATACAGATAGAGGAGGTGAATACCTAAGTAGTGAATTTCAAGAGTATCTTAGAAGTTGTTGGATTGTCTCATAACTTACTCCACCTGGAACACCACAACATAATGGTGTGTCTGAGAGGAGGAATCAGACTCTATTGGATATGGTTCGATCTATGATCGTTATAAGTACACTACCTCTATCATTTTAGGGTTTCGCATTGCTCTTCACGACCCGTATTTTAAATATGACCCTAACCAAGAAAGTGGAAAGGACACCTTTTGAAGTATGGCATGGAAGTCTTCCATCATTATCATATTTAAATGTTTGGGGGTGTGAGGCTTATCCTAAGCAATACACTCAAAACAAACTGAAACCCGATCCACAAAGTGTATCTTCATTGGATATCCTAGAGATTGTATTGGATATTATTTCTATGATCCAATAGAACAGAAAGTGTTTATTGCTCGAAAGGCAGTGTTCTTGGAAACTAAGTTCCTTTAAGAAGAACTAGTTGAAGAACAATGGAACTTGAAGAGGTTCAAGATTCACAAGACGATACACATTTGGTTGATACTAGCAATCAACATGAGGATGTTGAGATTGATCATATGGATGATCAAGATACACAAAACGTTCACAGATCTGGTAGAACTAGTGTTCCTCTTGATTTTTCATGGATGGAAGCTATGTGGTAGATTCGGATGAACCAACCACATACCATGATGCAATGTCAAACCTGATTTTGACAAATGGGAAGAAACCATGAACGTTTAGATGCAATCCATGTATGATAACCAAGTTTGGGAATTGGTTACACCACCTCTTAAGTCCAAGGTAGTTGGAAGTAAGTGGGTTTTCAAGAAGAAAATTGATATGCATGGAAACTTGGATACTTATAAAGCTAGACTTGTAGCAAAAGGTTTCACTCAAACTCAAGGGGTTGATTATGATGAAACTTTTTCGCCTGTGGCAATGCTAAAGTTTGTCAGGATATTATTTGACATAGCAGCATATTATGACTATGAGATTGGCAAATGGATGTCAAAACCGCCTTCCTTAATGGATATCTTGAGGAAGATGTCCATATGGAACAGCCTGAAGGTTTTGTCAGTCCAAATCATCCTAACAAGGAATGCAAGTTAAAGAAGTCAATTTACGGATTGAAACAAGCATCGAGAAGTTGGAATCACCGTTTTGATGATGAAGTAAAGAAAATTGGCTTCATCAAAACGCTAATGAAGCTTATGTATATAAGAAAGCTAGTGGGAGCACTATACTTTCCTTGTATTATATTCGATGCATTTTGCTACTTGGAAACGACATTCCAACCTTGGAAGGTGTAAAAGCCTGGCTTGGAAGCGGTTTTTCCATTAAGGATCTTGATGAAGCCGCCTTTATCTTGGGAATAAAGATCTATAGGGATAGATCAAGACGGTTGATAGGTTTAAACCAAAGTGTATACATTGAAAAGATCTTGAAAAGGTTCAAGATGAAGAATTCTAAGAAAGGTTGGGTACCTATTCAAAAGGGGACTATATTGAGCTCATCTCAATGTCCTAGTTCAAAGGTTGAACAAGAAAGAATGAATGGAGTCCCATATGCATCTACTATAGGATCCATCATATATGCAATGATATGTACTAGGCCAGACGTGTCATGTGTTCTAAGCATGACAAGTAGATATCAATAGAATCCTGGTAATAGTCATTGAATGGCTGTTAAGAGTATTTTGAAATACCTTAGAAATACTAAGGACATGTTCTTATATATGGATCTGGTGAGGAGGAACTCGTTGTAAAGGGTTACACGGATGCGAGTTTCCAAACTGATCGAGATGATTCTCGATCACAGTCGGGATATATATTCATTATGATGGAGGAGTGGTCTCTTGAAAAAGCTCAAAGCAAGATGTAGTGGCACTATCTACAACAGAATCGGAATACATCGCCGCATCATTGGCAGCTCAAGAAGCTGCATGGCTTAGGAAGTTCATTGCTGATCTAGGGGTCTTGCTACCATTCAAGACACCCTAGAGATCTTTTGTGATAACGAGGGTGTGATTGCTCAAATCAAGGAACCTCATGCACATCAAAACACTCGGCACATTGAACGGAGATTCAACTACATAAGGGATGAAGTTGAAAAGGGAAAGATATGTATTCGCAAAGTTCACACCGATCAAACATTGCAGATCCATTCATGAAGCTCCCGGATAGGTCAAAGCATGAAAGTCATACATGTGCCTTAGGACTTCGATATTCTAGTGACTGGACTTGAGCAAATCTTGTATTTAGATATTGGAACTTATGTTATTTGACTTAATTATATGGTTATAATCTTCATTTGTTCTTCTATTTTAGCATTTTAAATCCGTTAATAAGTAAGTTATTCTAAACGTCTGTAGTCGATCATACTTATGGGAACAACTATGAATGTAAGACTGTAATGAACATAGATTGGTTAATATTCATAAAGTATGAATATAGAACAAAAGGTTGCTACCAAGGTTCATTGATATCTATGGGATATAGATATAGGACTGACCCGCTCTCTATTATTTCTGCATGGAATCTTTATGATTAGTCAAAAGAAATATTGAGTAAAGCGAATATCATTGCATCCTCAGACCAGAGATACATATTGGGTCTTGATATTCACCAAGTATCGTACTTTGACTTAGTGCTTTGTTGTTCTAAAACATTGGCAGTACGTAAGGCTAGGTTGAGGTATGATATAAGGTAATTGTGAGAGACGTATGTAGTCAAGATGGAATTTGTTCTCTTATTCATTGAGAGTTAGATATCTAAGGCCTATTAAAGCTAAATCATCGGAGAATGACAATTCTATGTCTCTAGGATTTAACATGACATCTGTAACAAAGGATAAATGATGACTCACCTAAATCATATTCAAGTAAGGTACTTGAAAAGGATGATGTTATTGAATGGCACTTAGTCATATAAACTAGGGGTAGCAAACCGTTGCTAGGCGTCATTTGCAGCTTGCATCAATCTTCTATGAATCTTGTGCAAGTGGGAGATTGAAGGATTTAGTCTGCCCAAGATACATATTAAATTGATGTGGCTAGTGTGATATCATCCAAGTCGGGTCATACCCAATAACAAGCCAAATAAACACCAATAAATTTTTATTCGTTGTTAATATCAAACAAATAAATATTGACAACAATTTAGAAAATAGGTTTTTTAAATCACTGCTTTTGTAAATGAACAACATTAGGTGGATAATTTGTTCATGAGAAATTATTTTTTTCAATCATTTAAGCTAGTTAAACAATGACAAATAATAGAGTGTTAGTGTTATAAAATTAAAAGGGTTTTAATTTTGTAAAACAAGATGGCAAGAGTGTAACTTTTATAAAATGGAAATGGGAGGGAAACCCATTTTTGGATGAAAAATTCGGCCCCCTTGGCCTTGGTGTCCCCACCCATTTTGGCTTGTAAAGTGCAAGACTTCAAATCTCCACACACTCCAATCTCACACTCTCTCTCTTACATGCAAAAGAAGAATTGTCTCTCCATCCTCTCTCTCAAAATCGGTTTTGGGGCTGAACTTGAGGACTTTCTCTTGGCTGAAAATCAGTCTTTGTGAGCTGAAAAATTCAGCCTTGCTTGTGTTGATTCGGATCCACAAGTAGTAAAGGAAGTTGGTGTTCTACAACCTAGCAAGTAAGGTGTCATCAAGGGCTTGTGGGTATCATCTCTTGAGGGCTTCTATATTGAAGTCTTAGCTTTCAAACATCATCATCTTCCTGCATCATCCTCCATGTTTCTAAGGTAGTAAATGTGTTCTTGAATGGTTTTTGATAGTATGCTCTTCCATATAAATAGGTCATTGTCTTGGGTTTTGTTTTAACAAGTGTATGATACATAAACTAACGTTTTTGATCTAAACTCCGCTGCGTTTTACATAATAAATGGCTAATATGACTTTGGTAAGGGTCTACAAAACCCATCAAAAAATGGAACTCCTGATGCTGTACGGCTCACGAGAGCGGTCAACCAATGCTCCCTCCCAGAAGGCTTGCTGAATAGACCTGTAGGGAGTGCATGGTGTAGATATCGCCTTGTGGATCCTAGGTCGCTTGAGGAAAGCAATGATCCCTCAAACTCGGCACCATTCCGAGTCGTGGAACCTAGATGAGCACAGATGTTGTGCTTGGGGTTGATAGACCATCTGTCCGCCATCAATATGTAACACAAGACACGTAGACATTAGATAACCACACGACACAAATTAGTTCTAATTAACTTGGTTTTATTCATTTTGGTTCAATCATGTGATTGAACCATGCGACTGTGTTCAGTCGGTTGACTTGGCATGCGACTGGATTCAATCGGGTGACTGCGCAGGCGACTAAGTTCAATCAGTTGACTGAGACTGCGATTGGTTCAGTCGGCCAACTGAGCTTATCCATATGATCCATTCGGCCGATTGAGCCATTCGACCAGCTCAATCGTGCGATTGTAGTTCATCTGGCGTCTAGTGGTATGACCCACAATTCGGTCGACTGTGATTTGATTTATAACCAATTCTTGAAATTAGACATCATGCACTGATTCTTTAGACTCGCATTCAACATACTAATAACCTTTATTTCAACTTTTACTTGATTTAGTTAGGTTATTAGTCTATTTAAGGTCTCGGGTCTTGTTAGGTTTAGATTCTTGATTTTGGAGTCCAAACGACCGAAATTTTTGGCATAATCACACCACATTTTACCTGTAATATCAATAACGAAGGTTAGAATATGAGAATAAGCAAGATATTTGGGTCAGATGAAAATTTGGTAGAGTAATGGTAGGCTGTGCGATTTTAGAGCCATTAGGGGTGATGAGTTGAATGCGATCGACTGTGGCCCTATTTATACTGAATCTGATTTCAATCAGCCAATTGGACACATTCGCTCGGTTCATTCGGGCGAATGGAACTCAGTCGTGCGATTGGCTCAGTCGATCACATTCAGTCGGCCGACTGGATTTCAGTCGGGCGATGACTCATTCGCACAATTCCATTCAGTCTAATGGCTCATTCTCATAAGCCATTTGGGTGAATGGTTCATACTCATGAGCCATTCGGCTGTTTAGTGCATGAGTATGGGCCATTCGAACGGTTGGTCCATACTCATGGTCCAGTGGTGCGATTGGATCATACTCATGATTTTGACTTTATGACCATTTCTCACTTAAATACTTTTTAACTTTTGATTAAACTTTATGAGCATTTGATCATCTCAGACATGATCATTTTAACTTGAAAAACTTTTGACCACCTCAGACGTGATCCTTTAAAGCAATTGGTCACCTCAGACGTGACTGATTTTACCTTTGAAAACACGTGTGGTCACCTCAGACATGACCCTTTTAGATGATTACTCCCCTAATGAATTCCATGGCGTAGTCCGATATCAAACAAACTGAATTGACTAAATTCAACCAAGATAAAAGACTTAAACTGGAATTCAAAACTAAAACTTGTTTTTGACGTTTTGTGTGAGGTGTAAATCCTAAGATATTAATCTAATGGATTCAGTTCCGGAATAGGCAGCTTCAATTTATTTTGATCATAAATGGACCAATTCAATTCGGAATGATACAGGTAAGTCAAAACATTTGGGACATGTTATCAACACCTTTTGATGCTCAATTCTTGTTTCTCATCTAGAGTCGTTAGCAAGTTTAGGAAATCATACTAGTACTATTAGATCCCCATATTGATTTGGACTTTCAAGAATTTGTTGCCACGATGATTGTCAGTATTCTGGTCCTCTTAAATCCATACACAGACTTTTGACATAGATTGGTGATAGTTTAAGGTTTGCTTATTTCAATAAGCATTTGTGGATCCCACACTTATATGGTAATCAACATTCCTCAAGAGATTTTTGGGCGGTCTCAGGGTAGTTTTCAAGAAGAAACTATTCTTATAACTTTCAGAGAGAAGCCAAGCCTCAGGTCAATGCCACCGCACAGCAGAGAGGCGGCAAACAACAATGAAGTCTAGAATATAGGTTATACCTATCCTCAGGTTAGTGCCGCCGCACAGCAGAGGGGCACATAACGTATCTTCTTGTTTGAGCAATTTTACTCTTTGCACAGTTCTCACCAACAACATAAGTTATTAGTTTGATTTCTTTTGCTCACATTTCGGTCTTACGCACACATTATTCTGCTCGTCACCCCTTACTAGAATTTTGTTGATTGTGTTAACCAGGGATAAGATGTTAACCCATAGCTTGTTCAACAACTTAGTTTGTTCTTGAGTTCACCAACAAGGCCTATGATCTATTGTGTTGAATCTACCAACATATCATCTGTGGTCTAACAACCTCTAGGTCTACTCTCTTTGTGCTACCTTAGTAGTAGCTAGTTTTACTATCATTTTTCCTTTTATATTGCTCAGACTACACAGACTTATACATTGAACTTCGCATCTTGTTTTATTTAAACTTTTAAAGTCCCAAGTGATTTGTACCTGTGTACTATCATTTTCCAAAGTCATTGAATTGGTATCACAGATACGATTAGTTTCTATCAGCTAGCCTCTCCTGCACCTTCGTTTTTTTGTTAATGTTACTAACTAACCTATTCTCCCCCTAAAATTCTAAAACCGTAACAGATTAACGCTTTTTAGGATTTTAATAGGTGACCGAATAACATTAATTTAATTAAAACACTTAAAGTTAAACAAATAAATAAAGAAAATAAAAATTAAAAGAAAAATGGACAATATGCATCGGACTACACATGGTCATCATCGGGAATTATGTCACTTTTCCTTTTAACATCGTTGACCTCTAATAGATATAAAAAAACATGGTTTGTCAAAAGCCTTTGTATAGAGGTCAGCGCGTCAAAAATCAGTATTTATTTTAATCACATCATTAGGTTCATTTCAAAGCAATCACGTATAAAGTGATATTTTATGCCGATGTGTTTGGTCTTAGGATGTTGGACTAGATTTTTTGTTACTGCAATTGCAACAGAGTTATCAAAAAAAATAGGAGTAGAAGAGAATTTCAAACCATAGTCTCGCATTTGCTGTTGAATCCATATGATTTGTGAACAGCAACTTGCAGCAACAACGTGTTCGGCTTCACAGGTTGACAAAGCAACCGAGGTCTGTTTCTTACACTGCCAGATCACTAATATCTTCCCCAAGAATTAACATCCCGCTGATGTAGACTTGTAGTTCAGCTTGCAGCCACCGTAATCCAAGTCACTATACGCTGTCAGCTCGAAGTCATCGTCATGAGGATACCACAACCTAAGTGTTGGAGTACCATCGGATAACGAAAGATCCTATTGACCCCTATTAGATTGTTAACTTTTGGCTTTGCCTGATATCTTGAACATAAACATGTTGCATACATGATATCAGGTCTTGAGGCAGTGAGGTACATGAGAGATCCAATCATTCCTCGGTACATTGTGGCATCGACCAGATCACCATTCTCATCGGGTGCTACATCATGGTTTGTAACAAGTGGAGTCCCTGCTGCGGAAGCATTCTCCATGTCAACCCGACTGAGGATATCTCCTATATACTTGGTCTAATATAAGAAAATCCCTTTTGGTGTCTGGTCCACCTCTAACCCGAGAAACAATTTCATCTCTCCCATGGCACTCATCTCAAACTCAGCCTTCATTACTGCTTTAAACTCTTTACATAGATCTTCTTTCTTTGAACCGAAGATTATGTCATCGACATAGATTTGGACAAGCAATAATCTCCATCCTTTTCTTTTATGAACAGTGTACAATCAATGACACATCTGCAAAAACCGTGTTTCACAAGGTGAGTCTAGAGTTTCTCATACCAGGCTCTAGGAGTTTGATAAAGCCCATATAGAGCCTTGTCGAGTTTGTAAACTCGGTCCCGATGATATGGATCCTAAATCCCTCGGGTTGACTGACATACACTGTCTCTCTTATTTCACCATGAAGGAATGCACTCTTCATAACAAGTTGAGAAACTTTAATCTTCATATACGATGCGTAGGCAAGGAAGATACGGATTGCTTCCATTCTTACCACGGGTGCAAACACTTCATTGTAGTCAATGCCCTTGACTTGTCGAAATCCTTGGACAACAAGTCGAGCCTTGTTTCAGATGATCACACCTTGATCATCTTTCTTGCATTTCAAGACCCATTTAGTGCCAATGACCTTAGCACCTTTAGGTCTATCCACCAGGGACCATACACCTAACTTCTTGAATTGAAGAAGTTCTTCTTGCATGGCACTCACCCATGCCTCATCATTTAGGGTTTCACTAACGTACTTTGGCTCAAACTGAGACACAAAGAAACGATATGCACGATCATTAAGACAGCCCGTTTCCATCACAGTGGCATAATCAGCTAAATACCACTGATTTATGGTCTGAACTCCTGATCTCACATCTCCAATGACATTATCCAAAGGATGATACACATGTAATCATGAACCAGGAGTGGTTGGCACAACCACCTCAGAGTCAAGATTATGAACATTCGGTTCAATATCTGAGGGAGTAGGAGTCTGAGGTTCCAAAGACGCAGAGGCATCAATGTCAGATGCTTCTGGAATATCGGTAGGGGGAACCTGTTGCTCCTGGTTGTTCTGATTAGTCTCTACAGCTTCTTCATCATAGGAAGAGTCACTATTTTCAAGTGTTCCCCCTGAGTTGTTAGATGAATCACCTCGTAGTCTAGATGATGTAGATTCCTGAGTTGGTGTATTTAGAACATCATACACCATCTTTGTAGCTAACTCATCATTAGAAGTGGAGAGTGGTATGTTGAAGGACTTGAAGAATCCATCATAGTCCAAAAGAAGGCGGGTCCTTTTCCAGCAAGTGGTGTGGTGTATCTTTGAACATCCACATTACACCACACTTCTACCTTACCCGTTGAGTTATTGTAAACCCTCTTGTCTGGTATGCTTTATCCTAGAAACATACCTTCATCAGCCCTTCTCGCTGAATTTTCCCTCATGAGTCTTCTTTAGTAGGGTGCACGGAGCGCCAAATGGCTTGAGATACTCTAGATTGGGTTTACGTCGTTGTAGTAGCTCATAACACGTCTTTCCATGGCGTTTAACTACTAGAACCCGATTTAGCGTGTAACACGCATTTGCAACTGCTTCATTCCTGAATTGAATAGGCAGTTTTGAGTGTGCTAGCATAGTCCGTGTCGTCTCTATCAAGTTTCGATTCTTCCTTTGAGCAACGCCGTTCATCTGAGGAGTGTAGGCAGAAGTTAACTGATGCATAATTCCCTTTTCCTTACAGTAAGCCTCCATACATTGATTCTTGAACTCGGTTCCATTGTCTGAGCGCACTTGACATACCTTCAACTTGTATAGGGACTCCTGAGTAGTTACTAACTCCTTGAATGACTCAAATGTTTCTAATTTGGATTTCAAAAATATCACCCAAGTGAATCTTGAGTAGTCATCAGTAACTATATAGCAGTACAAGTCGCCTATGATGCTTCTTGTACTGACTGGACCAAACAGATCTATGTGAAGAAGTTCAAGAGGAAGTTTGATTGAGTGAACTTTCTTTTCCTTATGAGACTTATTCGTTTGTTTGCCCTCCTTACATGCAACACAGAAATCCAGAAGTTGGAAGTTTTTGACGTTTACTCCTCTCACTAATTCATTCTGGATCAAGTGATTCATCTTCCGTGGATTAACGTGTCCCATTCTCCTATGCCAGAAGATTGATTCCTACTCAGTAGCTTTTGATAAGAAGCACCGAACTTCATGATCCGTTGTGGAGGCCTTTGATAGATCCAAGACATAAAGATCCTTATATCTTGAGGCAGACATTAAAACTTGATCCTCCGGGATGACGTAGTCCATTTTCAGGACATAGCACTTCTTGTTGTCAAACACTACCTTAAAGTCTTTATCACAAATTTGAGAAACAGAAAGCAAGTTATTTTGAAGGTCTTGAACGTAGTTTACCTTGTCAAACTTCACTTTCTGATTACCTACTTCCCCTTGAGCTGTGATGTACCCACCTTTGTTTCTAGCAAATGAAATGTGACCTCCTTTTATGTGTTTGATGTTTGATAAGAGATCCATGTTCCTTGTCATGTGCCTAGATGCTCCGCTATCTATAATCCATGTTTTAGTTTCAGCACTATATCTAACACCCTGCATATTCAATTTGAAAACATTAGTTTAGGTTAGGGACCCAAGCCTTCACTGGCTTGGGTTTCCCAGAGGCATCACACATCATAAAAGTAACCCATTGACTGTTCGAGGATGAGGGAAGCTCATATGTCTTCTCGCTCTTATTATCAGACAATGAGGTTGATTTCTCCTTCCATAAGCCAGCTTTGTGTAAGGCCTGTTTGTGATAAACAGACGACTGGCAAATGTGTTGAAGTTTAGGTTCACTATCTCTTTTAGGTGGTATCACTGAGTTCCTCTTAAATGAGCTCGGTTTTTGTTCAGGAGTTCAACTTTCCTCCTCGGTGTCTCATAGTAAGGACAATGAGACGCAATGTGTCCATACTCTCCACAACTGTAGCATGATCTGCTTTCGACTTTATGATTTAACTGTTTTTGTGGAGATGTATGTGACACTCAGGTGACCTTACTTTGTTTGGGTTTTGACTCAGATTGTTTGGATGTTTTGTCTGGTTTAACAAAGTTAATTGCTTTATAGTTTTAACATCTTTTTCTTTTCTATTTTCCAAACATTGACATGATACACGTGATTGGTTAACATTACTGGTCTTTTTAGGTTCAGATTTGACAGTAGTTGAACTAGACCTTATACTAACCTTTTCAAACTCTTTTTCCAGATTAAAACAAGGCATTTTACCTTTTGCCTTAGAAGTGGCCTCCTTTTGTTTTGTACGAGATTCATTTGATGAACATGTGGAATCTGGATCACTTACAAGAGGTGTAGACGCCATATGATCCTTGATTGGATTATCATTGATTGGTTTACATTTTATGTTTATCAAGATCTCATATGGTGGTGGAACCATTTTATAACCAAATCCTTCCTCGTTGTTTCTATCTCTCACTATGTTTTAGATAATATGAGATAAACTTGTCCAACTGTGCAGTTTTTGTTTTAGGGAATTAACTTCTACTTCTAAAACGGCCTTTTGTTTCTTAGTGTCCTATAGGGAGTTAAGATAGTACCTAATGTCATTAGCTTGTTAAGGCTACAACTTCTGTTTCCCTAAGCTTTTTGTTCAAAAGGTCTATCTCTTCTTTGTAACTATGCTCATTTTGTTTTAACACTATGTTAGCTTCAGTGCACAGTTCCAAGTCCTTTACTAAGTTATCATTATGATCAAATAACCTAGAAAATTTTAAATCAATGCTTTCCCTAAATTTATTACAATCAGAGAAGCATGATTATTAAAAAGTTGGTCAGTAGTACTTACTTGAGAGGGTTCGGAAGAATCAGCCATCAATGCAGAATCTAATGTTTCTGGAGCTGGTGATTCTGTTGGACCAAAAGAACCAATGAGCCAAGATCAGAAAACCTCTAAGTCCCACATGGTATCATAACAACTGCCGAAAGCTTCATCAGCAGTTTGACAAGTGCTGAAGACTTCAACAGCTGAAGATCAAGTGCTGAAGACTTCAACAACTGAAGAACTAAAGTGCTGAAGTACAATAGCTTAAGAACACAAGTACTGAAGCTGAATAGCTGAAGAACACAAGTACTGAAGCTGAACAGCTGAAGAATACAAGTGCTGAAGCTGAAAGACCAAAGTACTAAAGTACAACAGCTGAAGAGTTTACAAGTGCTGAAGATCAACAACTGATCTACAAAGTCTGAAGACAAAGACTGAAGACATCAGCTGATGATATCTACTGAAGTCATCAGCTGATGAAACATCTGAAGGTCAAAGTCTGAAGATCAAGTACTGAAGCCTCAGTAGTTTGTCATAACTGCTGAAGAGTACTTCTTCAGTAGTTGTGATTTCAGTAATTTTATATTTCAGTAGTTATAACAACTGATAACACTTAGAACTTTTTGTAAGAAGATGTCAGCTGTTTTGACATCTTCAGTAGTTGTGTTTCAGTTGTAATAAATCTGTTAGATGTCACTATCAAGTGACATCAGCAGACGTCACATCTCTTATATAAGAGGTGTCGACCTAATCATAATCGTGACATTCTGTTACCACGAAAGCGAATATTGAATGAAATATATTTGCAGATATTCTCTCTCTCTATAACCGTCTTTGTTCTTTATTGAATATCGTTTTGTTCTTGTGAATCGACTAATTCATTGTTTGAATTCCGCTGCAATACTCTTCAATCAATCAAACATAGATCATTGATCCTAACAAGTGGTATCAGAGCAAGGTTAATCATTGAGCGATCTAACAATTGATCATTGAAACTGCTAATTGATATCTGTGTTTGATTGAATTAGCGTATTTGCAAGAACTGGTTATAGATAATTGAATTTCTGCCGCTTTCGTTCATTTATTTTGAGATCTTCTGGTTCAATTGGTTGTTGCGTTGTCTGTTCTAAATCTGTTTTAGTTTAACAGAATTTGATTGAATCCAAAATGACGACTCCTTCTAACGATCCTCACAATACCGGTTCCTCAACCAAGCCTCCGATGCTGGTTAGGACCGAGTATAACATATGGCAACGAAGAATGCTTCATCACCTGTCTGTTAACAGTTCAGGTTGTTGGACATCTGTGGTACATGGACCACATAAGCCTATGGTGAACAATCCGGAAACCAATCAAATGGTTCCAAAGAAGAAGGAACAATACTCTGATGAAGATCGGAAACTATTTGAGATTGATGCTAAAGCCCATGGAATTCTGGCCATGGCACTGGCTAATGAAATCTATTCAGGGCTTATGCATCATGAAACTGCTCATGATCTCTGGAATGCCCTGAAGGAACAATTCGGTGGCACTGATGAGGTCTTAGCAAACAATAGAGAGATCCTTGCCCAACAATATGAGACATTCCTTCATAGAAAGGGTGAGACACTGACTCAACAGTTTGAGCGTTTTTCCTGCTTGATATCTGAGCTGAAAATGGTGAAACAGGAATACACCAATAGCCACGTGAACAACAGATTCCTCAGATCGCTGCCTGAGAGCTGGGACACATACACTATTGTCCTACGCTCCAGTGCAAATCTAGAAGGCCTATCTCTCACCCAACTTCATGGGAAACTGCTTACATTTGAAAGAGAGATAGAGCAGAAGAGGAAACTGTCCTCATCAGGAAAGCTCACTAATGACTTTGTACCAGGCAATACTGCCTTGGTTGGTCATGAGTCAGAATATGCTACATCTGAAAGCAATTATGATGAGCATATAGATTTCTTTTCAAATAGTTCTGATCATGCATTTGTTGGTATTGAGAGTCATTCTGGCAGTAATAGTGACAATTTATGCTTCATCATGGATGATCTGAAAGGAATAGCTGATGATGATCTAGAAGAGATGGATATTCTGAGCCAGATGGCACTAATTAATATCAGATCTCAGAAGTTCTACAAGAGAACTGACAGGAAATTTCCTGGAGTCTCTAGCAAAACCAAAGTTGGTTTTGACAAGAGTAAGTTGAGGTGTCACAAATGCCAAAGGCTAGGACACTTTGCAAAAGAGTGTAGATCAACTGGATCTAACTCTTCTGCACCCTTTGTGACTTTTCCTAGTACTAGTCCACAAAACAGAGGGCAACATCCTGCTGGTTCTGGTCATTATTCACATCCTAGATCTCCTGCATTCTTTGTTCCCCAGGGTCAAATGTCATATCCTTATCCCTGCTATTATGTGCCTCAACCAAATTCTGTTCAAGCTCTAATTGCACAACAACCACAAGCATTGCCTGAACCACAGCCTTCCCAATCTCATCAACAAAGTCAACCTCAACAACACGGCTTCTTCACCCCAGGAGTTGTTGACTGGAGGAGTTTACCAGATGACATGTCTGGTCATGAACAACTGTTCTCAGGTGCTGGTCAACACGGTGGTGACAGTCCATTTGGAAATCTAGCTCTTATGGCTTTGAATTCTACTGATACTTCATCCTCTAATGCCTCTACACCAAAGGTATCACAGGTATCCTCTGAGGCAAAAGCCAAATTATGTTCTGACACATGCATAGCAGCATTTGCATCTATTAGAGAAGCAAATGTAGCTTTAATCAACAAGAACATTGAGCTAGAACAAATAATTTCCAAAAACAAAGCTGAATTTGAGTCTGTGCTTAATGATAAAAATGATGAGATTTACAAACTGAAATGCCAAATAACTGATGATAAGGCTAGGGAAGAGATACTTCTAGAGAAGTATAAAGATCTCAAAGAAACCCTTGCAGTTACCCAGGTAGAGTGTGATAGATGGGTACAATCATGCAAAGGTTTTGAAATGCTTCTTAGTAAGCAATCTGCTTCCAATGTGAAGTTTGGCATTGGTTACAATCACACTGCTCCACTTACAGATTTTACTCCAAGAGCAGAGGTAGAATCTGATGGTGAGAGTGATAACCATTCCATCTCATCATGTGATCTACTTTTTGATACAGCACAATCAGAAGTAGCAGTCAGCATTAAGCCCTCTCTGAACCTATCGGCTGATGTTGATGGTTCAAATGCTAACACTCACATGATCAATGAGTTGATCAACTCAGGAGTTAATTCTGAAAGTCCTGAAAGGACTAGAGAGCAGGATTTAACACCTGAAGTTCAAACTCCAACTGCTGTCAGTACTGAAGAGAAGAAAACTGTCAGTAGAAAGAGTTTGAAGACTACTAAAGAGGCAGTCAAGAAAGCAAACAATGCTTCCAAAGCATTGAAGAGCAAGTCTCTAGTTGCTTCACCCTCTTTAGTTGATGATCAACCTAAGATGAAGAAGAAACCATGTGAAGTATGTGGTTTGTTCAATCATCTTATAGATGATTGCTCGTACAAAAGAGGTTCCAAACTCAAACAAAAGAATAAATTAAAGAGAAAATGGTAAAAATGAAAACTGAGTTTGAGACCACATTTGTATGAGCAACATCAAATCCTGTAACCCTTAAGTCCTCAAAGAAATCCAAAAAGGAAGGGGTTAAACAGGTGACAGCTGAGAGTGCTCAGAAGAAGAAGGTGCAACATAGGAACTTATCAAACTCCACTGGCAATGTGTCTGATGAGCTGAAAGCTTTATCACAAAATCAGACACAGCTGGTTATGATGGTTCAACATCTATTTGGTAGAGTTAATCAACTAGATCCTCCTATGTTGAAACCACAGAAAAGGAGATCCAAGCCAAAGGATTCCTCTTCTTCACCATCTTCTTCCTCTCAGGCTGTTGTTTCAAATAAACCTGTTAGTTTACCATCTATTGATGAGACCAGACCCAAAACAAAGAGGTTTGGGTCTCCAAAACTAACTGATTGTTTATTTTTGCAGGGTTCTCCAACATGCCAAAGTAGCATCTAGTATGTAGACAGTGGGGGATCTATGCACATGACTGGGAATAGCTCTCTTCTTCATGACTACTCTCAAGGAAAGAAGGGATTTGTTTCTTTTGGCAATGATGCTAGGGGTTACATCATTGGTAAAGGCTTTGTCTCCAATGGAGAAATCAATTTGATGATGTTAATCATGTGGAAAATCTCAAGTACAATCTCTTGAGTGTCAGTCAAATGTGTGATAAAGGCCATGTTGCTCTTTTCACCAGTCAGAACTGTAGGATTCTATCATCCAAAGTTTGCACTTGATTGACAAGGTGTTGGATCATCACACTCTCCTGAGAGCCAACAGGACAGGAAGAGTGTATGCCTTAGATCTTTCCAAGGCATTTGGCTCCTCTGATTTCATTTTTCAAAGCATTTGGATGTCCATGTTTTATTCTCAACACAAAGGATCAACTCCATAAATTTGATCCTAAGGTGGATGCTGGGTATTTTGTTGGTTATTCATCTACTTGCAAGGCATACAGAGTCTTCAACTGCAGAACAAAGATAGTTGAAGAGACTCTGCATGTGAAGTTTAATGAAACTCCTTTGGACAAGATTCCACAAAACCCTGTGGAGTTGTTTGATTTGGACATACTGCAATATGTTCCTTATCAACCTCCAGCTGTTGCAGATCCTGTGGCTCAATCATCTTCTGCAGCATGTCTTCCACCTGGTGGTATTGATGATGATGATGATAATATCAATACTCACCTATTCATGTTTAGTGACCAACTGCCTGTGTCTGCTAACTTGATGTTCCTGTAGCTTCAGCAGTTCCATCCACAACAAATGCTGATGAGATCTCTGTTTCCTCTGCCTCTTTTGAGTTACCATCAAATTCTTGGTTTCAAGAGTCTACATCAACATCTGCTGCTGCTGAAGGTTCTACAAACACTTGCACAGATCACATTGTTTATCAAGAACTGAAGAATCACCCCATGACTCAGATTATTGGTGATATCAATGCTGGTGTTTCAACCAGAAGTCAATTGTCTAACTTCTGCTTCTATGCTCTCTTCATCAGTCAGCTAGAGCCAAAGAACTACCATGTTGCTTTGAGAGACAATGGATGGGTTGAAGCTATGCAGCTTGAGCTACTTCAGTTCAAGAAACAACAAGTGTGGGAACTTGTTCCTCTTCCCCCAGGTAAGTGTGCAATAGGCACTAAATGGGTGTTTAGGAATAAAACTGATGAAAATGGCCTTATTGTTAAGAACAAGGCTAGACTGGTTGTACAGGGGTTTTCACAAGAAGAAGGTATTGACTATGATGAAACCTTTGCCCTTGTAGCCAGACTAGAGGCAATCAGATTGTTCTTAGCCTATGCTGCATTCCACAATCTTAATGTTTTTCAAATGGATGTTAAAAGTGCATTTTTATATGGTAAAATAAAGGAAGAAGTTTATGTGTGTCAACCACCAGGCTTTGAGGATAATAAACATCCTGAATGGGTGTACAAACTTGATAAGGCTCTTTATGGGTTGAAACAAGCTCCTAGAGCCTGGTATGAGACACTCTCTACTTTTCTTCTTAAGAATAATTTCACTAGAGGCTCCATTGATAAAACTTTGTTTATTAAGAAGGTGGATCAGCATAAGCTACTTGTTCAGATTTATGTTGATGATATTATTTTTGCATCCTCTGATCCCCAGTTGTGTGATGATTTTACAATTTTGATGAAAAAGAGGTTTGAAATGAGTGCAATGGGATAATTACAGTTCTTTCTAGGCTTGCAAATCAAACAAAAGGCTGATGGAACCTTTATTCATCAGTCAAAATATACAAAAGATCTTTTGAATAAGTTTGATTTACAAAACTGTAAGCCCTGTTCTACTCCCATGTGCAACACCACACAACTGGATGCTGATCAGAAAGGTAAAGCTGTTGATGAAACGCTTTACACATGTATGATTGGGTCCTTGATGTATCTAACAGCTTCTAGACCAGATATTATGTTTGCTACATGTGTTTGTGCTAGATTTCAGGCTGCCCCTAAAGAGTCTCATTTGATTGCAGTCAAGAGAATCTTTAGATATTTGCAAGGTACACAATCTCTAGGTTTATGGTATTCCACTGGAAACTCTTGCAAATTAGTTGCTTTTTCAGATAGTGACTATGCAGGGTGCAAGTTAACTAGAAAGTCAACTTCTGGTGGTTGTCAATTCCTAGGCAACTGTTTGATTTCTTGGCAGAGTAAGAAACAAACATCTGTTGCTACATCAACTGCTGAGGCCGAGTACATTGCTGCTGCAAGTTGCACTCTCAGGTACTCTGGCTTCAGAACCAACTTCTGGATTATGGCATTACAGAGACTAAGACTCCATTATTAATGGATAGTGCTTCAGCTCTGTGTATTGTCAAAAATCCAGTCCAGCACTCTAGGACCAAACATATAGAGATCAGACATCATTTTATTCGGGATTGTTTTGAAAAAGGTCTGATTGATCCTAAGTTTATGCCTAGTGCTGATGAGCTTGCAGATATTTTTACTAAGCCTTTGGATAGTTCTACTTTCCAAAACCTTGTGTTAAGGCTTGGTATGCTGCAGCTAGAATAAGTGACAACTACTGATGATTTCAGTAGTAATTACTGATGATCATTGGTACCCATGTCACATATAAGTACTGATGAGTCCTTTTCCCTTCAGTAGTTTTTATAACTACTGATGGCTAAATGTCTCACAAGTACTGAAGTACTTTATCTGTTCCAAACTACTGATGTAGTTAAAACTACTGATATAGTTACAACTACTGAAATCAGTATAAACAGATAAGTACTGATGTCCTATGAAACACCTAAAAATCCGATGCAAAGTCTGATGAGTAAGTGTTGAGGACAGCATGAAACAGCTGAAAGGCTATGAATTGACGACAACTACTGAAGAGAACTTTCTCTTCAGTTGTATCAACAACTGCTGTTTCATTCTAAACAACTGAAGCAAAACCATGTCTTCAGTAGTTTTATAACTACTGATGACTAATACCAAGTCTTCAGTTGTTTACAACAGCTGATGACAAAACCACTGTCTTCAGTAGTTTCACAACTACTGATGACAAACACCAAGTCCTCAGTTGTTTCAATCATCTGAAGTCAAAACCACGGTCTTCAGTAGTTTTCTAACTTCTGAAGCCTAACACCACGACTTCAGCTGTTTCAACGTCTGATAGGATAATACCATGTCAACAGTCGTTTAAAACTACTGATGACTAACACCACATCCTTCAGTCGTTTTCTTACCCGTACCCTATAAATATCCCTGACCTAATCCTTCAATGCTTCATCTTCAAACCTAACGTTCCTCTCCAAAACTTCTCTCTTCTCAATGGCGTCCATGCAACTTAAACCGCGACACAACTGTGTTGCCTACCTTACTAAATCGCTTGTCTGGGCTAAGTTCGATACTGCTATCGATCTTATGGTTCAGTCCCAATACAAAACGGCATTTCTTCTGAATCCCATACTACATGCCGAATCCCTTCAACAATTTTGGATGAACGTTACTATTACCACTGGGGAGAACAACACACCATCTCTCCAGTCGGTCGTTAACAACAAAGAAGTAGTCATCACTCCTGCAATAATCCGCCAAACTCTTTCTCTGGATGATGCTATTTCTCCTACTGGATATCCGAAGGGCACCACAGATCTATCCTTGCCCAACATGGATATCAAGGCAATCTCAGTGCCTCCACTATCATGAAGAAACACTTCCATGACGGCGAACGCCTAATTTTTCACATGGTGAATGTATGTTTGGCTCCTAAGACTTCGTCTTGGGATCAAATGTCATCAAAGTGGGAGCAGGTAATGTATTCTATTCTTGAGCAACAACCGTTAAACTTTTCAGAAATAATATTTTCTGAGCTCAAGGATATGGCTCAAAAACTAACTGCAACCGTTGGATACTATATCCACGGTTCATAATGGCCATCATTATAAACCAGCTTAATGCTGAGGGACTTGTTGGCTTGGGAGTCCCTGCTACGGCTGTTCTGCCGGAAGTATACTCCCGGCACAACTCTGACCAGACACTCAAATTGGCTGCCAAGCTGCGCAAACCCACGCAGCTGGAACCCACAGCCACCACCTCCAAATCAAAAGTCCCCACCAAACCCACCAAAAAGAAACCCAAAACGGCTACTCAGGGAATTTAGAGTCCCATGAGGATGCCCCTGCACCACAAACGCAGGAGATATCCACTGGTCCAAACCCCCTAGTGGATATAAGGACTCTTCCAGACATAGCCGCTCAGGATTCCTCTCAACAGGAGCCTGCAGCAACCACACAAGGGGTACCTACATATCTGGATCTTCCTCACTTGAGGGGATTGCCATTGAAGAGCACCAACCTCCCCAGGTGCACAATGCTTCTATCCCTTCACCCCATACAACCGCCCCTCACAGCCCAACTTTAATAGTTGCACAAGTGCTGACTCAACTGCACTCCTCACCCCCTCCCAGAAACCACTTACTACTGGGAACACCTCTACAATTGAGGGGGAGGAACACAGTGCACTTGCGAACCCATAGCATAGGGGTTTACCACTTCTATCTCCTGGTGTAGATAAGGAGCTTAGAATATCTAGTGAGGCTGCCACCTCTTCTGAATCAGCACATGATCAGAATGAGCTGGTAACATTGCTAAGACCTCACTAGAGGCAACAGCTGATGATGGACATTGTCCTGAGGCTGGAAGTCCCCAGTACCAAGCACAAGGGGCACATGCAACAACTGGTCTACACCCAGTGCATGTAAATCCTGCTCTAAGCAGGAGGTCAGATGATTCAGCTTCGGCTGATGATGACCTGGGCTTTTTCTACGATGTTCTTGCCCAGAACACAATCCTTGAAGAGAAAGTCAGTAGGCTGCAAAACCTACTTGACCAACTCTCACAAGGAGAAAGACCATCTTCCTCCACCAACCCACAGATGGCACCTTCTGTTGAAGGTTCCCCAAACACCGAGCCACTCCAAACTCAGCCACCTGCCTCTGCTTCAGGCCCTATTTCTCAGGAACAGGACCCTCCTGAGCAAATAGGTGCTGTACTTCAAAATTCCCTCCCTCTGATCACACCCATAATCACTGTTGTGACTAAAGCCATTGATGAGAGGCTTCCTCTACTTTACAACCCTTGATTGATGTTGCTGTGCAAAAGACACTTTCTGCATAACAACCCCTTCCACCAATGCATCCAAAAAGGGGGAGAGTACTGCAGTGAAAGAAAAGAAGAGGAAAAGAACAGAGGAAGAGAAGGAAGAGAAGCAAGCCCAAGAGGAGGAGAAAGAACAGCAACCACTGCTCACTTACAAGCGAAAGAAAAGTGCTGATGATCATATTGCTGAAGACAAATCCTTGGAGGAGCTGGTAAAAGAAACTGATACTACACACAGCCGATCCATGGATAAAATAATTGAACAACTCTTCAGGCAAGGTTTGATACAGCCACACTGGATAGTGAGATCAGAAGGTTGGAAGTGCAAGAGATACAAACCCGATGGGCTGGGTATGATGCTCTGAAAAAGAGAGATTGGAGATCATGATCCGCTTCATTGCAAAATATTTAGGAAGATCTTTAATGGAGATTCGCGCATGGACCAGGGACAGTATTCTGGCTATAGCCACCAGAATCTGTCTGTCTGAGCAATTCAATAAGGGGATTATTGTGGAAGCCCTTGATGAGGCTGGGGCTGGTAAAAGGTTGGAGATGGCTAAACTCACAAAGGCGAAACTTACTACAAAGATGCTCGATCAACCTTCCCTTCCACCCACTCAAACACAGCCTACCCCTTAAATCTCCCAACCAATCTCTAAGCCAAAATCCAAACATCCACATTCTTCAAAACCAATTCCTTCACCAACCCAACCATCATCCAGTGATGCACCTAGAAGGAGGAGAAGGGTGCTGAGGATGGAAGAAGAAGAAGAAGAGGAGGATGAAGATGATAGTCTGCCACTCTCTGCTGTTCTAAAGCTACCAAAACCCCGAAGTCAACCCATGATCACACCTGACTCTCAAAGGAAATGGTCAGAGTCAAGATAGAAGATGAAGAACAGCAGAAACAGCACGATGAGCAACTGTTGAAGATGGTTGACAAGGAATTTCCTCAGTCATCATCTATTCAAGCCATGAAAGGGCATGCTCAAGGCTATACACTCTCAGGCACACTTTTCAGTATCAGAAGGAGAGAGTGAGAGTATGGCCAGACCCCAGGGTGAGTTCTAGAATCCATAAAAGAACTATTCCACACAGATACAATGGCCAGGTCAGAAAAACAATAGATTCTACCATCATGTTGGCCATTGTAGTCTCACCTTGGGAAATCATTGATGAATTCAAGAAAGCTCACCAAGCAAAGATGACCCCTCAAGCTTTACTAGAAAACAAGATGATTAAGAAGGGGTTGTTATATAAAAAGCTTGAAGACATCAAGAAGAATGAGCTCCAGTTACTCCTTGAAGGCAACCATCCTCATGAATTTGTATATAGGGAGGTAACTACAGTGGAGCTGAAAAATGGCAGGACCATGAAGTACTTATCAGAGTACTATGGTCCAGAGTTCTTCTTCGAAGGTGGAGTAGAAGAACTCTCCAAGGAGGAACAAGTTGTTCTCCTGGAAGCCTATGTTCGAGAGTCATACAGACTCATTATGGGGAAGTAAATCTCATGAATGGGATAACAACTCTGTGTCCAGTTCCCCCAAAACAGAGTTCCCATTCATACCCTGCCAAACAAATATCTGAGATTTCTTCCCAGGCCAGAGCTTACATGGGTCATCTAATCTACTGATCAAGAAGGAAAAAGACCAATCTTTTGCCAACAATAAGTGGGATAATAAATAAGTTAGAGGTTTTGGCTGCATTGGTTCAGGGGGAGTTTGTTGGACCAAAAGAACCAATGAGCCAAGATCAGAAAACCTCTAAGTCCCACATGGTATCATAACAACTGTTGAAAGCTTCATCAGCAGTTTGACAAGTGCTGAAGACTTCAACAGCTGAAGATCAAGTGCTGAACACTTCAACAGCTGAAGAACTAAAGTGCTGAAGTACAACAGCTAAGAACACAAGTACTGAAGCTGAACAGCTGAAGAACACAAGTACTGAAGCTGAACAGCTGAAGAATACAAGTGCTGAAGCTGAAAGACCAAAGTACTGAAGTACAATAGCTGAAGAGTTTACAAGTGCTGAAGATCAACAACTGATGTACAAAGTCTGAAGACAAAGACTGAAGACATCAGCTCATGATATCTACTGAAGTCATCAGCTGATGAAACATCTGAAGGTCAAAGTCTGAAGATCAAGTACTGAAGCCTCAGTAGTTTGTCACAACTGCTGAAGAGTACTTCTTCAGTAGTTGTGATTTCAGTAGTTATAACAACTGATAACACTTAGAACTTTTTGTAAGAAGATGTCAGCTGTTTTGACATCTTCAGTAGTTGTGTTTCAGTTGTAATAAATCTGTTAGATGTCACTATCAAGTGACATCAGCACACGTCACATCTCTTATATAAGAGGTGTTGACCTAATCATAATCGTGACATTCTGTTACCACGAAAGCGAATATTGAATGAAATATATTTGCAGATATTCTCTCTCTATAACCGTCTTTGTTCTTTATTGAATATCCTTTTGTTCTTGTGAATCGACTAATTCATTGTTTGAATTCCGCTGCAATACTCTTCAATCAATCAAATATAGATCACTGATCCTAACAGATTCTGATGTTGTTGCAGGTTTTCCTTCTTGAGGAAGGTAGTTGATCACTGGTGCAGTTTCTTCTGATGTTGACATCGCAAGTTCAACTGCAATATCTCCTTCACTGGCAGAGTCATCATCTATATCATTTACACTAGCGATATTAGATTTTCCCAGTGAGACAAACCGAAAGCTCCAGTCCTGTCATTCATCCTCATGAGCAGTCAAGGCTTTGGGATCCTTGCTTTATGAAGTTGGACTGCTAGTGGGTTTCTCCTGACGATTGAAGGAAGAGAAAGGATTCCCATTGCCAGTCTTCTTTGGCTTCAAGCACTCCCTTTTGAAGTGCCCTTTCTCTCCACAGTTGAAGCAGGTTACCTTGGATTTATCAAAACCAAAGGTAGTGTCCTTAGTTGCAATCAAATTTTGTCCGGTCTTTTTGACAAACTTCTTAGCTCTCCGCATAGCACTTGCTAAGGCCCACATTATGTCCATCTGGTCCAACTTTGTCTCACCCACCTGCTCATAATCCTTATATTCCAGATGGCAGTTCCTAATTTTACCAGCAATTAATCCATCATAGGAGTGGACTATTGTAGCTAAGAGATCCATGTGCTCTTTAGCTACCTCAACTGTCATATTGCTGAAGTTCTCGGTCTTCAGCTTTGCTGCATTTGCTTCAGGTGCAATGTATTGGGTGCCAGACGACCCTGACGTTTCTGACCCTGAAGTAAAGGCTGGTGAAGGACCAGACGAGCTTGATACAAAAGATGTCTGAAGGGGTGCTCCAGATGTTTTGGCATGAGGAGTGGTGTTGTACAGTGTAGGATTCTGATCATAAGAAGCCTTTTGAGCTTTGTCCTCTATTGACGTTGGTACTCCATGAGTGTGCATCTCACTCATCAAGTGGTAGAACCTATCGATAACATCATCTAGGCTTTCTTTTCCCATCGAGGAGAAGTTGTCAAACTCCTTCATTAAAGCCTTAGCTTTAATGGCCTTCAATGATGTGTTTTTGTCTTATCTTTTCTCCAATGCATCCCATAGTTTCTTTGATTGTCTATATTCCGAGAATTGATGGAAATATCCTTCGGAATTTACTATGTGAGCAAAGCATAAACCTTCTTTTCTGCATTGTATTTCACTTTTTGTCCACCAGTCATGCCACCAAGTGTGAATTTGACACCATCAGCTCCTACAGGCATGTTGTACCCTGTCTCTATAGACTCCCACAAATTGGGATCTACTCCATTTAAGTAGATCTCGAAACGTTGCTTCCATTGTGGGTTTTCGTCTAACGTGATTAGCTTTGGGGGCTTGTTTTGATTCCCCACTTCATTCTCCAGTAGCAGTAAGTTTTGTATACATGAGTCTCTCCCTGCTGTGAATGCTGAATATTGGTCTTCCATTGCTATTAACTTTAATTTTAAACCAAACTGTTAATTTAGTGCGAATGAAAGTGTGCGATTGGGCTATTCGGGCGATTGGGCTATTCGGGCGATTGAACTATGCGCATGGTTCAATCATGCGTCTAAAATAATGCGGATGAATCAGTCGGCCGAATGAACTAATGCGGTTGAACAATGCGAATAGTCTTCTCAGTCAGACAAATGGAAGTGCGGCTGAGTCCAATCGTGTGAATGGGGAATGCGTATGATCTCAGTCATGCGATTGAGTCAATGCTGTGACTGAACCTGCTGGATTTCGAAAATTCATAGGTTTAAGGTGTTTGAATGTAAAAACACGAATTCCTTGCTAACCCTATTTGCTGTATGCCGGAAAAAACTTAACTCTACAATCAAGAGACGTCTAAAACCCCATTTGATACAAAAGATTGTGTTTTTTAGTGTAAAAACACAATTTTTATATCCAAACGATTGAATCACACGTAATTCTAGAGCCAACGCTCTGATACCACTTGTTAGGATCGTGTACTGGACGAATACCAACAGAGTTACCAGTATACCAAATCAAATAGTGCAGAATCCTATTTGATTTATGATCCAATTGGTGAGAACACACGTAGAATCAATTTATGATCCAAAAAGTTGGAACATGTTATTAGAGGTCTCTGGACGGCTAGGGTATGTCTGGGTATCAAAAATTCAAAGTGTCTAGTTTTTCCACGATTTAAGTGGTATTTATAGGTTAAGGTTTCTCAATCCTGCGACGCAACCATTTGCATGGTTTAGTCATGCGATTGAGTCATGCGGTTGATCCATTCGCACGACTGAGTGTTCAGTCGTGCGACTGAGTCAATCTCATGTTTCAGTCATGCGACTGATCTAGTCTCCTGGTTCATTCGTATGACTGGTTCATTAGCATAAAGTTGTTCATGCGTATGGTCCATTAGCATGGGCCAATTGCATGAGAACTTCACATGATTAAGTTTGAATATGTTTCATAGTCATTAATTGATTTAGATATTATTCAAACAACCACAACCTATATAGTTAAGTCAATAAGCGTTATTACATACCAATTAATGAAATATTCAACATTATAAGCACAACCACATATTGTATTTCATTAAGTACCCGTACAATTACATATGTGTAATACAATACAAACATATTACATTAAGTTCAGAAACTAGGGACACATGTATCTACAGATAGTGAGTGAGCCGACGAGATGTCATTATTTTCATTGTTGTTGGTGGCCATCGACAAAATTAAACAAAGTTTAATTTTAGTATTTTTGATATTATTCATATTTTATTTATTAATGCCCTTTTATGTTTCTTACACAATTTTAAAATGGGGTAACTTTATAAAATAGTAACCAACTTTCAAAAGTGTTTAAGTTAGGTAACTTAAGTTTTAAAAGTGTTCCAATTAGATCATTTAGGTTTTCTATTTTATACAAATTAAAAGTCATAACATATTTTTTAACATGTTATACTCTGGATTCAGTTACAAAATATTATTTTCTATCTTTTGATGCTCATATGGAATGTTGGCCTAAATTTTAGGCACTCTTTTTTATTTTTTTTCATAATTAACATGTTTTTTATTTTTTGATATAATTTTATATATTGAAAATTCTGACTCTCATGTCTTTTCCATCATTACTTTCTTGTCATAAGAAAATTTGGTAATGACTTGATTTGATCATTTGGTGGTCCAATTTGAGAAAAATATGCATGAGTGACTAAATTAGAACACTTTTAAAACTTAGTTACTATTCTGTGACATTTTCCCTTTTAAAATTCTAGAATTCAACATTGTATTTAAATTAACAAGGTGGTCAACGTTTTGACAATTGCAACCCTTTGCAACTTCAAGGAGTATGGGATCGACTTAAAGATCATATGTATGGTCGACACATTTATCCAATCAACACCTTTGTAAACCACATTGTAGGTGATCCATTTAACATGGTTTGCAAATCAAGTCACCCTACTTCCAAGCACATGTGAGTTTTCCAACATAAGTGGTTAGGTGACCTTTATCCCAAAATATGGTATCCCCACCTCAAATCACAAGTTCCCTCAAAATGGTTAGGTGACCTTTATCCCATTAGGAGTTTACAAGTGACTCAAGTGTTGATCAAAAGGATGGTGTTAAACTTGTTTATTAAAGAAAGTTTAAGTTTTCATAATTCTAGTTTAGATAACTATATGTACCTTATATTTGCATGCTTTCAAATACGTGGCACCCTATGGTTCACTTTTTCATAAAAACTCGTTTATTAAAATCATTAACCCTTTTAGTAACCTATTATTAATAACTTAATGATAAAGAACAATCAATGTTCAGCTTGTTATGTTTGTTAATAACTTTGTTATGCATATCCAAATATCAAACAACAACCACAAAACAAGCAACCAAACAAGCATAAACATAAAATCACAAGTGCATAACCATAGCCACTAAGTTGACTACACTTGTTTGCCATCACAAGTGCTGTCATTAGGTCTTTCCTAAGGGTTTACAATGACACATCAAAATGTGTCCATGAACTCCCACTTGAATCCACATCCAAATGCTTCAAGTGTCCATGTCTTTTGTGTCCTTCTTTGGGTCTTCATCTTGTCCATCTTCTTTTACAAAATCATATCCTAATACAAATTTTCTATTAAAATAAATGCACCTAACCTATTTATTACATAACCAAAGAATAAATAAATTACAACCCAAAATACAAACACAAAATTACAACCCTTTCTAGAACAAAACCAACATGAAGAAATCAAAACCAACCAAATTGAAAACACATAAGGTCAAGGCTATGTTATGCACCAAAATATGTATTATATACAACATTCAAGAAAACCATGAACTCCCTTTTTAACCTTAAAGTTTCGGCCAACATGAACAAAAACTTTAGGGTTTTGTCCAAACAAAATAATCAATCATTTGATGTTAATCTTCCAAGGTTTATACTAAAGCATGTAAGATAAAACCTTGAAACATAAGGGATTCATTCATCCATAAAAAAACCGCCCCTAATGGGTTGAAAAAGTCCATGTAAACTAACTTTTCAAGGACTTTTGAAGCAAGTATTCCACATAACCAACTCTAGATGCCATTGTTGGCTTTTGTTACATGTTTATCAAAGCAAGTTTAGTCATTTAAACTTCAAAATGCAGCGGATATAAGTCGTTAAAAGTGTGTTTAACAATTTGAAAATATGAACCATTTTAACCCAAAACAAACCCATAAACAAGGATCATATGTATGTGAAATGAAATGCTATCAAAAACAAAAAGAACAACCAAAGGATGTTCTTGAAACTACCATTCAAGAAAGATGATGTAGTATGGATGATAAGAAGATGATGATGCTTCTTGAAAGTCTAGCCTCCAAAAGAGAAGTCCTCAAGCTTGTATACCCACAAGCTCTTGCAAGCACCTAACTTGTTAGGTAGTGCAACAACAAGTCTCTCCTCCTTCTTGAAAATCCGAAATCAACCAAGAAAGACCTCAAATTTCAGCCAAGAAGTTCGAAATTTTCAGCCACAAAGGGAAGAGAGAAAGTTCTTTGCATGTGTGTGTGAAAGACTGTGATAAGGGGTAGAGTGCAAGGATGGTCAAAGTCTTGTATTAAACCAAGACTAAAAGATTCCATGTCCCCAAAGGGGCGGCCGATTTGGAGAGTTTAAAATGGGTTCCCTCCCATTTAATTTTGTAAAGTTTTTACACTCTTAAACCCATAAGATTATAAAATTGAAACCTATTTTAATTTTATAACATTAACATACTATTATTTCTTATTATTTAACTTACTTAAATAATGATACAAATAATTTCTCATGAACAAATTATCCATAAAATTTGTTCTATATCAAATGCAATGATTTAGAAAACCCATTTTCTAAACTGGTGTCAATATTTATTTGTATGATCTTATCAACAAATCAATATTTTTTGGTGTTTGTTTAGCTAGTTATTGAGTATGACCCGACTTGGATTATAATGTACCAACCACATCAATCTTGTATGTGTCTTGGGCATACAAGATCCAACAGTTCTATCGGGAGTGCAGACACAAAATCAGCCATACTCAGTTGTTTATGCCTCGGTCATGGAAAAAGGATATCTTCATGATGGTACTTATCGATTTTTTGTGTCTCAATTTGAGCAAAAATATGTATGTGAAGCCTTAAACGATGAGGCATGGGTTAATGCTATGGAAGAAGAACTCGTACAGTTCAAGACGTTAGGAGTATGGACCGTTGTGGACAGACCTAATGGTGCTAAGGTGATTGGCACTAAATGGGTGCTAAATTGTAAGAAAGATGACCAAGGGGTTATAATTAGAAATAAGGCTCACATTGTGGTTCAAGGGTTTCGACAAGTTGAAGGCATAGACTACGATGAAGTGTTTGCACCTGTGGCACGGATGGAAGCAAATCGTATCTTTCTAGCCTATGCATCCTACATGAAGATTAAAGTTTATCAATTAGATGTAAAAAATGCATTACTTCATGGTGAAATCTGTGAAATAGTCTACGTTAGTCAACCCGAAGGATTGGAGGCTCCTTATCATCGGGATATAGTTTATAAACTGGACAAGGCTCTTTACGGGCTCCATTAAGCCTCTAGAGCCTCGTATGAGAAACTCTCAACTCATCTAGTGAAACATGGTTTTGGCAGAGAGGTTATTGACTGCACGTTATTGATCAAAGAAAAGTATGGTGATTTATTACTAGTATAGATATATGTGGATGATATAATCTTCCATTCTAAAAGTGAAGAATTATGTAAAGAATTCGAATATGTAATGAAAGCACAGTTTGATATGAGTGCCATGGAGGAGATGACTTTCTTTCTTGGATTATAGGTGGATCAGACACCAAAAGGAATCTTCATGCATTAGTCCAAATATGTAGGAGATATCCTCAGTGGATTCGACATGGAGAATGCTATGGCTGCTGGAACTCCACTTGCCACGAACCATGACGTGGCACCTGACGAAAATGGTGATCTGGTTGATACCACCATGTATAGAGGAATGATCGGATCTCTAATGTACCTCACAACCTCTCGTCCTCACATTATGTACGCCACGTGTCTCTGTTCCAGATATCAGGCAAAACCAAAACTAAATCATCTCATTGGAGTTTAATGGATTTTTCATTATCTCAAGGGTACTCCAACACTCGGGTTGTGGCATCCTCATGATGATGACTTTGAGCTTACAACCTATAGTGACTCATACTATGGTTGTTACAAGATGAGTTACAAGTCTACATCAAGAGGATGTCAGGTCTTTGGTAGACGGTTAGTCACCTGGCAGTGTAAGAAGCAGACATTAGTTGCTCTGTCAAGATGTGAAGCTGAATATGTTGCTGCTGCAAGTTGTTGTTCGCAAATCATTTGGATTCAATAGCAAATGCGCGACTACGGTTTGCAATTTTCTAACACTCCTATCTTTGTTGATAATTCTGCTGCAATTGTTGTCACCATAAATCTGGTCCAACACTCGAAAACAAAACACATCAGTATTAAGTATCACTTTATACGTGACTGTTTTAAAAAGCAATTAATTGATGTTGTTAAAATTAATACGGATTTTCAACGCGCCGACCTCTACACAAAAGCATTTGACAAACCTTGGTTTTTATATCTTTTAAAGGTTAATGTCATGAAAAAGAAAAGTGATATGATTCAAGAAGAAGAAATTCTTAGTCCGACAAGTATTTTCTTAGTTTATTATTTATTTTTCTTTTATTTTATTTTCATGTCTATTAAAATCCAAAAACACAAAAAGATTTTTGGTTTTAGAACTTTAGGGGGAGAATAGTTTAGTTTAGTATTTACTTAGTGTAGTATTTATTTACTCAAAAAAAGAGGCGGGAGGGAAGATTTTCTGAAAGAAATGAAATCAAATTTGTGATTTTGATTCAAAGTTTATGGAAAATGATAGTACACACGGAACAAATTAGTTGGGACTTCAAAAAGATTTAAATGCTCAACATCAAAAATTCAATTTACAAGTTTGAGAAGTCTAAGCACAAAAAAAGATGATAGTAAAACTAGTCTGCTACTGAGGTAACATAGAGCAAGTAGACCTAGAGGTTGCTAGTTCATTATATGATGTGTCGGTAGATTCAACACTATAGATGAGTAGACTTCATTGGTGAATTAAATTCAAACTAATTTGTTCAATTTGCTGTGGATTCTTATCTTATCCCTCGTAAACACAATCAATGCATTTCCAATAAGGGGTGATCAGCAAAATAAAACCACAAATGTGTGCGGATGACCATAAAAATAAGCGAAGCACATGGAAAAACTGCTTAGAGCAATCAAGCTAATGACTAATGTTGTTGGTTATGTGAAAAAGAAAAACAAATGCTCTAACAAGAAGATAGGATGTGTGCCTCTCTGTTGTGCGGTGGCATTGACCCGAGGATAAGCATAACATAAATATTCTCGTATTCATTGTTGGTTGCGCCTCTCTGCTATGCGATGGCACTGACCTGAGGCTTCGAATCTCTTTGAAAGCACATAGAATAGTTTCTTCTTGTCAAATACCCGTAGACTGCTCAAAAATATGTTGAGGAATGTTGATTACCATATAAGTGTTAGATCCACAAATGCTTGTTGAAATAATTAAACCAAACTCATCACCAATGTGAGTCAAAAATCTATGTATGAATTTAAATGGACAAATATACTGACAATCATTGTGGCTGCAAATCTTGACAGTCAAAATCATTATGTGCATCTTATAGCTGTAGTATGATTTCCTGAAAGTGCTATTGACTCTTAGACAAAACACGAATCTAGCATCAAAGTGCATATTAAAAGGGGTTCCAAATGATTATGATATACCTGTATGTTTCCATAATGAATCTTTCCAGAAATGATCAAATTAGCTTGATGTTTTTCTGCTCAAGAAGTAAAATTGGTTCGATGTATTCTAAAAGGTTTCCATCCATCTCAAACCCAAAACCAAAAAAATATGTCTTGTTTCCCTTAATTTCAAGTTGTTTTCTAGTCTTTTGTTGCGTAGATGTCGGACTATACAAGTAGATGAAATCTGTGAATCACTCACTAAAACGGGTCACGTCTGAGGTGACTAATCAGTTCTAAACTAAAAGGATCATGTCTGAGGTGATCAAATAATGTTAAATTAAAAAGGTCATGTCTGAGATGATCATAGGTCATAATGTTATATATCAAATGTTAATATTTTAAGTGTTTGAAAGTGTATGAGGTCAAACTCATAAACATGAGCCAATCGCATGACTAAATCATAAGAATGAGCCAATCGCACGTTTGAACCATACGTAGGAGCCAGTCACACGTTTGAACCATACGTATGAGCCAGTCACACGATTGGACCATGAGTATGAGACAACTAAGTGATTGGATCACAAGACTAAACCAATCGTACGAATGGATGAAGGAGCATAAGCTAGCCGCATGGCTGAACCCCAGTTGCACGAATGAAGCATGCGTATGGGTCCAGTCGCACGACTAAAATTTATAACAGTATAATAAGGGGGTTAGTTGGTCTTATTCATTACCACCCTTCCAAACACTCATAAACCTCTCATACAACGACATTCTACTAAAATTTTGTTTAACTAATATTACTACTTAATTTTGATCCTAACATGTTTCCCACTTATCTACAGGTACTGTGCTACTGAAAATGACCCAAATGTAACAACCGGTATTCCTTTGAAGCTAAAGAAATACGAAAAAGGAAGAAAAGAAATAAAGCCAAAAGTCGAGGGACCAAACTTGCCAAAATGGGAAAATCTTTGGAGGAGTGGGGGTATAAAAGGGACATGGCAGCCCATTCTTCCCCATTCTCCCCTTTCATTTAGCTAGAGAGAGTGAGCGAAACGAGAAAGAGCAAAACCTAGGGTTTATGAAGAATCCAGGTGCAAAAGTCGAAGGCAAACGAGTTTGTGAGAAGCTCTACTCGAAGTGGCATTCAAGGTGAGTTCTAGGACCCCTCTTTTACATGTTTTCAACTGATTTTGGGGCTGGAACACATGGCAAATTGTTTTTGGTAATTTGGTGTAAACCCCGTATGTGTATGTATGTGTATGCAGGTGATTCGTGTGACATTTGATTTCAGGCTTGGTTGTGATTGAATGGTGTTGTGGTATGCATTCCTAAGGTTTAGGATGGTTGATTTGGGCATAGAACAAATTTGAGAGGGCTTGAAGGCCGAAAAGTGCATATTGGGTTCGTGATGAACTACATTCTGCACCCAGCTAGGGCTCATGCGACTGGAGGTCCATGTGTCCGAATGGCAAGCGACTGGAGGCCATACGGCCGAAGGGTATGCGACTGAAGTCCATGTGCATGGATGCCATGCAACTGAGAATCATGCGTATGACTGCCATGCAATTGAAGGAAATGCGGACGAGGGCCATGCGATTGGAGGAAATGCGGATGAGTGCCATGCGATTGAAGGAAATGCGGATGGGGGCTATGCGACTGAAAGAAATGTGGATGAAGGTTATGCAACTCAGATCCATGCGCCCGAATACCATGCGACTGAGGTTCATAGGCATGGGAGTCATGCGACTAGACGCTATGTGACTAGTTGTCCATATGCCTAATTGTTCAACCTCCCATAGAGTCCATTGGCCTTAGTGTTCTCATACGCATAGAAGGTCATGTGATTTGTTAGGATCTCAGCCTCTTGGTTTAATCGATTGAACAGATATAGCAGCGGAATAGCTCAGAATTAGACAAATTCAAGCAAGAACATTCGATATAAAGCGATAAAAGAATTTGTTATAGAGAGAGAAATATCTGACAAAAGGTATATGATTAAGATTGTCGGCCTCAATGGCACGATTACAGGTGATCATCCTTCCTTATAAAGGAAAGAGTGACGTAGCTGATGTCACTTGAAAGGACATGTAAGTTTTATAACTATGATGTTTAACAAACTACTGAAGATGTCAACAACTGACATTTCTACAAATGTTCCTAAGGTTAAACATATTATTAACAACTACTGAAAAACATAAACTACTGATACTACAAAACTGAAGAACAACCCTTCAGTTGTTTACAAGTACTGAAAAGGAAACAAAACTACAGAAAAGTAAACAAACTACTGAAAGGAAAAGAAAACTACTGATGCAAAGAAAAACCATTCACAACAACTGAAGAAGCCCTCTTCAGCTGTTGTCATCAGCTGTTAGCATCAGCTGTGTCTTCAGTACTTGAACAATCAGACTTTGTCTTTTAGCTGTTGAATCTTCAGTCTTGTCTTCAGACTTGTTGAAGGTCTTCAGACTTTAGATCCAGCTGTTGTCTCAGTCTTTGTCTTCAGTATTAGAAAATCTTCAGCAGTTGTATCTTCAGACTTTGTGGAAAACTGATCAGGTCTTCTTCAGCTGTGGGATGTCTGTGGGACTTAGAGGTTTCTCTGATCAGGCTCATTGGTTCTTGACAGGATCAGTGATCACAAGTTTGACGTATCAGAATATAAAGCAGCGGAATACAAACACGAATTAGACAAATTGTAGCAAGCCAACGATATTGTGAGCATTAAGATCGCATACAGTTATAGGGAGAGAATATGAATTTCTGATTTCTAGGAATGTTTATAGATGTAGAATATTTCTAATCGAATCAATCAATCATTCCATTCAATTACTCATTTCACTCATGATTACAATAGGTTGTCACTCCTTATATAGAGTGCAACAGTCACTGCTGTTATCACGGAAAGTGACAACTGGCAGATCCAATACAGAAATAACTAATTCTTAACAAACTACTGAAATGTTCACAACTACTGAGAACATATCAGCAAGTTAAGTACAAAATATAAAACTACTGAAACTACAACGACTGAAGAACAAGCTCTTCAGTCGTTTTACAAAACTACTGAAACATGGAAAATAAAACTACTGATATCACAACTACTGAAGAAGTACTCTTCAGCAGTTGTGACAAACTACTGAGGCTTCAGTACTTGATCTTCAGACTTTGACCTTCAGGTGTTTCATCAGCTGATGACTTCAGTAGATATCATCAGCTGATGTCTTCAGTCTTTGTCTTCAGACTTTGTACATCAGTTGTTGATCTTCAGCACTTGTGAACTCTTCAGCTGTGTGTCTTCAGTACTTTGGTCTTTCAGCTTCAGCACTTGTGTTCTTCAGCTGTTGTACTTCAGCACTTTGGTTCTTCAGCTGTTAAGGTCTTCAGCACTTGATCTTCAGCTGTTGAAGTCTTCAGCACTTGTCAAACTACTGATGAGGCTTTCAGCAGTTGTTGTGATACCGTGTGGGACTTAGAGATTTTCTGATCTTGGCTCATTGGTTCTTTTGGTCCAACAAACTCCCCTGAACCAATGCAGCCAAAACCTCTAACTTATTTATACTCCCACTTATTGATGGCCAAAATGTTGGTCTTTTTCCTTCTTGATCAGTAGAGAAGATGACCCATGTATGCTCCGGCCTGGGAAGAAATCTCAAATATTTGTTTGGCAGAGTATGAATGGGAACTCTGTTTTGGGGAACTGGACACAGAGTTGTTATCCCATTCATGAGATTTACTTCCCCATAATGAGTCTGTATGACTCACGAACATAGGCCTCAAGGAGAACAATTGTTCCTCTTGAGAGAGTTCTTCAGCTCCTCCTTCGAAGAAGAACTCTGGACCATAGTACTCTGATAAGTACTTCATGGTCCTGCCATTTTTCAGCTCCACCGTAGTTACCTCCCTATATACAATTCATCAAGGATGGTTGCCTTCAAGGAGTAACTGGAGCTCATTCTTTTGGATGTCTTCAAGCTTTTATATAACAACCCCTTCTTAATCATCTTGTTTTCTAGTAAGGCTTGAGGTGTCTTCTTTGCTTGGTGAGCTTTCTTGAATTCATCAATGATTTCCCAAGGTGAGACTACAACGGCCAACATGATGGTAGATTCTATTGTTTTTCGTACTTGGCCGTTGTATCTGTGTGGGATAGTTCTTTTATGGATTCTAGAACTCACCCTGGGGTCTGGCCATACTCTCACTCTCTCCTTCTGATACTGAAAGGTGTGCCTGAGAGTGTACAGCCTTTGAGCATGCCCTTTCATGGCTTGAATAGATGATGACTGAGGAAATTCCTTGTCAACCATCTTCAACAGTTGCTCATCGTGTTTTCTGCTGTTCTTCTTCTTCTATCTTGACTCTGACCATTTCCCTTTGAGAGTCAGGTGTGATCATGGATTGACTTCGGGGTTTTGGTAGCTTCAGAACAGCAGAGAGTGGCAGACTATCATCTTCATCCTCTTCTTCTTCTTCTTCTTCCATCCTCAGCACCCTTCTCCTCTTCAGGGTACATCACTGGATGATGGTTGGGTTGGTGAAGGATTGGTTTTGAAGAAGAGGATGTTGGATTTTGGCTTAGAGGTTGGTTGGGAGATTTGAGGGATAGGATCTGTTTGAGTGGGTGGAAGGGAAGGTTGATCTAGCATCCTTGTAGTTAATTTCGCCTTTGTGAGTTTAGCCATCTCTAACCTTTTGCCAGCCCCAGCCTCATCAAGGGCTTCCACAATAATCCCTTTGTTGAATTGCTCAGACAGACAGATTCTGGTGGCTATAGCCAGAATGCTGTCCCTGGACCATGCGCGGATCTCCATTAATGATCTTCCCAAGTATTTTGCAATAAAGCGGATCATTATTTCCAACCTCTCTTTCTCAAGAGCATCATACCCTGCCCATCGGGTTTGTATCTCTTGTACTTCTAACCTTCTGATCTCACTATCCAGTGTGGCTGTGTCAAACCCCTGCCTGAATAGTTGTTCAATTATTTTATCCATGGAGCGGCTGTGTGTGGTGTCAGCTTCTTTGACCAGCTCCTCCAGGATTTGTCTTCAGCAGTGTGATCATCAGCACTTCTCTTTCGCTTGTACGTGAGCAGAGGTTGCTTTTCTTTTTCCCCTCTTCCTTTTCCTCAGATCTTTTCCTCTTTCTTCTTTCACTGCAGTACTCTCCCCTTTTTGGTTGCATTGGAGGAAGGGGTTGGTACCGCAGAAAGAGTCTTTGGACAGCAGCATCAACCAGGGCTGTAATGTTGAGGAAAGCCTCTCATCAAGGGCTTTGATCACTATATCAGTGATTATGGGGGTGATGAGAGGGAGGGAATTTTGGAGTACAGCACCTATTTGCTCAGGAGGGTTCTGTTCCTGAGAAGTAGGGCCTGAAGCAGAGGCAGGTGGTTGATTTTGGGGGGCTCTGTGTTTGGGAAACCTTCAAGGGAAGGTGCCATCTGTGGGTGTATGATGGTGGCAGATGGACTTGCATCCTGAGACATCTTGGCCAGCAGCTCTTTGAGTCTGCTAACCTCATCCTCTAGAATGGTGTTTTGAGCAACTACATCATAGAAGAAGCTCAGGTCATCATCAGTTGATACTGAATCACCTGACCTCCTGCTTAGAGCAGGATTTACATGCACTGGGTGTAGACCAGTTGGTGCATGTGCCCTTTGTGCTTGGTACTGGGGACTTCCAGCCTCAGGACAATGTCCATCATCAGCTGTTGCCTCTAGGGAGGTCTTAGCAATGTTACCAGCCTCACTCTGGTCATGTGCTGAGTCAGAGGATGGCAGCCTCACTAGATATTCTAAGCTCCTTGTCTACACCAGGAGATAGAATTGGGAAACCCCTGTGCTGTGGGTTCTCAGGTGCACTGTGTTCCTCCCCCTCAATTGTAGAGGAATTCCCAGTAGTAAGTGGTTTCTGGGGAGGGGGTGAGGAGTGCAATTGAGTCAGCACTTGTGCAACTATTAAAGTTGGGCTGTGAGGGGTGGTTGTTGGGGTAAGGGGTTAGAAGCAGTGTGCACCTGGGGTGGATGGTGCTCTTCAATGGCAATCTCCTCAAGTGAGGAGATCCCAGATAAGTAGGTGCCCCTTGGGTTGCTGCAGGCTCCTGTTGAGAGGAAGCCTGAGCGGCTGTGGCTGGAGAGTCATTGTATCCACTAGGGGTTTGGACTAGTGGATATATCCTGCGTTTGTGGTGCAGGAGCATCCTCAGGGGACTCAATTCCCTGAGTAGCCATTTTGGGTTTCTTTTTGGTGGGTTTGGTGGGGACATTGGATTTGGAGGTGGTGGCTGTGGGTTCCAGCTGCGTGGGTTTTCGCAGCTTGGCAGCCAGTTTGAGTGTCCGGTCAGAGTTGTGCCGGGAGTATACTTCGGGCAGAACAGCCGTAGCAGGGACTCCCAAGCCAACAAGTCCCTCAGCATTAAGCTGGTCTATATAATGGCCATTATGAACCGTGGATAGAGTATCCAACGGTTGGCAGTTAGTTTTGAGCCATATCTTTGAGCTCTGAAAATATTAATTCTGAAAAATTCAGTGGTTGTTGCTCAAGGATAGAATACATTACCTGCTGCCATTTGGTGGACATTTGATCCCAAGACGATGTCTTAGGGGCCAAACATACATTGACCATATGAAAAATCAGGCGCTCAGCGTCATTAAAGTGTTTCTTCATGATGGTGGTGGCACTGAGATCACCTTGATATCCATGCTGAGCAAATGATAGATCTATGGTGCCCTTCGGATATCCAGCAGGAGAGGTAGCATCACTCAGTTGAAGAATTTTACGGATTGTTGCAGGAGTAATCACTACTTCTTGTTGTTGACGACTGACCGGAGGGATCGTGTGTTGCTCTCCTCAGTTGTAACAGTAACGTTCATCCAAAATTGGTTCAAGGATTCGGCATGTAAAACGGGGTTCAGAAGGAATGCCTTGTTGTATTGGGACTGAACCATAAGATCGATAGCAGTATCGAACTTAGTCCAGATCGGCGATTTTGTGAGGTAGGCAACACAGTTGTGTCGCGGTTTAATTTGCATAGACGCCATGGATGTTTTGGAGAGGAACGTTAGGTTTGAAGAAGATGAAGCATGGAGAGCTCAGGTTAAGGGTATTTATAGGGTACGGGTGAGGAAACGACTGAAGGATGTGGTGTTAGTCATCAGTAGTTTAAACGACCGTTGACATGGTATTATCCTTTCAGACGTTGAAACAGCTGAAGTCGTGGTGTTAGGCATCAGTAGTTTAGAAAACTACTGAAGACCGTGGTTTTGACTTCAGATGATTGAAACAACTGAGGACATGGTGTTTGTCATCAGTAGTTATGAAACTACTGAAGACAGTGGTTTGTCATCAGCTGTTGTAAACAACTGAAGACTTGGTATTGGTCATCAGTAGTTATAAAACTGCTGAAGAGGTGGTTTTGCTTCAGTTGTTAAAATGAAACAGCAGTTGTACAAACGACTGAAGAGAAAGTTCTCTTCAGCTGTTTTCGTCAATTCTTAGCTTTTCAGCTGTTTCAAACTGTCCTCAACACATTCATCAGTCTTTATGGCTGATTTCAGTTGTTTCATAGGACATCAGTACTTATCTGTTTTTACTGATTGCAGTAGTTATGACTGCATCAGTAGTTGTAACTACTTCAGTAGTTTAGAGCAGATGAAGTACTTCAGTACTTGTGAGACATTTAGCCTTCAGTAGTTATAAAAACTACTGAGGTTAAAAGAGCTCATCAGTACTTATATGTGACAGGCACTCATGATCATCAGTATGAATTACTGAGATCATCAGTAGTTGTCACCTATTCTAGCTGCAGCATACCAAGCCTTAACACCAGGTTTTGGAAAGTTGAACTATCCAAAGGCTTAGTAAAAATGTCTGCAAGCTCATCAGCACTAGGCACAAACTTAGGATCAATCAGACCTTTTTCAAAACAATCCCTTATAAAATGATGTCTGATCTCTATATGTTTGGTCCTAGAGTGCTGGACTGGATTTTTGACAATGCAAAGAGCTGAAGCACTATCCATTAACAATGGAGTCTTAGTCTCTGTAATGCCATAATCCAAAAGTTGGTTTTGAAGCCAGAGTACCTGAGATGTACAGCTTGCAGCAGCAATGTACTCTGCTTCCGCAGTGGATGTAGCAACTGAGGTCTGTTTCTTGCTCTGCCAAGAAATCAAGCAGTTGCCTAGGAATTGACATCCACCAGAAGTTGATTTCCTGGTCAACTTACACCCTGCATAGTCACTGTCAGAAAAAGCAACTAATTTACCAGAATGTCTGGTAGAATACCATAAACCTAGAGATGGAGTGCCTTGCAGATATCTAAAGATCCTCTTGACTGCAATCAGATGAGACTCTTTAGGTGCAGCCTGAAATCTAGCACAAACACATGTAGCAAACATATATCTGGTCTAGAAGCTGTTAAATACATCAAGGACCCAATCATACATCTGTAAAGTGTTTCATCAACCACTTTACCTTTCTGATCTGAGTCCAGTTGTGTGGTGCTGCTCATGGGAGTAGAACAGGGCTTACAGTTTTGTAAATCAAACTTTTGCAAAAGATCTTTTGTATATTTGGATTGATGAATAAAAATTCCATCAGCCTTTGTTTGATTTGCAACCCCAGAAAGAACTGTAATTCTCCCATGGCACTCATTTCAAACTTCTGTTGCATCAACTTTGTAAAGGCATCACACAACTTTGGATCAGAGGATGCAAAAATGATATCATCTACATAAATTTGAACAAGTAGATTATGCTGCCCAGCTTTCTTAATAAATAAAGTCTTGTCTATGGAGCCTCTAGTGAAATTGTTTTCCAGAAGAAAGTTTGATAATGTCTCATACCAGGCTCTGGGAGCTTTTTAACCCATAAAGAGCTTTATCAAGCTTATACACCCAATTAGGATGTTTATTGTCCTCAAAGCCTGGAGGTTGACATACATAAACCTCTTCTTTAACTTTTCCATACAAAAATGCACTTTTGACATCCATTTGAAAGACTTTAAGTTTTTGATAAGCAGCATAAGCTAAAAACAATCGAATTGCTTCCAGTCTGGCTACAGGGGCAAAGGTTTCATCATAATCAATACCTTCTTCTTGTGCAAACCCTGAACAACCAGTCTGGCCTTGTTCTTAACAATAAGCCCATTTTCATCAGTTTTGTTCCTAAACACCCATTAGTGCCTATTGCACACTTACCTGGAGGTAGAGGAACCAGTTCCCACACTTGCTGTTTCTTGAACTGAAGAAGCTCAAGCTGCATGGCATCAACCCATCCATTGTCCTTTAAAGCAATGTGATAATTCTTGGCTCTTGCTGACTGATGAAGAGAGCATAGAAGCAGAATTTGACAATTGACTTCTTGTTGATACTCCAGCAGTGATATCACCAATGATTTGAGACATAGGGTGATTCTTCAGATCTTGATACACAATGAGATCTGTGCAAGTGTTTGTAGCCGGTTCAGCAGCAACAGATGGTGATGGTGAATCATTTCTTGAAACCAATCAGTGGATGGTAATTCAAAGGAAGTTGAATTCGAAGAAATCTCATCAGCATTTGTTGTGGATGGTGCTACTGGCGCTACAGGAACATCAGGTCTAGTTGAGTCAGGCAGCTGATCACTAAACCTGAAGAGGTGAGTACTGCAATCATCATCATCATCAGCAGTACCACCAGGTGGTGAACTGTTGACAGGAGCAACAGCAGGAGTTTGATAGGAACATATTGCAGTATGTCAAATCAAATAACTCCACAGGACTTTGTGGAATCTTGTCCTTTGGAGATTCATTAAACTTAACATGTAGAGTTTCTTCAACCATCTTTGTTCTGCAGTTGAAGACTCTGTATGCCTTGCAAGTAGATGAATAACCAACAAAGTATCCTGCATCCACCTTAGGATCAAATTTGTGGAGTTGATCCTTTGTGTTGAGAATAAAACAGGGACACCCAAATGCTTTGAAAAATGAAATCAGAGGAGCCAAATGATGGAGAACTTCATATGGAGTCTTCATCAACCTCTGATTTACTAAAACTCTATTTTGCACATAACAAGCTGTGTTGACAGCTTCGGCCCAAAAGGTCAATGGCAAACCTGAGTCAGCCAGCATGGACCTGGCAGCTTCAATGAGGGTCCTGTTCTTTCTCTCCACTACTCCATTTTGTTCTGGAGTCCTTGGAATGCTGAACTGCCTTTTGATTCCCTTTGAAAGATAGAAGTCATCAAGTGTATGATTTCTGAACTCAGTTCCATTATCACTCCTAATACACTTGACTGGAAGGGAATACTGCTTCTCAATGTACAGCACAAAGTGAATAATCTGAGCAGCCTCATCCTTTGAATGTAGAAAGAAAGTCCATGCAAATCTGGAGTAATCATCCACAATTACCAGACAGTATTTCTTCTTTGCCATGCTCATTACTCTCACAGGACCAAATAGATCCATATGCAGTAATTGCAAGCAGGCAGTGGACTTGGACACTTCAATAGGAGGAAATGAGACCTTGTGCTGTTTTCCTTTTAAACAAGCAGTGCATGTTTCATCACAGTGGAACTCCTTTATTGGTAAGCCTCTGACTAAACTATTGTGGCTAAGCTGATTCATGTTTTTGAGATTGACATGACCAAGCCTCCTGTGCCACAGTTTAGATTCTTGAAAAGAGGCTTTGGAAAATAGGCAAGGATTGCCTTTGAGATCTATCTTCTTAGAGAGATCTAAGGCATACACTCTTCCTGTCCTGTTGGCTTTCAGGAGAGTGTGATCATCCAACACCTTGTCAATCAAGTGCAAAACTTTGGATGACAGAATCCTACAGTTTTGACTTGTGAAAAGGGCAACATGGCCTTTATCACACATTTGACTGACACTCAAGAGGTTGTACTTGAGATTTTCCACATGATTAACATCATCAAATTTGATTTCTCCATTGGAGACAAAGCCCTTACCGATGATGTAACCCCTAGCATCATTGCCAAAAGAGACAAATCCCTTCTTTCCTTGAGAGTAGTCATGAAGAAGAGAGATGTTCCCAGTCATGTGCATAGATCCCCCACTGTCTACATACCAGATGCTACTTTGGCATGTTGAAGAACCCTGCAATAATAAACAATCAGTTAGTTTTAGAGACCCAAACCTTTTTGGTTTTGGGCCTGGTCTCATCAATAGATGGTAAACTAACATGTTTATTTGTAACAACAGCCTGAGAAGAGGAAGATGGTGTAGAAGAGGAGTCCTTTGGCTTAGACCTCCTTTTCTGTGGTTTCAACATAGGAGAATCTAGTTGGTTAACTCTACCCAACAGATGTTGTACCATCATCACCAGCTGTGTCTGATTTTGTGATAAAGCTTTCAGCTCATCAGACACATTGCTAGTGGAGTTAGATAAGGTCCTATGTTGCACCTTCTTCTTTTGAGCACCCTCAGCTGTCACCTGTTAACAACTCCTTCCTTTTGAATTGCTTTAAGGACTTAAGGGTTACAGGATTTGATGTTGCTGATACAAATGTGGTCTCAAACTCAGTTTTCATTTTTACCATTTTCTCATTAATTTTCTTTTTGTTTGAGTTTGGAACCTCTTTTGTACCAACAATCATCTGTAAGATGATTGAACAAACCACATATTTCACATGGTCTTCTTCATCTTAGGTTGATCATCAACTAAAGATGGTGAAGCAACAGAAGACTTGTTCTTCAATGCTTTGGAAGCATTGGTTGCTTTCTTGACATCCTCTTTAGTAGCCTTCAAACTCTTTCTACTGCCAGTGTTTCTTCTCTTCAGTGCTGACAGCAGTTGAAGTTTGAACTTCAGGTGTTAAATCCTGCTCTCCAGTCCTTTCAGGACCTTCAGGATTAACTCCTGAGTTGATCAACTTATTGATCATGTGAATGTCAGCATTTGGACCATCAACATCAGCTGATAGGTTCAAGGAGGACTTGATGACTGATACTTCTGATTGTGCTGTATCAGAAGGTAGATCACATGATTTGATGGATTGGTTATCACTCTCACCATCAGATTCTACCTCTGCTCTCGGGGGTAAAATCTGTAGGTGGAGCAGTGTGATTATAGCCAATGCCAAACTTCACATTTGAAGCAGATTGCTTACTAAGAAGCATTTCAAAACCTTTGCATGATGTACCCATCTATCACACTCGACCTGGGTAACTGCAAGGGTTTCTTTGAGATCTTTGTACTTCTCTAGAAGTACATCTTCTCTAGCCTTATCATCAATTATTTTGCAATTCAGTTTATAAACCTCATCATTTTTATCTTTGAGCACAAACTCAAAACTCAGCTTTGTTTTTGGAAATTATTTGTTCTAGCTCAATGTTCTTATTAATTAAAGCTACATTTGCTTCTCTAATGGAAGCAAATGCTGCTATGCATTGTTCAGAACATAATTGGCTTTTGCCTCAGAGGATACCTGTGATACCTGAGGTGTAGAGGCATTGGAAGATGAAAGTATCAGCAGACTCCAAAGCCATAAGAGCTAGATTCCCAAAGGGACTGTCACCACCATGTTGACCAGCACCTGAGAACAGTTGATCATGACCAGACAAGTCATCTGGTAAACTGCTCCAGTCAACAACTCCTGGGGTGAAGAAGCTGTGTTGTTGAGATGAAGGTTGTTGATGAGATAGGGAAGGCTGAGGTTCTGGTAATGCATGAGGTTGTGGTGTCATAGGAACTTGAACTTGATTTGACTGTGGCATGTAATAACCAGGGTACTGATATGGCATTTGGCCCTGAGGAACAAAATATGCCGGAGATTGTTGTTGAGGATGATGACTAGATGTGACAGGATGTTGCCCTCTGTGTTGTTGACTATTGCCAGGAAAGTCACAAGAGTGGAGTGCAGTAGACTTCGATCGTGAGGTCCCATTTTAATGGTTTTCTTCAGTTTTTTGTAGAACTTCTGAGAATTGATTTTATCAAGGCCATTTGTCTCAATAATCCATCTCATCTAAGTCATCTCATCAGCAATCCCCTTGAGATCATCCATAATGAAACATAGATTGTCATTACATCCAGTGACTGACCATCAACACTTACAAATGCAGAATAGAAGTGCTCGAAGAGAAATTAATATGCTCATCATACTGGCATTCAGATGAAGCATATTCTGACTCATGACCCACCAAGGCAGTGTTGCCTTGTAAAAGTCTTCAGTGAGCTTTCCAGATGAAGACAGCTTTCTCTTCTGTTCTATCTCTCTCTCAAAAGTGAGCAATTTCCCATGGAGTTGGGTGAGAGATAGTTTGTCCAAACTTGCACTGGAGCGTAGGACAATAGTATATGTGTCCCATCTCTCAGGCAGTGATCTCAGAAATCTGTTATTCATCTGAATATTGGTGTATTCAAGTTTGACCATTTTTAGTTCAGAGATCAAACAAGAAAACCGCTCATATTGTTGAGTCAGTGTCTCGCCCTTTCTATGAGAGAATGTCTCATATTGTTGGGCAAGAATTTCTCTATTATTTGCCAAGACCTCATCTGTTCCTCCAAATTGTTCTTCAAAGCAATCCAGAGGTCATGGGCAGTTTCATGATGCATTAGCCAGAATAGATTTCATTGGGCAAAGCCATGGCCAGAATTCCATGGGCTTTTGCATCAATCTCAAGCAACTTCTTATCCTCATCTGAGTATTGCTCCCTCCTCTTCGGAACCATTTGATTGGTTTCCGGGTTTCACCATAGGCTTGTGTGGACCATGTACCACTGATGTCCAACAACACCTGCGCTGTTAACAGACAGGTGATGGAGCATACGTCTTTGCCATATGTTATACTCATTCCTAACCAGCATAGGAGGCTTGGTTGAGGGAACCAGTATTGTGAGGATCATTGGAGGGGAGTGGTCATTTTCAGTTCAAAACAGTTTAGTTCAAGTTTTAAAAAGTTTTAGACAAACCACAACAAACTCAATGAGAACCAAAAAGATCTCAGGATGAATGAGCAGAAATACAGAAAATTCAATCTCTAAACCGTTTCTTGCAAAAACAAAAGCTAATTCAATCAAACTTGGATCTTGAATAGCAGTTTCAATGATCAATTATTAGATCGATCAATGATTAACCTGCTCTGATACCATTTGACAGGATCAGTGATCACAAGTTTGATGTATCAGAATATAAAGCAGCGGAATACAAACACGAATTAGACAAATTGTAGCAAGCAACGATATTTGTGAGCATTAAGATCGCATACAGTTATAGGGAGAGAATATGAATTTCTGATTTCTAGGAATGTTTATAGATGTAGAATATTTCTAATCGAATCAATCAATCATTCCATTCAATTACTCATTTCACTCACTGATTACAATAGGTTGTCACTCCTATATAGAGTGCAACAGTCACTGCTGTTATCACGGAAAGTGACAACTGGCAGATCCAATACAGAAATAACTAATTCTTAACAAACTACTGAAATGTTCACAACTACTGAGAACATATCAGCAAGTTAAGTACAAAATATAAAACTACTGAAACTACAACGACTGAAGAACAAGCTCTTCAGTTTTACAAAACTACTGAAACATGGAAAATAAAACTACTGATATCACAACTACTGAAGAAGTACTCTTCAGCAGTTGTGACAAACTACTGAGGCTTCAGTACTTGATCTTCAGACTTTGACCTTCAGGTGTTTCATCAGCTGATGACTTCAGTAGATATCATCAGCTGATGTCTTCAGTCTTTGTCTTCAGATTTGTATACATCAGTTGTTGATCTTCAGCACTTGTGAACTCTTCAGCTGTTGTTCTTCAGTACTTTGGTCTTTCAGCTTCAGCACTTGTGTTCTTCAGCTGTTGTACTTCAGCACTTTGGTTCTTCAGCTGTTAAGGTCTTCAGCACTTGATCTTCAGCTGTTGAAGTCTTCAGCACTTGTCAAACTACTGATGAGGCTTTCAGCAGTTGTTGTGATACGTGTGGGACTTAGAGATTTTCTGATCTTGGCTCATTGGTTCTTTTGGTCCAACAGTTCTGTTGGTCCAACAAACTCCCCCTCAACAAACCTGCAGCCAAAACCTCTAGTTATGACGAGTCCCATTATTTGGCAGATAGATTGGTCTTTTTATCCTCTTGATCAGATGAGAAGTGACCCTTTTCAGCACCGGCCTGGGAAGATAGACAGTCTTGAGGATCTGTTTGCATGATATTGGTTGGGAGCCTTGTATTGGGGACTTGGACACTGAGCTGTTACCCACAAACATGGATCTACTTCCCAGTGTAGCAGCCTATAGGATTCCCTGGTGTAAGCCTTAGAAACTGTCTGCTATCCATTGTCAGCACCTCAGGCACACCATCCAAAACAATCTTCTGGCCATAACTTCAGAGATGTTACTGGTGTTCCATTCTTGAGCTCAACCGTGGTTATTTGTTGTAAAGCAAAACTAATCTGGATGAGTCCCTTCGAAGAGAAGGTTGAGCTATCTTGTTGAAGTTAGTCTTTTGAAACCAATCCTTCTTTATGATGTATCTCAACATCTTTGGGGTGGTGTTTGGCTTCATAAGCTTTCTGAACTCTTCTACAATTTCCCAGGGGACACTACCAAGAACACAGTGATGTCTTCGTCGACAACCCTCTTCACTGGCCTTGTATTTTGAAGGAATTTTCTTTCTTGACAATCTGTGTGCCACCCTAGGATAAGGACAATCCTTACTTTTCCCTTGGTATTGAAAGGTATTAGCAAGGGTGTACAATCTTAAGACGTTTCTTTTTCTTCATGCTATCATGAAGAGGATGTGGCTATGCTTGTCAATGCTTTTCAGCATCCTCATCATGATTTGCATCTGTTCCTCTTCAATCTTTATCATCACATCATGAGATTGAGAAGCAGGAGTGATGGACATTGGATTAGCCTAGGCAAAGTGATAACTGCAGAGAGTGGCAGTCTGTCTTCATCTTCCTCTTCTCTTCATCAGCCCCAGTACCTTTCTTTTCTTTTGTCTAGGTACATCACTGGCAGTGTTTGGGGGTAAAGGATTGGTTTTGTGGGTTGGATGGTTGGTTTAGAGGGTAAAGGGGTTGTTTTAGTGGGTTGTGGAGGTAGTGATTTTGAGGATAAAGGCTTTTCAGACTGTTTTAGCATTTTGGCTGTAAGGGAGGCTTTAGTAAATTTTGTCAGTTCTTTTCGGTTCCAACCCAGCTTCATTTATGCCTCAATCACTAAAACCTTGGAGTATGCTTCAGACGAACAAATCTTGGTGGTTATTGCCAAGATGTTGTCCCTGGTCCAGGCCCTTATTTCTATCAGAGATCTTCCCAAGTATTGGCTACAAATCTACATTATCTCCAGCCTTTCTCTTTCTAAGGCATCATAACTAGCCATCTTGTGTTGATCTCCTCTGTCTCCAACCTTCTGATCTCGGAGTCTAGTGTTGGATGTCAAAACCCTGCCTATATAACTGATCAATGATTTATCCATTGAACGGTATGGTTGGCATCAGCTTCTTTCACCATATCATTCAGCGCCTCCTTCCTTCTCAGACTCTCTTCCTCTTTTGATATGTGACATGAAAGTCTTTTTGACTTCATTCACTTCAGCTCTCTTCTCATCTCCTTCTCCTTCTCATGATCAAAGTCAGTCTCCTCCACACATAACAGCCAACTCCTTCTCATTTACCTTCTCTGATTCTTTCTCCTTCTCCCCGTCTGTCCTCTTCCTTTTTTCTTTAACTGACTGACTCTCCCCCTTTGGTTGCATTGGGTGCAAGGGTTTGAGCAGTTAGAAAGTGATTTGGTCACCAACTCCTCCACCAGGGGTTGTATTATTGTAGGAAGCCTCTCATCATGGCTTTGATCCAGATATCTGTGATCATGGGAGTGATGAGAGGTTGGGATTTTTGAAGGTTAGCAACTGATTGATCAGGATGGTTCTGTTCCTGAGAATCAGTGCCAAAAGCAGAGGCTGGTGGCTTGGAAGTATGTATTGGCTCAGTGTTTAGGGGACCTTCAGAAGAAGGTGCCATCTGTGGGTGGATTGTGGTGGCAGATGGACTTTCATCCTGAGACATCTTGGCCAGCAGCTCTTGAGTGTGCTAACCTCATCCTCTAGGATGGTGTTTTGAGCAACTACATCATAGAAGAAGCTCAGGTCATCATCAGTTGATACTGAATCACCTGACCTCCTGACAGAGTCAGGATTACATGCCTTGAGTGTAGATCAATTATAGCATGTGCCCCTGGTTCTTGTCTGGGGACTTCCAGCCTCAGGACTATGTCCTTCATCAGCTGTTGCCGCTGGTGAGGTCTTAGAGATGTTACCAACTGTACCCTGGTCATTTGCTGAGTCAGAGGCAGTGGCAGCCTCACCAGAAGGTCGCACCCCTTGTCTACACCAGGAGATGGAACATGATAACCCCTGTGCTGTGGGTTGACAGAAGCATTGTGATCCTCCCCCTCAGGTGTTGAGGTTATCCCAGTAGTGATTGGTTTCTGGGTGGGGGGTGAGGAATGCAACTGCTCAGCACTTTTGCAACAATTATTGTAGGGCTTTGAGGGCGGTTGCATCAGGAGAGGGTGTGGAAGCAGTGTGCACCGGGACGAGTGGTGCTCTTCAATAGTAATCCCCTCAAGTGAGGAGGATCCCAGCAGTGTGGCTTCCCTTTGATGGTTTGCATCAGGTTCCTTTTGAGAGGAAACCTGAGCGGCTTCGGTGGTGGAGTCATAGTCTCTACTGGGGGGTTATTTCCAGTAGAGATAACCTGCTTTGGTGCAGCATGAGCATCCTCAGGGGACTCAACTCCCTGAGTAGCCTTCTTAGGCTTCTTCTTTGTGGGTTTGGAGGGGACTTTGGATGTGGAAGTGGAGGCTGTGGTTCCAGCTGCGTGGGTTTGCGTAGCTTGGCAGCCTGTTTAAGAGTTTGGTCAGTGTTGTGTCGGGAGTATACCTCCGGCAGTACAGCCAAAGCAGGGACTCCCAGACCAACTAGTCCCTCAGCAGAAAGCTGATTCTCTATTATGGCCATTATAAACCGAGGATATAGTATCCAACGGTTAGAAAGTGGTTTTTGTGGCCATATCCTTGGTTCAAGAAAAATTATTTCAGAAAAGTTAGTGGTTCTTGTTCAAGGATAGAGAACAGTACTGTTGCCATCTGGAAGACAGTTGATCCCAAGAGAAGTCTTCGAGGCCAGGCAAACATTTACCATATGAAAATTCAATCGTTCAGCATCTGGAAAATGTTTCTTCAGGATGGTCGAAGCACTAAGATCGCTTGATATCCATGTTGTCCAATGAAAGATCAATTGGCGCTTAGGATATCCAACAGGGTAGGCAGCATCATCTAATAGTAATATCTGGCGGATGGTAGCAGTAGAGATGACCACCTTATGAGAGTTGTGGACGAATGGATAGATTTCTCATAACAGTTGCATTCGTCCAAAACTGATGTAGCGAATCGCATAAATTATTGGATTTAGGAGGAAGGCCGTTTTCAGAGGTGATTGACCATAAGATCTATAGCATTATCGAATTTGGTCCAGAAGGGCGATTTAGTGAGGTACGCGACACAGTTGTGTCGAGGCTTGAGTTGCATGGTCGCCATTGATGAAGGTGAAGAATTTTCAGAGCTTTTGAAATTTTAGGTCAAAGAATGAAAAACTCTGAAAAGGGGATCAGATATTTAGGGTACGGGTTATGAAACGACTGAAGGTTTTGGTGTTAGTCATCAGTATTTGAAACAACATGACGTGGTATTAACTTTCAGAGGTTTGAAACGACTGATGGTATTGGTGTGGTCAGCAGTTATAAAACAACTGAAGACATGGTGTTACAATCAGACGTTGACAACTGAAGTCTCTGCTTTAGGCATCAGTAGTTTAAAAAAATAAAACTACTGAAGACAAGTTGGACTTCAGATGTTGAAACAACTGAGGACTTGGTATTAGTCATCAGTAGTTGTGAAACTACTGAAGACCCTGGTTTGCCATCAGTGTTGTAAACAACTGAACTTGGTGTTAGTCATCAGTAGTTGTGAAACTACTGAAGACATGGTATTGCTTCAGTTGTTTATGAAGAAACAGCAGTTTGTGAAACTACTGAAGAGAGAGTACTCATCAGTAGTTGTCGTCAATTCATAGCCTTTCGCGTTTCATACTGTCCTCAACACGTACTCAGCAGCCTTTTTGCGGTTTTTCAGTTGTTTCATAGGACATTAGTACTATCTATTTCTACTGATTTCAGTAGTTGTAACTACATTAGTAGTTTAGACAGATAAAGTACAGTACTTAAGCATTTAGCCTTCAGTAGTTATAAAACTACTGAGGGTAAAATAACTCATCAGTACTTATATGTGACATGGTTACCAATGATCATCAGTAATTACTGAGATCATCAGTAGTGTCACTTATTCTAGCTGCAGCATACCAAGCCTTAACACCAGGTTGTGGAAAGTTGAACTATCCAAAGGCTTAGTAAAATGTCTGCAAGCTCATCAGCACTAGGCACAAACATAGGATTAATTAACCCTTTTCAAAACAATCTCTTATAAAATGATGTCTATTTCTATTGTTTTAGTCCTAGAGTGTGCTGGACTGGATTTTTGACAATGCAAGAGCTGAAGCACTATCATTAATAATGGAGTCTTAGTCTCTGTAATGCCATAATCCAAAAGTTGATTCTGAAGCCATAGTATTGGGATGTACAACTTGCAGCAGCAATGTACTCGGCTTCAGCAGTGGATGTAGCAACAGATGTTTGTTTCTTACTCTGCCAAGAAATCAAACAGTTGCCTAGGAATTGGCATCCACCAGAAGTTGATTTCTGGTCAACTTACACCCTGCATAGTCACTATCAGAGAAAGCAACTAATTTGCAAGAATGTCCAGTGGAATACCATAAGCTAGAGATTGTGTACCTTGCAGATATCTAAAGATCCTCTTGACTGCAATCAGATGAGACTCCTTAGGTGCCCTGAAATCTAGCACAACACATGTAGCAAACATAATATCTGGTCTAGAAGCTGTTAAATACATCAAGGAACCAATCATACATCTGTAAAGAGTTTCATCAACAGCTTTACCTTGCTGATCAACATCCATTTGTGTGGTGTTGCACATGGGAGTAGAACAGGTTTACAGTTTTGTAAATCAAACTTATTCAAAAGATCTTTTGTGTATTTAGACTGATGAATGAAAATTCCATGAGCTTTTTGTTTGATTTGCAAACCTAGAAAGAACTGTAATTCTCCCATTGCACTCATTTCAAACTTCTGTTGCATTAAGTTTTGGAATTCCTCACAAATTGAGGATCAGAGGATGCAAATATAATATCATCAACATAAATTTGAACAAGTAGCTTATGCTGATCCACCTTCTTAATAAATAAAGTTTTATCTAGGGAGCCTCTAGTGAAATTATTCTGTAGAAGAAAGTTTGATAAGGTCTCCTACCAGGCTCTAGGTGCTGTTTCAACCCATAAGAGCTTTATCAAGCTTATATACCCATTCTGGGTGCTTATTGTCCTCAAAGCCTGGTGGTTGACACACATAAACTTCTTCTTTTATGGTACCATATAGAAAAGCACTTTTGACATCCATTTGAAAAACTTTAAGATTGTGAGTGCAGCATAGGCTAAAACAATCTAATTGCCTCCAGTCTGGCTACAGGGGCAAAGGTTTCATCATAATCAATACCTTCTTCTTGTGCAAACCCCTGCACCCAGTCTGGCCTTGTTCTTAACAATTAGCCCATTTTCATCAGTTTTATTCCTAACACCCCCTTTAGTGCCTATTGCACACTTACCTGGGGGTAGAGGAACAAGCTCCCACACTTGTTGTTTTTTGAACTGAAGAAGCTCAAGCTGCATGGCTTCAACCCATCCATTGTCTCTCAAAGCTACATGATAGTTCTTTGGCTCTAGCTGACTGATGAAGAGAGCATAGAAGCAGAAATTGGACAACTGGCTTCTGGTTGAAACACCAGCATTGATATCACCAAGGATTTGAGACATTGGGTGATTTTTCAGCTCTTGGTAAACAATCAAATCTGTGCAAGTGTTTGTAGGACCTTCAGCAGCAGCAGATGTTGATGCAGATTCTTGAAACCATGAAGATGGTGGCAACTCAAATGAAGTTGAGGATGCAGAAATCTCATCAGCATTTGTTGTGGATGGTGCTGCTGGAGCTACAGGAGCATCAGGTTTAGAGGACTCAGGCAGTGGTCACTAAACCTGAAGAGGTGATTACTACTATCATCATCATCTTCAGCAGTAACACCTGGTGGTGAACTGTTGACAGGAGCAACAACAGGAGATTGATAAGGAACATATTGCAGTATGTCCAAATCAAAGAGCTCCACAGGGCTTTGTGGAATCTTGTCCTTTGGAGATTCATTGAACTTGACATGTAGAGTCTCTTCAACCATCTTTGTTCTGCAGTTGAAGACTCTGTATGCCTTGCAAGTTGATGAATAACCAACAAAGTACCCTGCATCCCTTAGGATCAAATTTCTGGAGCTGATCCTTTGTGTTGAGAATGAAACAGGGACACCCAAATGCTCTAAAGAATGAAATGAGAGGGGCCAAATGATGTAGAACTTCATATGGAGTCTTCATCAACCTCTGATTTATTAGCACTCTATTCTGCACATAGCATGCTGTGTTGACAGCTTCAGCCCAAAAGGTCAATGGCAGTCCAGAATCAGCCAACATAGACCTTGCAGCTTCAATGAGGGTCCTGTTCTTTCTCTCCACAACTCCATTCTGTTCAGGAGTTCTTGGAATACTAAACTGCCTCTTTATTCCCTTGGAAAGGTAGAACTCATCAAGTGTATTGTTCCTGAATTCTGTTCCATTGTCACTTCTAATACACTTGACTGAGAGGGAATACTGCTTCTCAGCATACAACACAAAGTTTATGATCTTCTGTGCAGCTTCATCTTTGAATGTAGAAAGAAAGTCCATACAAATCTGGAGTAATCATCCACATTACCAGACAGTATTTCTTCTTTGCCATGCTCATCACTCTCACAGGACCAAAGAGATCCATGTGAAGAAGTTGTAAGCAGGCAGTGGACTTTGGTTCTTCAATAGTGGGAATGAAACCTTGTGCTGTTTTCCTTTCAAACAAGCAGTGCAGTTGTTTTCACACTTGAACTCCTTCATAGGCATTCCCCTTACTAAACTATGGTGTATCAGCTGATTCATGTTCTTGAAGTTAACATGTCCCAGCCTTCTATGCCATAGATTAGATTCTTGAGGAGAGGCCTTGGAAAATAGGCAAGGATGGCCTTTGAGATCTATTTTCTTGGAAAGATCTAAGGCATACACTCTTCCTGTCCTGTTGGCCTTCAGGAGAGTGTGAGCATCCAATACCTTGTCAATCAAACTCAGAACTTTGGATGACAGAATCCTGCAGTTCTGGCTTGTGAAAAGGGCAACATGGCCTTTGTCACACAATTGACTGACACTCAAGAGGTTATACTTGAGATTTTCCACATGGTTGACATCATCAAACCTTATTTCCCCATTGGAAACAAAGCCCTTCCCGATGATGTAACCTCTTGCATCATTGCCAAAGGAAACAAACCCTTCCTTCCTGGAGAGTAGTCATTAAGAAGTGAGTTGTTCCCAGTCATATGCATAGATCCCCACTGTCTACATACCAGATGCTACTTTGGCATGTTGACGAAACCTGCATTAATAAACAATCAGTTAGTTTTGGAGACCCAAACCTTTTTGGTTTTGGGCCTGGTCTCATCAATAGATGGTAAACTAACAGGTTTATTGGGACACATAGCTTGAGGTGAAGGAGATGGTGTAGAAGAGGAATCCTTGGCTTGGATCTCCTTTTCTGGGGTTTCAACACAGGCCCATCAAGTTGGTTAACTCTTCCCAACAGATGTTGAACCATCATTACCAGTTGTGTCTGATTCTGGGAAAGCTTTCAGCTCTTCAGACACATTGGTATTGGTGTTTGATGATGAGTTCTTGTGTTGCACTATCTTCTTTTGAGCAACCTCAGCTGTTGCCTGTTGCACTCCTTCCCTTTTAGATTTCTTTTTGGACATAGGAGTAACAGGATTTGATGCTGCTGGTACAAACTTGGACTCAAACTCAGTTTTCATTTTAGCCAAGTTTTCTTTAATTTTCTCCTTTTGTTTGAGTTTGGATCCCTTTTTGTACCAACAATCATCTGTGAGATGATTGAATAGACCACATATTTCACATGGTTTCTTCCATCTTCTGTTGATCATCAACTGAAGAAGATGAAACTACTGAAGACTTGCTCTTCAGCAGTTTAGAAGCACTTTTTGCCTTCTTGTCAACTCTTAGTAGGCTTCAAATCCTTCCTACTGACAGTTTTCTTCTCTTTAGTGCTGTCAGTTATTGGGATTTGAACTCCAGATGTTATCCCCTGCTCTCCAGTACCTCAGTACTTCTAGGGATAACACTTGGGTTGATCAACTCATTGATCATGTGAGTGTCAGCAGTTGAACCATCAATATCAGCTGATAGGTTCACAGAGGGATTACTACTGACTTCAACTACTGATGGTGCTTATCAAGTAGTGAATCACATGATGAGGTGGATTGGTTATTACTTTCTCCATCAGATTCTACTCCTGCTCTTGAAGCAAAATCTGGGAGGAGCAGTGTGATATAACCAATTCCAAACTTCACATTGGAAGCTGTTTGCTTACTAAGAAGCATTTCAAAGCCCTTGCAAGATTGTACCCATCGATCACACTTTACTGGGTGACAACAAGAGTATCTTTGAGGTCTTTGTACTTCTCTAAGAGTACATCCTCCCTAGCCTTATCATCAGAGATTTGGCATTTTAATTTATAAATCTCATCAGTTTTCTCTTTCAGCACAGACTCAAACTCAACTTATTTTTGGAAATTATTTGTTCTAGCTCTACATTTTTATTGATCAAAGCCACATTTGCTTCTCTAATAGAGGCAAATGCTGCTATGCAAGTTTCAGAACATAATTTGGCCTTAGCCTCAGAGGATACCTGTGATACCTGTGTTGAAGAGGTACTTGAGGATGATCCATTAGAGGATTCCAAAGTCATGAGAGCTAGATTTCCAAAAGGATGCTCACCACCATGTTGACCAGCACCTGAGAACAGTTGTTCATTACCAGACACATCATCTGGTAAGCTGCTCCAGTCAACAACTCCTGGTGTGAAGAAGCTGTGTTGTTGAAGTTGATTAGGTTGATGAGATTGGGATGGTTGAGGCTCAGGGAGTGCATGTGGTTGCTGAGCAGTGGGTGCTTGAACCTGGCCTGGTTGTGGCATGTAATAGCAGGGGTATGGATATGGCATTGGCCCCTGTGGAACAAAATATGCAGGAGATTGTGGTTGATGATGATAACCAGAATTAACAGGTTGTTGCCCTCTGTTTTGTTGACTATTGCCAGGGAAAGTCACAAAAGGTGCAGGAGAGTTAGATCCAGATGATCTACATTCTCTTGCAAAGTGTCCAAGCCTGTGCATTTATGGCACTTCAACTTACTCTTGTCAAAACCAACTTTGGTTTTGCCAGAGAGTCCTGGGAATTTCCTTCCAGTTCTTTTCTAGAACTTCTGAGATCTGATATTTATCAAGGCCATTTGGCTCAAAATATCAATCTCTTCTAAGTCATCATCAGCAATCCCCTTGAGATCATCCATGATGAAACATAGATTGTCACTATTACTACCAGCAGAATAACTATCAACACTCACAAAGGTAGGCTCAGAAGTGTTTGTAGAGAAATCAATATGCTCATCATACTGGCTTTCAGATGACGCATATTCTGACTCTTGATGTCCAATCAGGGCAGTGTTCCCTTGGACAAAATCCTCAGTAAGCTTGCCAGATGAAGCCAATTTCCTTTTCTGCTCTATCTCTCTCTCGAATGTAAGCAGTTTCCCATGAAGTTGGGTGAGAGATAGGCGATCAACATCAGCATTTGAGCGTAGAACAATGGTATATGTGTTCCATCTCTCAGGCAGTGATCTTAGGAATCTATGGTTCATCTGACTCCTGGTATATTCATGTTTACCATTTTCAATTCAGAGATTAAACATGAAAACCGCTCAAATTGTTGAGTCAGAGTCTCACCCTTTCTATGAGAGAAGTCTCATATTGTTAGGCGAGGATTTCCCTGTTGTTTGCTAAAACCTCATCAGTACCACCAAATTGTTCTTTGATGGTTTTCCAGAGGTCATGAGCAGACTCACAATGCAGAAGCCCAGAGTAAATCTCATTAGGATTAGCCATAGCCAAAATTCCATGGGCTTTTGCATCGATTTCAAACAACTTCTTGTCCTCATCGGAGTATTGCTCCTTCTTCTTTGGAACCAACTGGTTTGTTTCCGGATCATTCACCATTGGCTTATGTGGTCCATGTACCACAGATGTCCAACAACCTGAGCTATTGACAGACAGGTGATGGAGCAATCTTCTCTGCCAAATGTTATACTCATTCCTCACCAAGATCGGAGGCTTGGTAGAGGATCCAGTATTGAAAGGATCATTCGAAGAAGTAGTAATTGTGAAAATAAGACAGATTCAAGTAAAATCACAATAAATTTAGCTCAGAACCACACAGAACCTCAAATAAAACGGCCAGAAGCGATACACTCTCAATCTCTATAACAGATCCTTGCGAATTTGCTAATTCGATCAAACTTAGAGCGATTGAACAGTTTCAATGATCAATGTTAGATCGATCAATGATTAACCTGCTCTGATACCATTTGTTAGGATCTCGGCCTCTTGGTTTAATCGATTGAACAGATATAGCAGCGGAATAGCTCAGAATTAGACAAATTCAAGCAAGAACATTCGATATAAAGCGATAAAAGAATTTTGTTATAGAGAGAGAAATATCTGACAAAAGGAATATTGCATTAAGATTGTCGGCCTCAATGGCACGATTACAGGTGAGTCATCCTTCCTTATAAAGGAAAGAGTGACGTAGGCTGATGTCACTTGAAAGTGACATGTAACCGTTTTATAACTACTGATGTTTAACAACTACTGAAGATGTCAACAACTGACATCTTCTTACAAATGTTCCTAAGTGTTAAACATCTTATTTACAACTACTGAAAAACATAAAACTACTCATACTACAACAACTGAAGAACAACCTCTTCAGTTGTTTACAAGTACTGAAAAGGAAACAAAACTACAGAAAAGTAAACAAACTACTGATAGGAAAAGAAAACTACTGATGAAGAAAAACCATCACAACAACTGAAGAAGCCCTCTTCAGCTGTTGTCATCAGCTGTTAGCATCAGCTGATGTCTTCAGTACTTGAACATCAGACTTTGTCTTTCAGCAGTTGATCTTCAGTGTTTGTCTTCAGTACTTGTTGGAGTCATGCGACTAGACGCTATGCGACTAGTTGTCCATATGCCTAATTGTTCAACCTCCCATAGAGTCCATTGGCCTTAGTGTTCTCATACGCATAGAAGGTCATGTGATTGAATAGGGTTCATATGTCCAAATGAGCATAGTTTAACTTTCTGACTTTCGGGAAGGTGCAGATGTAGGTTCTGACCTTTGAGGTTATAGATGTTATGATGGCATGGATGATGATGTGTGATGATGCATGATGTTGTATGTTTGTGCATGATGTATGTTATGTTTGTGTGATGCCCGGTTTGATGATGTTGACTGTGTATGTTATGTTCCTTATTAGGTATGATTATTTTCCATTGGCTTTGCGTTGAATGTTAACAAATGAAATGAAAATTATGATATAACATAAAGTGGAAGATAATGAAAAGAGGAACGTAATGAATGAATGCGTGCATGAATGGTTGAGTGAGAGTATGAATGGCTTGCGAGCAAAAGGAAGGAGGTTCACAACTCATTAAGAGTTGTTAGCTCAACTTGTGTGTGTATTTACAGCGTGCGATCTTGGCTAACTCATAAGGGTCCATAGACACAGTAAGAGTTCATTCTTGGTGACTACTCTGATACGTGCGATGTGTTATTCACTGTGTGCTATGTAGCGTGCGATTTTGGCTATCTCATGATGGTTCATACACACAGTAGGGGTTCTGTTTTGGTGACTGCCTCTAATACATGCGATGTGGTTCACTGTGTGTTACGTAGCGTGCGATTTTGGCTAATCCATGAGACAGCATGCGATTTTGGCTAAAAACCTAAGAGTCCACACAAATAGGAGGAGTTTGTCCTAGTGACCCCTCCATATGTGCGATATGTGCGATTTGTGTGATATGTACGGTGAGTACGAAGGTACGAAAAGTGAAAAATGTGCTAAACGTGCGAAATATGCTAGATATGTGGAATGAACAAACGTGTGAAAAGAAGTTAAGAACGAATGGAAAGAATGATTAAGAGTAACGTGCGATGATTTATGAACGAATGAATGTAATGTACGTAATAGAAGAAAATAATGATATTATCTATGTGTACGTACGATGTGTGATCATGTACGAAAGTATAGTATGATTTGAGAGAAAGTAAAGAACGGTTTTAAAGGAAAGATAAGGTATGTTTTATTTTAAGACTAGAACTCACTCAGCAACGCTGACATTTATGTGTTTCTAGTTGGCAGGTAATATTGCTGAGGATGCCACTAGGCAGCTACTTGGCATTTTGGATGGCATTCTTTTGTTAATTTTTTTGCATTGTAATGCGATTGAATGATGTTTTGAAATGAATGATTGAATTAACATGCAAAAACAGTTATTATGAAATGAAAAGTTATTTTAATGTTCCGCTGCGATGTTTTTATGAAAGTTAAATGTAAATATATGTTTTATGAGCAATGATTGGCCAGCTGTAAGTGTCCTGGGAACGGGGCCTTACAAGTTTGTATCAGAGCCAAAGTTTAAGTGAAACAGGTAAATTTTCAAAATAAACCTAAACTTCAACTAAAAATGGGACGAAAAGGGAAGGGATGCCAGTCTGAGTAGCTGCATGCCATTAGGTATTTTCATAATGTTAACAGGTATTATGTGTGCATGTTATGTAGTTTGTGTGTTGATGGTAGATTTAGATACTGACGTAGTCAGGATAGGTAATGCTCGGAGTATGAAGAGTAAAGTAAGTGGCTAATCATAACTAGCCACTATAATTAGCCACTTACTATACTTGACATGAACTAAATTGTTCCCTTGAATGACCGTATTGGTGTTTGAATCTTTTAATGTGTTAGAGGATGGCTGGAGGTAGGTGTTCAAAAGCTTCACATGGTGGAGGTCATGGTGCTGAACCATGGTTACGAGAGGAAGGCCTAGAGCCGAAAAGGTGGTTCATGAAGAACAAAAGACCACTCATCCGGAGGGTGGTGATGAGAGAGCTAACTTAAGGGCCTCAATAAAGGAGGCAGTTGTAGAGGAGGTGCATCAGGTCATGCAGACGATATTACCGTTTATGGTAACTGAGGTGATATAGGTTGTTAGGGATGGGTAGAAGGGAAAGAAGTAGACCTATAGGCAAAAGAAGACAGCCTGAGACCGAGACCGTTATGTCCGATGATGAATAAAAAGAGGAAGAAGAAGAAACTACGCCGGAGGTGGCCAGATTCTGTAACTATGGGGCATTCCAAAGGTGCAAGCCCCCTAGTTTTGATGGTACTGGCACTGCTGCTACTGCTCACCAGTGGGTGAGAGAAATGGAAGTTGTCTTGAATATCAGCGAGCGCCGAGAAGATCAGAAGGTGAAATTTGCTGCCCACTCGTTTGTGGACTTGGTTCAGGGTTAATGGGACAATATAGTCCAAGCCGAGGGTAGTTGGGCAATTGGGAGGATGAGGTGGTCAGAGTTAGAAAGGCTAGTGATTGAGGAGTTCTGTCCTCACCATGAGATGGACAAAGTTGAAACAGAGTTCCTGCAGCTGGTGGTGGGAACAATGACGCACCAACAGTACACCACCAAATTCAACGAAATGGGACGGCTGGTACCGGTTCAGGTGACACCTCTATTGCAAAAAATCAACAGCTATATTCAAGGCTTGTCGGCGGATATCTGTAGGCATATGATCGTTGCCCGACCGAGCACGTTTAGGTCGGCAGTTGACTTGGCGGGGAGGTTATATGATTAAGGACTATGGTGGTGGCCGAGGGGAATGAGAAGGTGGTGGCGACCAGAATTGGAATGGCAAAAGGTTTGGCCGTTGTGGTTCCCTGACGAGTAACAAGAAGGCACGGGTGGCTGACCGTCGTGTGGTCACACATGATGTGGGGTCGAAGAGATGTGGTAAGTGCAGGCAGGAGCATCCGGGAGAATGCAAAAGGGGATCAAACATCTACTTCAAGTGTGGGAAGCCCGGTCATATGGCTAGAGAATATGGGGTTATAAGGTGTTACATTTGTGGAGAAAAGGGCCACATGAGTAGAGATTGTAAAAGCCAAGAGCGGAAGGTTCGAGGGTAAAGAAGACCGGAGGAGAAGGACAGAGGGTGAGCACAGTGCCTACACGATGATGTAGGAGGAGGCTAGGCGATGTATGTCATGTATGTTTCTAGTAAATCAAACTTTAGCCTTTGTTCCATTTGATTATGGTTCTTAAGAAGTTTTATTTATGCTGGTTTCTATGCTAAATTTCCTGCTAGTAGTAGGAACTAGATACGCTCTTCTATGTAGATACTGCCATAGGTAAGTCTACCAGAATTTATGAGATGATAGAAGGTTGTGATGTGGAATTAGAAGGTCATATATTTCCTGTTAGACCATTTGTGATGACCTTAGGCAGGTTCGATGTGGTCCTAGGAGTGGATTGGTTGGTGGACTACGAGGCGAACATTTTGTGACGCAGAATAATGATATAGCTGACAGCACCTGATGAGATCATGGTAGCGGTTTAAGGTGATCGACTCACGACGATTCCAACAGTGAATTCGATGCGGTGGCGGGAAAGTGCATGAGGCGTGGACATAGTGCCTACTTAGCCTATGTAAATGATGTGGATACACTAACATCACAGTGTCAAATATACCGAGACATGAATAGAGATTATTGGTGGCTGGGTATGAAGGGTGATATGGTGGAGTACGTGAGCAGATGCCTTACTTGTTCAAAATTGAAGAAGGAGCACCAAAGCCGTATGGGAAGTATTGAGGTGATCGAGGCTATGACTGAGAAGCTTGAGAGGATCAAGTCTTTATAAAGGCAGCCAAAGATATATAGAAGTTGTATGTTGATAAAATATGTAGACCGATTAAGTTCCAGATGGGTGAAAAGGTTATGTTAAAGGTTTCTCCTTGGAAGGGTACCATTCGGTTTAGAAAGCGGGGCAAGTTGAGCCCAAGATATGTAGGGCCTTTCCAAATCATTGCTCAAGTAGGAGAGGTGGCTTATAGATTGGAGTTACGAGATGAGTTAAGTGTAATTCATCTGACATTCCATGTATCTCATCTGAGGAAATATTTAGCAGACGAAGATATTACTGTTCCAAATGGAGGATATCAAAGTAGATGAACAGCTCAATTATGTGGAGTAACCAGTGGCAATGATTGATCGAAAAGAGAAGAGGTTGAGGAATAAAGTGTGTTAAATCTTGTATGCTCAAGACACATACAAGATTGATGTGGTTAGTACATTATGATCCAAGTTGGGTCATACCCAATAACAAGCTAAACAAACACCGATAAATGTTTATTTATTGATGAGATCATACATATAACATTGACAACAATTTAGAAAATGGGTTTTCTAAAACATTGCTTTGTAATACAACAATACTATATGGATAGTTTGTTCATGAGACATTATTTGTTTCATTATTTAAGTTTGTTAAATAATAACAAACAAAAGGGTGTTATTTTTATAAAATTAAAAGAGGTTTTAATTTTATAAAGTTAAGGGATAAGAGAGTAATTTTATCTAAAACCAAAATGGGGGGAAACCCATTTTGGAAGCTTCATTCGGCTGCCTAAAAAAGGTCCATAGTGACCAGCTTTTGTCTTGGTCATTGTGGTTCTTTTCTCCTCTCAAACACTCTATCATATCACACACTTTTCTCTCTAACATCACAAGCAAAAGAACCTTCAAAACAAGGCTGCATTTTCGGGTTTTAGAGGCTGAAAAAGGGGACTGTTTTTCGGTTTTAGAAGCTTGAAAGGGGCTGCCTATATTGGTTTTGGAGGAGCTAAAGAATGGCTATCTTTGGTGTTGCATCCTAACAAGCAAGTGTTTGAAGATCTTGTGGGTATCACTTCTTGAGGCCTCCTCTTTTGAAGGCTAGACACATTCAAGAACATCATCTTTTATCTCTTTTCATCCACAACATTTGCACAAGAAAGGTTGTCTTCTATTAACACCCTATGGTTGGTTTTGTGTTGATTGATAGCATATTATTTCACATATATTGTCGATCCTTATTCTTGGGTTTTGTTTATGCTTCAAATGTAGAAAATTTTCAGAATGTTATAACATGTTTAAGTCATTCTTCCGCTGCATTTTTAAGTTTAAAATGGTTAAACTAGCTTTGATTAACTTGTTACAAAACCCAACAATGGCATCTAGAGCCGGATATGTGGAATATATGCTTCAAAAGGTCTTGAAAAATTAGTTTGCATGGACCTTTTCAACCCATTAGGGGCTGTTTAGTTGTGGATATATGAATCCCTTATGTTTCAAGGTCTATTCTTGCATGCTTTAGTATAGAACATGAAAGATTTAGATGAAATGGTTGATTGTGTTGTTTGGACAAACCTTAAAGTTTTAGTTTATGTTGGCTGAAACTTTAGGGCTGAAATAAGGGGTTCATTGTGGTTCTTGGATGTTGGATATGTTTCTCATTATGGTGCATAACATAGCCTTGGCCTCTTGTGTTTGGTTTTGGTTGATTATGTTTTGTCATATTGGTTTTGTCTTTTGCAAGGGTTGTAATTTTGTGTTTTATTGTGTTTGGGTTGTAATTTATTTATTCATTGGCTATGTCATAAATAGATTAGGTGCATTTCTTTTATTAGAAAAATTGTATTAGGATATAATTTTGTAAAAGAAGTTGAACAAGATGAAGACTCAAAGAAGGACACAAAAGACATGGACACTTGAAGCTTTGGATGTGATTTCAAGTGGGAGTTCATGGACACGTTTTGATGTGTCATCTCTACCCTTAGGAAAGACCTTATGACAACACTTGTGATGGCAAACAAGTGTGGTCAACTTAGTGGCTATGGTTATGCACCCATGTTTGTATGTTTATGCTTGTTTAGATGTTTGTTGTTTGATTGTTTGGTTGATATTTGGATATGCATTACAACTCATTAACAAATTTAAAAAGCTGAAAATTTGATAATTCTTTATCATCAAGTAGTTAATAAAAGGTTATTAAAAGGATTAATGGTTTTAATAAAAGAGGTTTTATTAAAAGTGAACCATAGGGTACCTTGTATTTGAAAGCATGCAAACATAAGGTACATAGAGTTTTCTAAACTAAGATTATGAAAACTTAAATTCCTTTTAAACAAGTTTAACAGCATCCTTTTGCACAACACTTGAGTCATTTGGTAACTCTTAATGGGATAAGGGTCACCTAACCATTTTGATGGAATTATGACTTGAGTGGGGATACCATATTTGTGGGATAAAGGTCACCTAACCACTTATGATGGAAAACTCACATGTGTGCAAGTAGGGTAACTTGATTTGCAAACCATATTAAATGGATCACCTACAATATGGTCTACAAAGGTGTTGATGGGATTAACATGCCGACAATACATATGATGTTTAAAGTCGTTCCCATACCCTAGAAGTTGCAAAGGGTTGCAATTGTCAAAACGTTGACTACCTTGTTAATTTAAATAATGGGATAAAGGTCACCTAACCACTATTTAAATGTAACGTTGGATTCAAGATTTTAAAATTGTGCAAGACACTTAAAAGGGTTTTAATTATTAAAATATGAACAATATCGAAATTACTAAAATTGAAACTTGTTATATTTTGTAGATGGCCACCATCAATAATGATAACAATGAAATCCCGACCGCTCACTCGCTATCACTAAGAACCATTCTCCAAAAGGAGCGTCTAAACCATAACAACTTTATTCATTGGTTTCGAAACTTGAGAATTGTTCTCAAGCAAGAGAAACGATCATGCATATTAGATGATCCGATTCCCGATCAACCTACTGAGGATGATAAGGAGGCCTATAATAATTGGGTGAAATACACTGAAGACTCAGTCCAAGTGTCTTGCCTCATGTTGGCAAGTATGACTCTAGATTTCCAAAGGGAGTATGAACATCATGGAGCATACAACATGATAACCCAGTTGAAGGAAACGTTCCAATAACGAGCAAGGGTTGAGAGCTTCGAAACGGTTCGAGCACTCCATGCGTGTCGTATGGACGACACCCAATCTATTTCATCTTATGTACTTAAGATGAAAAGCCACATTGACCACCTCGAACGACTGAATTGTCCCGTCGCGAAAGAGTTGGCTACAGATTTGATCCTAAATTCTTTTTCAAAAAGGTTTGAAAATTTTGTCATGAATAATAACATGAACGGGTGGGACAAGAACATAAGTGAGATTCACTCTATGCTCAAAACTGCCGAGGTGGCCATGGGTAAAAGGGTTTTACCCGTTCTCACCATCAATGAAGGTGGGAACAAGAAGAGGCCTCACCCCGCACCCAAGGAAAATGTTGCAAAGGGTAAAGGGAAAATTAGGGGAAAGGGAAAGAGAGTGGTTAGAGCACCAACACCAAAACCACGAGAGAAGAAGCAAAATGTTGCTTCAAATGACCCATGCTTTAAGTGTGGGGAGATTGGACATTGGGCAAGAAATTGCCTAGTCCATCTCTAAGAGTTGCAAGCAAAAAGGGATGTCGGGCAAACCTCAGGTACAATTTTCATGATTCATATTGATCTTAATATAATATCCTCTAACACATGGGTATTGGATACCGGATGTGGAACTCATATTTGCAACTCATTGCAGGGGTTCAAAAGAAGTAAGGACTTCAAGAAAGAAGATGTAAGCCTCTACATGGGGAATGGGGCAAAGGTTCAAGTTGAAGGACGAGGGGACTACATCTTGAAGCTTCCAAATGGTTTGGAAGCAATTTTGAACAATATTTTGTATGCTCCTAGTTTGACCAGGAACATTATTTCTGTTGCCCAATTAAGACAATATGCTTATGTTTTGTCATTTATTGAGAATGAAATTCGTGTTTCTTAAAATGGCACGTTTTATTTTAAAGTAATTCCTGTTAATGGTATTTATGAATTGGTTCGTCAAAACACATTATATGATAGCTTGTTGTACCAAACCACCACTAAGAAACTCAAATTGGATTTGAGTGATACCTATCTTTGGCATCGCCGTCTTGGTCATACAAACAATAAGCGCATTCAAACACTTCAAAAGAACGGTCTTTTAAAGAAAAATGAATATGATTCATTCAATGTATGTGAATCTTGTTTGCAAGGTAAAATGACTAAGGCACCGTTTAGTGGCAAATCCGAACGAGCAAAAGATTTATTAGGCATGATACATTTGGATATATGTGGTCCTTTTAAGCCAATGACAAGGTACCGTGAAAGATACTTCATCACCTTTACCAACGACTATAGTCGATATGGTTATGTGTACTTGTTAAGACACAAAGATGAAGCTTTTGAAATGTTCAAAATCTTCCAAAATGAAGTTGAAAATCAACTTAACAAAAAAATAAAAATTCTCCGCACCGATAGAGGAGGTGAATACCTGAGTGACCCCTTTAGAGACCATCTTAGAAGTTGTGGTGTTTTCTCACAACTATCTCCACCTCGAACACCACAACATAATGGTGTGTCCGAGAGGACAAATCAAACTCTATTAGATATGGTTCGATCTTTGATGGATAGAAGCTCACTGCCTCTATCATTTTGGGGTTTTACTTTGCTCTCTGCAGCCCGTATTTTGAATATGGCCCCAACCAAGAAAGTGGAAACGACACCTTTTGAAATATGGCATGGAAGAGTTCCATCACTATCATATTTAAAGGTATGGGGTTGTGAGGCTTATGTTAAGACTCCCACCTCAAACAAGCTTGAAAGTCGTTCCACTAAGTGTATATTCATTGGATATCCCAGAGATTCTATGGGCTATTATTTCTATGATCCATTGGAACAAAAGGAGATTTTTGCCAAGAAGGATGAGTTCTTAGAAGCTAAGTTCCTTACGGAAGGAACTAGCAATAGAACTGTGGATCTTCAGGAGGATCAAGAACCACAAACCGATACATGTTTGGTTGACACTAGCACTCATCATGAGGATGTTGAGAATGATCAAGTGGTTGATCAATATACATAAAATGTTCGCAGATCTGGTGGAATTAGTAATCCACTTGACAGATATGGATTTTTCATAGATGGATGGTATGTGGTAGATTCCGATGAACCAACCACCTATCATGATGCAATGTCCAATTTGGATTGTGACAAATGGCTTGAAGGCATGAACATTGAGATGAAATCCATGTATGACAACCAAATGTGGGACTTGGTTGAACCACCTCTTAACTCCAAGATAGTTGGAAGTAAGTGGGTTTTCTAGAAGAAAACCGATATGCATGGAAACTTGGATACTTATAAAGCTAGACTTGTAGCAAAAGGTTCACTCAAACTCAAGGGGTTGATAATGATGAGACCTTCTCACCAGTTGCAATGCTAAAGTCTATTAGGATATTATTTGCCATAGCTGCTCATTTTGATTATGAAATTTCGCAAATGGATGTCAAAACCGCTTTTCTAAATGGATATCTTGAGGAAGATGTCTATATGGTTCAGCCTGAAGGTTTTGTCAACTCAAAACATCCTAATAAAGTATGCAAGTTAAGGAAATCAATATATGGATTGAAGCAAGCATCAAGAAGTTGGAATCACCATTTTGATTAAGAGATAACCAAATTTGGGTTCATCAAAAACACTGATGATGCATGTGTATATAAGAAGGCTAGTGGGAGCATGACCATTTTCTTAGTATTGTATGTCGATGACATTCTACTATTTGGAAATGACATTCCAACCATGGAAAGTGTATGAGCCTGGCTTGGAAGTTGTTTCTCCATTAAGGATCTTTGTGAAGCCACCTATATTTAAGGAATAAAGATCTATAGGGATAGATCAAGGCGGTTGATAGGTTTTAATCAAAGTGCATACATTTATAAGATCTTGAAAAGGTTCAAGATGGAAAACTCCAAGAAAGGTACCGTACCTATTCAAAGAGGAACAATATTTAGTAAGACTCAATGTCCAAGTTCAAAGGATGAGCAAGACAAAATGAAGGGAATCCCGTATGCGTCTGCCATAGGATCCATCATGTATGCAATGATATGCACTAGACCGGATGTGTCATTTGCCTTGAGCAAGACAAGCCGATACCAACAAAATCCTGGAAGCAGACATTGGATGGTTGTTAAGAACATACTTAAGTACCTAAGGAGGACCAAAGATATGTTCCTAATCTATGGATCTAGTGAGGAGGAACTCGTAGTAAAATGTTACACGGATGCGAGTTTCCAAACTGATCGGGATGATTCACGATCACAATCGGGATACATTTTCATCTTCAATGGAGGAGCAATCTCTTGGAAGAGCTCTAAGCAAGATGTGGTGACATTATCAACTACAGAGTCAGAATACATTACCGCTTCATTAGCAGCTCAGGAAGCTGGATGGTTAAAGAAGTTCATTGCCGATCTAGGGGTGATCCCTTCCATTCAGAACCCCCTAGAAATTCTTTGTGATAACAAGGGTGCGATTGCTCAAATCAAGGAACCCCGTGCACATCAGAAGACTAGCCACATTGAACGAAGATTCAACTACATAAGAGATGAAGTTGAAAAGGGGAAGATATGTATTCGCAAAGTTCACACGGATCAAAATATTGCGGATCCACTCATGAAGCTTCTTGAAAAGGTGAAGCATGAAAGTCATGCTTGTGCCATGGGACTTCGATATTCAAGTTACTGGATTTGATCTTTAATTTCTTTAATGAGATATTGTAACCCTTTATTACTTGAATGTATTATTCAGTTATAGTGATTCAACTAATATTCCTATTTTGCTTGTTTAAAATCCATGAGTAAATTGTTTACTCAGAATGTCCGTAGCTGTCCATGCTTGTGGGAACAAGTATGAAGGTAATGCTATTATCAACTTGGATTGGTAGATATTCATATGGATGAATATAGAGCAAAAGCTTGTTGCCAAAGTTCATAGGTATTTGTGGGATGCAAATATTGGACTGACCTGCATCTCAAATATTACTACATGGAGTTTTTCTGATTGATCATAATTAATTTTGAGTAAAGGCGAACATCATTTGGTATCCTCTGACCTGAGGCACATATTGGGTCTTGATATTTACCGAATATTATACTTTGACTTAGCTCTTCGCTGTTCTGAAACATGGAAGTACATAAGTTTGAGTTCAGGTATGATATAAGGTAAATGTGAGAGACATATGTTGTCAAGATGGGATTTGTCCCTATTATTCGTTGAGAGTAAGATGTCTAAGGCCGGATAAAGTTAAATCAATGGATAATGATCACTCTGTGTCTCTAGAATTTAACATGACATCTATGACAAAAGGATAGATGATTGGTTCACCTAAAACATTTCAAGTATGGTACTTGAAGGAGATGATGTTATTGAATGGCACTTAGTCATACGTATTAAGGGTAGTGAACCGTTGTTAGGCGGTATTTACTGCTTGCATCAATCTTTTATGAATCTTGTGCAAGTGGGAGATTGTTAAATCTTGTATGCCCAGACACATACAAGATTGTTGTGGTTAGTACGTTATGATCTAAGTCGGGTCATTCCTAATAACAAGCTAAACAAACACCAGTAAATGTTACTTGTTGATGAGATCATACATATAAACATTGACACCATTTTAGAAAATGGGTTTTCTAAAATATTGCTTTGTAATACAACAATACTATATGGCTAGTTGTTCATGAGATATTATTTGTTTCATTATTTAAGTTGGTTAAATAATAACAAATAAAAGTTTGTTATTGTTATAAAATTAAAATAGGTTTTGATTTTATAAAGTTAAGGGTTAAGAGAGTAATTTTATCTAAAACCAAAATGGGGGGAAACACATTTTTGAAGCTTCATTCGGCCGCCTAAAAAAGGTCCATAGGGACCGGCTTTTGTCTTGGTCATTGTGGTTCTTTTCTCCTCTCAAACACTCTATCATATCACACACTTTTCTCTCTAACATCACAAGCAAAAGAACCTTCAAAACATGGCTGCATTTTCAAGTTTTAGAGGCTGAAAAAGGGGACTGTTTTTTCATTTTAGAAGCTTGAAAGGGGCTGCCTATTTCGGTTTTGGAGGAGCTAAAGAAGGGCTATCTTTGTTGTTGCATCCTAACAAGCAAGGTGTTTGAAGAGCTTGTGGGTATCACTTCTTAAGGCCTCCTCTTTTGAAGGTTAGACACATTCAAGAACATCATCTTCTATCTCTTTTCATCCACAACATTTGCACAAGAAAGGTTGTCTTCTATTAACATGCAATGGTTGGTTTTATGTTGATTGATAGCATATTATTTCACATATATTGTTGATCGTTATTCTTGGGTTTTGTTTATGCTTCAAATGTTGAAACTTTTCTGAATGTTATAACATGTTTAAGTCATTCTTCCGCAGCGTTTTATAAGTTTAATATGGTTAAACTAGCCTTGATTAACTTGTTACAAAACACAACAAAATGGTTCCTCTAGTGCGTGTATAGTGGAAGTACAGAAAGGGATCTGAGTCTACGTGGGAGACTAAAGAAGAGATGAGATAGCACTACCCACAATTGTTTAAGGAATAACATGATTCGGGGACGAAACCTATTTAAGGGGGGTGGACTTGTAACACCCGATTATTTCCTTTGAAGCTAAAGAAAGACGAAAAAGAAAGAAAAGAAATAAAGCCCAAATTCGAGGGACCATACTTGCCAAAATGGGAAAATCTTTGGAGGAGTGTGGGTATAAAAGGGGCATGGCGCCCATTCTCCCCTTTCATTCAGCTAAAGAGAGAAAGAGAGTGAAATGAGAAAGAGCAAAACATAGGGTTTTTGAAGAATCGAGGTGCAAAAGTCGAAGGCAAACGAGTTTGTGAAAAGCTCTACTTGAAGAGGCTTTCATGTTGAGTTCTAGGACCCCTCTTTTACACGTTTTCAACTGATTTTGGGGCTGGAACACATGGCAAATCATTTTTGGTATTTTGGGTGTAAAACCCGTATGTGTATGTATGTGTATGCGGGTGATTCGTGTGAGGTTCGATTACGGGCATGGTTGTGCTTGAATGGTGTTGTGTTATGCATTCCTAATGTTTAGGATGGTTGATTTAGGCTTAGAACAGTTTGAGAGGGCTTGGAGGCCGAAAATTGCAGATTGGGTTCGGGATGAACTGCATTTTTCACCCAGCTAGGGCTCATGCGACTGAGGTCCATGCGTCCGAATGGCAAGCGACTGGAGGCCATACGGCCGAAGGGCATGCGACTAAAGTCCATGTGCATGGACGCCCTATGACTGAGAGTCATACGGATGAGTGCCATGCGATTAAAGGAAATGCAGATGAGGGCCATGCGATTGGAGGAAATGCAGATGAGGGCATGCGATTGAAAGAAATACGGATGAGGGCCATGCGACTGAAGGAAATGTAGATGAAGGTCATGCGACTAATGTCCATACGCCCGAATACCATGTGACTGAGGTTCATACGCATGGGAGTCATGCGACTGGAGGCTATGTGATTGGATGTTCATATGCCTAAGTGTTCAATCGCCCATAGAGTCCATTCACCTTGGTGTTCTCATATGCATGGAAGGTCATGCGACTGAATAGGGTTCATATGCCTGAATTTGCATAGTTTAACTTTCTAACTCTCGGGGAAGGTGCAGATGTAGGTTCTGACCTTTGAGGTTATAGATGTTCTGATGGGCATGGATGATGATATGTGATGATGTATGATGTTGTATGTTTATGCATGATGTATGTTATGTTTGTGTGAAGCTCGGTTTGATGATGTTGACTGTGTATGTTATGTTCCTTATTATGTATGATTATTTTCCCTTGGCTTTGCGTTGAATGTTAATAAATGAAATGAAAAGTATGTTATAACATAAAGTGGAAGATAATGAAAAGAGGAACGTAATGAATGAATGCATGGATGAATGGTTGCGTGAGAGTATAAATGGCTTGCAAGGAAAAGGAAGGAGGTTCACAACTCATTGGTTATTAGCTCAACTGTGTGTGTATTTACAGCATGCTATCTTGGCTAACTCATAAGCATTTATTATGAAATGAAAAGTTGTTTTAATGTTCCGTTGCGATGTTCTTATGAAGGTTAAATGTAAATATATGTTTTATGAGCAATGATTGGCCAGCTGTAAACATCCTGGGACCAGGGCCTTACACCAAATGAAGGGTTTAATCGAACCCTAAATGAACGAAGTTGTAAAGATCAATAACAGGGACTAAAGTCATAAAGTAGACCTATTAGATGGACACTAATGGTAATTTAACCAATACGAAGTGTTATTTCGAGTTTTTGCGGTCCAAATGAATCTAAACACGAAGAATACTGTCATGTCTTGACAAAGACTCAAATCTATGGTGTTCAACAGTGAGATTTACGAATGGACACGCTGATGAACTTCAGTCGTCAAAACTGGGTCAGACGCATAATTCATTCGCACGCGTGAATCATGCGTGTGGGTTGAGTCGCATGACTGACTCAACCGCATTTCCCAGAGATCAGCAAAGCTCAGACAAAGGCTCAATCGTATGACTGAACTAAATCGTACAACTGAACTCAGTCAATGGTTCAGCTACATGATTGAATCAGTAGATCAAAATCATTCAACCTTCAACTGTTAAGTCTAGCAACCAATCTAATGTATACATTTCTTGTGTTGTAGCAATATGGCTGAAAGATAGACGATGAGCACCAAGCACAACATATGTGCACATCTAGATTACTTCCCGGAATGCCTCTGAGTTCACTGGGATTATTGCTTTCCTACGTAGATCGAGGATCTACAAAGCCATCTCAACTCCATGCACACCTACAGATCTCTTCCGCAAGCCTTCTGGGAAAGTGCCTCAGTTGAGTTGTCGATAGAGCCTCACTGTATCCGGAACTCCATTTCGGACAAGACATTGAGATCCGTGAAGAGGACCTGAGGAGAGTCCTAGACTTGGGGGAAGACAAAGCCCATCCATCTAAGCTGCATCCACTGATTGTGCGTGGTTGTTTTCTTAGGATCAAGTACGCCAGAGACCGCAATGTCGGCGTACTGAACAAAGACATCATGTGCCCGCCATCCAAATACTTGGCACATGGGATCTTAAAGTGTATTGCCTCCAAGCAGGGAGGATTTTATGAAATGTCGGAGCACATATAGAACGCGTACGTTGCACTGGTACTGAACCACCCATTTAGTTTTTCTAGCATGATCTTCTCCTATCTAATCGAGAACCTTGAAGACAAAGGTAAGGAAGGCTTCTTTATGTATCCACGTTTCTTACAAATGATCATAGATGAGAAGCTTCCTATTCTACCAAAAGAGAGAGATGAGGCAGTGGTGCTTGAGGTGATGGATGATACCACCTTAGGCAGGATGAAAGTACACCAGGGAAAGCAGGTGAAGCCTCCGGTTGGAGCTTGTTTGGGCATCTGGCCATTGGTAACTATGTGGTGCCTGCTCACAAGAAATTGTGTCACGATGATAATGATTTCGATGTTGAGCCTATTGTAGTACCCACTGACGATGTGGATTATGATAATGAGCTTACTGATGATTAAGAAGAAGCTGATGAGGAGGAGGAAGCGGGACCGGGTGGTAAGGGAAAAAAGGATGATAAAGATGATGATGATGAGCAAGAAGGTGATGGTGCTGCATCAGCCTCAACTTAACCAGCTCGGGAGAGGCACTCCAAAAGAGCCTTGTCCTCTGCAGCTTCAGCTGAGGAGACTCATGATTAGGGCAATGAAAAAGCTCCACAAGCCGATGATTATGATGTTCTTCCCCTTCAGCAAGTCAACACGCAACTAATTATGATTCTTGTCTTTTAAGGGATCGTTATAAGGTTAGTGAGCTACACTACCAAAGAAGGAGAAATCATACATGATCTGAGCGACGAGCAGCTAGCTGATATGTTCAGACTAAATCCAAATGAACTGATCAAAGATGCTCCTAAAGTCAATGTTCTAAGTGATAAGAAGCTATAGGATGTCAATGAAATAGAGATTGAAGATGTGACAGCTGACCACTATCCTGAGTACACTAATCCAGAGGGCAATGTTATCCTTAATTTGGGTGAATCTTTTGGTAGTGCTACTTTTGATAAGCAGAACAAGATGGAGAAAGAAAAAGAGAAAGATGAAAGTAAAGCCCAAGCTTCTGATGTGAATGTTGATCTTAAGAAAGCTGAATGGGTCGTTTGTTTTGCTGAAATGAAAGCTCAGCGTGCACCTCCAAATCAGATGCCTACACCAAATTATATAGAGTCAAGAAAAATCAGAAAGTGTCTGGAAAAATCATCATGTGGGCTTATTTTGAAGACTTAAATGTTTATGTTGTAAAGAGAGAGAAGGGGATTGAGTACTTCACATATCCACATGATCTAAAGACTTTTCCTGGTTTTGAGCTTAATAGATTGGCTAATTTAGATCTTTTGTATTCCAACCCGAGGAAGATGTCGGGATGGTTTGAGACAGCTCTGAAGAAAGAATACCACACTACATGGGTCAACTTAAGCCTCAACAACCTAAAAGTGTGTTCTTAAGACTGATGTTGATCCTATCTCTAGAAGACCGAAGGTAGTACTGAAGTGGAGTCCCCACGCACAATGTCTAAGATTCCTCAAAGGGAGATCCTTCAGGACTTCAGTCCACACTTGAAATGGTGGTACTATGATTGGAGGACGAGAGAAGCGGTCATAGTGTTCAACAAGGATGGAAAGATTGAGACTATCAGGGTTTGACCTAATGTGGCTTACCAACTTCTCTGCTCATGGGGTGCGGATAGTATATATTTTAATAAAGATTTATAAAAGAGATTCAGTTTTAGTTGTTTTTACTAATACTAACACACACAAAAGGCAAGTGTACCTGTCGTGTGCTAATATAGTGTTGGTAAGAACCGAGTATCAATCCGTGGACACACTTAGCCTACTCAAAAAACTTGAAGATTTGAGTAACAGATTTGGGTTTTGTTAAAGAAAGTGATAAGCTGGATTGGAAAGATTTTTAGAGTTTAACAACAATGATAAAAATAAGCAAACTAAGATTTGTAACGTTTGGATTTAAAACTAGGGAATAAAAGTTAACATCCTAATTAGACTCCACTTATGTAACCGTGATGAATTGGTGGTGTGATTTAAAGATATGGATTAATATAATTGTGTTAATGTTTATAAAGATGAGCTGGCGCGATTTCTCATCTATCCTATTGCCGTAGTGACTAGGATCATGTCAGGTTGAGTTTTACTGCTTAGATCAAAGCCCTAGTATGTAGGTAAATCTTTTGTGAACTATTTGACATATGATTTCTGAAAACATAACAATGTTAAAAAGAGAGTTGATCAAGTTCCTTCCTACATACCATTATTTTAGAAAACCATAACAATTACTCAAGATTTCTCAAACTAATAAAAGGGGACCCGTAAATGATCAGAAGTTAAAGTAATATGATTTCTAATAACCATTTCTACTTCATTAGCCATGGATTTATTATGAAGACCGGTTTCGCAAATGAAAGTTAATCACACGGTTATTCAACTTTCTATGACAATCACAATCAAAAACCATAAATTTTATAACCTTCTCGTTCAAATGAAGATGCTACCCATCAATATTTTCCCAAGACTACCATACATTAACACAATATTTATCACACCATTAGTCATCACAAATTACATAAGTTCATCCGATTAGGATGATCAAAAAAGTTTAGCTCATAATGAGCTTAAGCACAACAATAGATAACACAGAAGATAGATATGTAATCATCGGTGAAATGGAACAATCAAACGGATAATCCATAATGGATAACGTTTAGATGATCCTGTGCTTCTTCCAAGTGTTGTATGCACCTCCCGAGCCTCCAAATAACCTTGAAGTCTTGATTCCTGAGAGAGTTTTGCAGAGTAATTCTGCCACCAAAGCTTACCAAAAATGGCGAACATAGGCTTCTATTTATAAGCTTCTGGAGTGTTTAAGCAAGGCTCCGTGCCTAAAAGGCACGGCCCCATGATAGTACAATGCTTAAGAAAGTTGCTTGGATCGTACATGCAGGTTGTGTCCGGCACGCCCCCGTGCTAAATGGGGCACGACCCCATGCCATATGGGGCACGACCCCGTGTCCACTTTTAGGGAACAGTACTTTTTGTCCTGTCTGATGTACAAACACGAGGGTGTGTTAATTTAGCATGGGGGTGTGTTTCTTACAAAGCATGGAGGCGTGCTTAAAGAGGCACGACCCCATGCTTGGACTCAAAAGCTCGTATTACTTTAATTTCTTGCTAAATATGCTTCTTTTGTCCATCTTGCCCTTTAAACATTGAAAACACAAATTTACATTTTTAAGTATATTTTCATCATTTTAGGGAATGTATTAAGGAATAATTGATGTGCTTTTGACAGGATTTTTATGTATTATTTGGAGCACATCAACATCCCCACACTTGAACTTTGCTTGTCCTCAAGCAAAAATACTTAAAACGACGAATCCACCAAAAACATATAAATCACATTATAAAGATGTATTTTGAGAAATACGCAAGTAAACATTATTTTCATCCAAATATAAATATTCCAAGAATATGTGAAATGATATCCTAGTTAGCAATAAATTGGTTAGTAAAGATTATTATCATGTAAAAATCCCCACTTCTCACAAGATGCACTCACACTCAGCTAATATATATGGAGTCATAATAAGATTAAGTATGACTAACACTCAATTGCCTAGTATGAGTACGTGTGAAATCATAAGCTTGTTAAGGGATCAAGTCTCTACCCACTTAGATATTTACTTGCATAAATCATTAGGTCTTTGATGGGTTGTAACTTGGGTCGGGCTCGGGTAGGAATATTTGGAAAAAGTGGCTAATTGTTAAAGATGACGGTCTTGGCTTATTTTTTCTAACATAAACTACAAGGAAAGCAATAAAAGGTTCCCTATACAATACTTCAAGCTAGAAGGGATATGCTAACTTGAGGACTTGTTAAGGTCAGATTGTCAAGACCGTATTTGCTTTCAAGAATCATACTTTATCTTTTACCTAAAGATACACAAAAATTTCCGTTCTCAAGGATCATTCGGCTTGAAGCCTAATAGCACCCAATCAGATTAGTTCTGTGTATTCGTATTGAGATTCAGTTTGACTCTTTTTAAATTTTCCATTATGGGACCAATTTCAACCTTTCGGGCATCTTTCATATCTTTTTGGCCGTCTATTTATAGCCCTTTTTAAAATCACACAAAATGGTGGAACTTGATCGTTTTTTTCACCATTTCTTTCTTGTGTTGAACGTGAGATTGAAAATTTATTCGCGGATTTCCGGGGGAAGTCCCAGTTTTGCGTGATGAACGCAACAAAGCAATTGAAATCAAAAATGCATTCCAGTTCTTCAAGGCATGCCGGTAAAAGACCAAATTTTTTTCATAAGGCAAAACGTGTCTTTAACGAATACAGGTTTTGTTGAAGGCTTTTTTGGTTAAGCGACTTGGTGGTTCGGATGATTGAAAGATAAAAACGTTTAAGCTCAACGGGGCTAACTAGGGTTGACGGTCGGGTAAGGAAAATTAAAGAAAAGGTTAGGGCTCGAATGGTTAAGGTACCTAGTCCCTAACTCATTTTTATGCATCAAATACTAATTAAGTTCTTGAAATGCATACCCAAAGCAAGTTCTAATCACATGTATCATATGACACCCTCAATTAAATCCAAAATGAAAGTAGAATTGCAATTTGCAAAAGCTGTTTAAGGCTAAAAAATAACTCACATATGGATGGAATTTCGTAAAAGTGTTTCATTTTAAATTATTAAATATTTTACTAGATTATAGCTTTTAAGGAAATCATAAAAAAAACATCTTCAATTTTATTTGGATGTCATGAACTTACTTCTTTATTTCCCGAAAACATATATTTATAATTTGTTTATTATATTAAGTTTTTGGTTTCTTGTGAAAAAAATTATTTGTTAAGAGATCTTTTCCTAAATTTTAAATTTGGACCTTTTTAGCAAAGTCAAATGCATTACTCCCATCCCCACACATAAAATTCACATTGTCCTCAATATGATTAACATAATCTCGATCGAGAAAGGGGTAATGAAATAACTCCCCTAAAAATGATGATTGTCTTTTTTTTGTTTGGTTGCGCTTGCTTTGGTAGAATCTTCGGGATCACCTGAAATGTCACCACTTTATTGAAAGCATTGAAATCCTAACACACAAAAAAACAAAAAAAAAACAAAATGATATAAATTAAAAGATAGAATGGCACCAAACAACTGTGTCGGGTCCCCGAAAATGATATGGTTTTCAAGCACTTTGTGGGGGATATCCCCCCACCCATGGTACATTCGGTTCCTGACGTACGTGACATCATTGCTCAGGTCATCGACTCGGGAATGTAGATCTTCGACTAGGTGAAGGCTTGCTGGGCATATTCAAATGATCGCCTTGCATGTCGCTGGTGGTTTAGATTGACTCGTAAAGGTCTATCATGGTTGGGAATTCCCTTGTACGTGAACTTGAAGATCCAGCTCCGGCTCCTTCCGGCTGTTTTGGCATGTCGAGATCCATAATTATTTCTTCGGGGTCCGCCGGGTCCCAGATTTGTCCCTTCTTATCCATGATCTCGGCTGCCCATTTGGTAGGCTTGTCACCATGTACATACTTGTGCAAATGCTCAAGTCTAACAGTCCCCACATCACTCCTTCAATTCCCACAGTGTTATAACCATAGCTCTTGTATAAGTTCAAAATCCAGCTTCCTCCAAACATGGGTGTTGGAGCACGTAAAATCGCATTCCTGGCAAAAAGATTACAAAAAAATACCCAATATTACATGGCAACTGATTAACCATACAATATAAAATGAACAAGTCCCTCAACTTAACAACTCCCTCGCTTTGACCACGACGAGTTATGGAATGACTAAGTAACCGATGAATGTATTGCAGCAGCGGGTCTCGTATCTGAATGCTTTTTGTTTTACTCGAGTTAAACCCTCCGGTTCCAATTCACTCCCAAAATGCTTTCCTCATTGCACCACTTTCCGTGTCTTTACTTTCCTCGTCCGGGAAGGTATGGTACGCCGGCATTCCAGATATTGCTTTCTCCTCCATTTCCTGTTCCATGTAGATCCCGAGATAGACACCGAACAAGGCAATGGATGTTTTGTGCCAATGTCTGGCATGTCTGAATGAAACTGCATTATTATCCCAAGGATCAGAGTCTTTCATGCTAAATTTGAAAGATGCTAAAAATTCAAGAGTTAGTTCATAAACGGAAGGTCTATTTTGTGAGAATAAACGCTTCCACTGAACATTTAATAGTGTTTTGTGTCTTTCTAGCTATCCGACTGCCGCTAGTGTTTCTTCATCTGCTTGAAATTTCGACCCTTTGTAGTAGTCTTTGAAGTCTATCATGAAACCATCTCTCACGGTTCCCTTCAAAACGTAAGTTGGGATGATTCATGATCCTGAAATTTCAAAAATAAGTTAATCTATACAAAACAAATTTTTTGAACAGTTTCACGATGGTAGTGAAAACCATGTTTTTTTAAGACATAACATCATAATGATTCAACTCATGTTCAAAAATAGTTGAGAATTTATCATCCTAGGAAAAATTGTTGAACATGGGGGGTGTGTTTTGTGAAACATGGGGGTGCGGTAAACATGGTAAGGCATGGAATCTTGACTCTAGCACGCGTGGTTGTGTTTGTAAATCGTTGATTAAGCTTGGCTTTAACATTTTCTTGATTTAAAAATTAATGATTATATGTTTAACATTCTAATCATTTGTTAATAACTCAAGATACCCAAAAATATATTTTATGTTTAATACCACTTTGTAACTTGAACATGATTAACAAGATTTCACCATGAATTATGAAGATAGTCTTGTTAACAATAAAGGAAAACAAACTAATTAACTAACTAAACAAACTAAGTAACATTAATCTACTTACAAGAATAAACATGAACAACTAGGTTAAAAGCAGTCATCCTTCCATAAAACATTTAAGAATAAACCTTTACACATAATTGCTAGGATATTGTGTTAGGACCTGGTATTTGAATGAAATAACTAGTGATTAGCGTGTAAACTAGATCAAATAGTGCGGAATCCTATTTGATTGGCGATCCAATCAGTGAGAACACACGAAGAATCAATCAAGAATTGAATCTAACGTTAGAAGTCGATTCGGAATTGATCTAATGTGTTCTTTGAACTTGGAGAAACGAATTTGGAGGCTTCTGGACGGCTAAGGTACGTCTAGAATCGTAATTAACGAATGCTCTCGTTTTTCCACGAATTGGGTTGTATTTATAGGTTAGTATTGTTCATTCGTGCGACTGAACCATTTGTATGGTTCAGTCATGCGATTGAACCATGCGGTTGATTCATCCGCACGACTGAGTGTTCAGTCGTGCGACTGAGCCAATCTTATGTTACAATCATACGACTGATCCAGTCTCCTGGTTTAGTCGTGCAACTAAGTCATTCGTATGAAGTTATTCATGCGTATGGTCCATTCGCATGGGCCATTCGCATGGGCCATTCGCATGAGAACTTCATTTTGTTAAGTTTGAATCTATTAATTAATATAACATTATGTGTAACAATTCAAACAACCACAAACCTAATTAACCAATTAAACGTCGATTCATTAATGAAATATTAAACATTATAACTAACAAATAAACATATCTTTCATTAATAATTCCAAGCACTACCTCAGAATCAGACAAACAAGATCTATTACATTCATATCATGATCTAGGGACATACATGTATCAACAAACTCCCCCTTGGACCTAGATCTCTCTAATCTCTTGTTTTCTGCATAACCTCCTTGTATTTCTTGTACTTCTCCTCTTTTGTGACTCCCGTGTGAATCTCAAACGCGAAGCAGAGTCGTATAACGTTTGGAACTGGAGGGCTTGTACAATATCTTGCGTATCGTAGAACAGTGGCCACTTGTATAGCGTATAGACATCATTATCGACAAGTTAGTAAGCCACATCGGGTCGAATACCTGATCGTATCCATTTGTCCCTCTTTGCTTAGGACTATGACCGCTTCAGCTGTTCGCCAATCGTAGTACCACCACTTAAAATGTGGAGTGAAGTCCTGTGGCATTTCCCTGAGTGGGATTCTTGACATTGTGCGCGGAGGATTCCACTTCAAGACTATCTTTGGCTTGCTAGTAATGGCATCAACCTCAGAACTTCTGATATACCTAGTAGGCTGTTGGGGTCTAATGTTAACCCATCTGGTGCGGTACTCCTTCTTTAGGGCAGCCTCGAACCAGCCTGACATCTCCTCGGTTCAGCATACAAAAGCTTTAGCTTAGCTAGCTGGTTGAGCTCAAAACCTGGTAGAGTATCAGATCATGGGGGAATCTGAAGTACTCTATGCCGTGTTCCCCTTAACCGCATAAGCATTAAGATCCTCAAAATACGCCCATTCTATGATCCTTCCTGACACCTTGTGATGTTTCTTGACTCTGTAGAGTTTGGTGTAGGCATCCTTCTTTGGTGCAGCACGTTGGGCTCTAACTTCTTCAAAACATGTAGCCCACTGAGCCTTTCGAATGTCGACATCATCATTTGAGGCTTGGGCTGTTCCTACTGCTTTCTATGTTTCTGCCATCTTGTTCAACACCTCAAAAGTATCACTGAAAAGGGATTCACCCAGACTGGGGACCACATTACCCTCATTGTCAGCGTACTGAGGGTAATCCTCGACAGTGACATCTTCGATCTCGACTTCATCAACATCGTTGAGCTCTTCATAACTAGTCGAATCGCATGTCGGAGCATCTTTCACTATCTCATCTAGATTTAGCTTGAAAATCTCTGCGAGTTGCTCATTTGATAGGTCATGAATTATTTCCCCTTCTTCAGGGGTATAATTCACTAACCTCCTAACAATCCCTTGCAGATCAAGAATCATTGTTAGCTGAGTCTTGACCTGCTGAAGGGGAGCAACATCAAACTCATCTCTTTGGTAATTTGGATCTGTTTGATTTAAACATTCAACACATAAATCATTAGTAATTATCAACAGAAGTGCATTAACTTAATATAAACATTCAATACATTGTTTCAATACATGATTCAAATACAATAGTAAATAAATACATAAACATCTAGTCTTTTCTTTTATCCTGTATCATCGTCTCGTCACTTGGAGGAGCAGAAGTAGAAGCTGGTTGGTCTTGTCTATTCTTTGACCTTTTCTCTTGACCTGAAGCAGAGGCCGATGCAGTTGCATCCCCTCCTTGTGCTTCATCATCATCCTTCTCCTCTGTCCTATCTCCTTCGGTTTCCTCATTCTCCTCTATATCACCCTCATCATCGTCATCATCTCTTCATCATCATCATCTCCGTCCCCTTCCTTGATCTTCAAAGGCTCCTCCTTAGATCCTTTCAGCTTTAACATGATAGTCTTCTTTGCCTCCTCCTCCTCTATCTTCTTTCTTGATGTGACACTATGTGCTTGGAGTTGGGCTATCTCAGTGCTCTGAGCAGCCATCTGTTGGGCCTGCTCCTCTATAACTCGAGCCTGCTCTACAATCTGGTGAGATTGTGCAGCAGTCAGGTCAGTAAGTTGGCGGATCTAGGCCACCTTCTCCTCATCTGCAGCCAATAAGCGCATCACCATCCTGTTGAGCGCAGACAGCTGTTCTTCTACCCGATGGAGGTAGAGGTGATCCATAAGTATGTGATGGATGGGCTGAGGGTCCTGCTTGGTGTGAAGTGGTGGTGGTGGCGGCTGTAGTGAAGATAGGTCTATGAAATGGTGGAGGTGATGTGGGAGTAAAGGATACATTGTCCCCAATGTATGGCTTTGGAAAGGAATGATCGCAAACTTTAACCACAAGACCAAAGTCTCAAATCTCAACCACAACTTCTTTATGGTATTATTTTTTATTATTATTATTATTATTTTATATATATTTTTTTTAATTAGACTTTACTTAACACACCATCTACTCTCCCAATCCAAACACAGATATCAATCACATAACATCAACCAACTACCCAATCCCAAATCATAAAACAATAAGAAAAACTCTACAATTATGTACAAAGAAGACGACCTGATTAATAGTAGCGTGGTTGAGGCGGCCCGAAAACAGAAGTCATCAAATCACTCCATTCGCCAAATCCAAACGCATCGCCACTGCTTCCACCTTGTTCCGAGGGTCCTTGTTGCTGTTGTCTTGGGTCAATCCACTGCGAGTGATGAAGTGGTGGAGTCGGATATGCAACGCTTCCATCATATGGCGGTAAAGACCCATAATCCACCGGAGGTGGATCCACTACTACCGGCCTCCCAGCATGCCAATCGTTATTCATCCTCCTACTTTGATCATCCAAGTAACGATTATTTATTTCCACCTCTTGAGAATAAGCATGAGCTCGGTTCCATAACTCTTGTCGATCGAAGTTTTGCTTCATCGTCCTTTCCATACTGGCGTCATCATAGTCTGATGGTCAAAGAGTGTGCGCTCCGACCCCGTCCATGTGTCAAAAATAGAAGATGGAGGATGCTGATTCTCAATCACTTGTTGCATTGACCCTTCGTAAGCCCAGTTCGCTTCATAAGCTCGATCAGTGTAATCGTAAAAACTCCTACCATACGCCTGACCCGAACTACCCTGACCCACATCTATGTTTTCATGTTGCGGTTCTTCTTCGTAATCTTCTTCTTCACTGGTGGTGCCTGTTCATCTTCACTCTCAAGCTCATCTGGTTCCCCGGTCTTAGATCTCTAGCATCTATTTTCAACACTCTCCACCGTTGCCCTTCAGATTTCAATTTATGATACCTCTCCGATGAGCTATAAATCCAGCCCATTCCCATCCGATGTAGCTCAAAAGGCCTATGCCTTTTCGGTTTCCCTACGTCATCTGCCGTAATTGCTTTTTGTTGTTTAAACAATGCGGTGATGAGTCGGCAATATGGAACGATACTTTTCCCCACCTTATTTCGGCACATCCAAACATGATTCATTATCAATTACCGAATCGGAAAATGTGGAGATCCATGAATCAATGAATACAAAATAGGTATCTCCGGAAATCTCACCTTCTGCTTATCTGCTCTTCTTGGGATGACATTATGAATGCAAATGGCCAACAACAACTTCAGCTCAATTCTTAAATTTTTTCTATATAATTTTCCACCATAAGTGCCTGGTAAAAATAATGCTCTCAGCATATCCATCCAACGTGGGTGTTTGTCCGGTTTAACCAACAAATCATCAAGACTCGGTATCATGTATTCCCGAGCCGGTAAACTATCAAACCTCGCTACTTTTTTCAATGTCTCAAAAGACATCTCCACCTTTACCCCATTTTACCTCACTAACCAACTTCATTGGGACGGCTTATTATATCGATTACATTCAACGTAGCCATCCACTCCTCAATCTCATCCATGAATAAGTTCTTATTATCCCTGTCATAACAATTAAGCGCAGCTTCCCATCCAAGAGCCCGAAACCTATTGAATACGTTGAACGGTCCAAAGTCACTTTCTTTGACTTCTCTCTAGCACAAAAATGCACCTGCTCTATCTTGTAATTTGTGCATTCTTTCATGAAATAAAATCGGCTGCCACTCTTCTGCTTCTGGTTGTTCATATAATGGGCCTGAGTCCCATATGGTTTGTCAACTGGATTTAATCTTCGTCTTGTTGTTTCTTCACCAGTTACACCACGTCCGCCATTTCTTCATCATCACTCTCAGTGCTATCGTCAGTCCGGCCTAAATACCTTCTCCGTTTTGGTTGTTGTTCGGTTGTTTTTCTTTTCCCCGTGAAGAACTTGCCCCAGTTGTTGCTCCCGTTCTTCCCATTCCTAATCAAGTGTAAGACAAACAACACAACCAAAACAATAATAAAGTCAAATCACTTTCTCGACACATCCCCACACTTGCTTGTTTCTATGGTAATAGATATTAGTGAACATTATTTTTCAATTTAATTGAGCACAAAATTTGGGCATGATGCCTTCATAATGTTTAACATTTCCAAAGTTCACAATATCATCTCAACTCTACATCTATTACCAAACTATTGAGCAAGTAACCATTCTTATAGTAACCTCTAGAGACAAGCAAGTGGAATTACACAAACACACAAATTACCTTTTGATTTCACAATGTACCATCATAACACCAAAATAATACACATACCTTGCTTTGATGATGTTTAACACAAAAACTTCAAAAACTTCAAAAACCCCAAAAATTTTGGACTAGGGTTTTTCAAACGACCCACAAACGTGTTTTTCTTGCACTTTCCTCCACAAAATCAGAAAGCTTGTGAAATTCTAGCCAAGATTGACCCAAAAATCACTTGATTTGGTTATGTTTTGAAGGTTTTATGAAAGTTTAATGGTGGGGAGTGTTATGGTTTGTGAAAGTAATTGTAGAAGAAGAAGAAGAATGAATGAATGGTTATTGTTAAATACCAAGTTTTTTTTAAGTGCGGGCGCCACCGTACCTTACGGTAGCTACCGTAAGGTACGGTGGGTTTCAAACAATTAAGCCTACCGTGATCAGTGCATTCCACCGTTGGTTTTTTTATCCCTACCGTACTTACGAAACAAACGAAAACACACATACACTAATTTACCAGGCCCTTTTTTTTTTTTTTTTTTTAAAAATTGATAAGCAGCAAACAAAATTTACCCCCCCCTTTTAAAAACCAATGTTGTCCTGAACATTATCTTAGGAAACTCATATGAATTTCCCACACTTGGGTTGGGCAAAAATGCACACAAAACGAAACAAACGAAAACACACATACACAAATATACAACACGCAAACTGGGCCTCTCAAATGCTTTCCGCGTCTAATGGATGAAGGATGTATCTCACCTCATCCACTTCAAGCATGTTAATGTCATTCCCATCCAAGTACGGTTTTAGCCGATGACCGTTCACCGTTGTCTTGTCTTGTCTTTCATGTCTTCAATTCAATATCACCAAAATGACCTATCCTCACAATCATGTATGGTCCCATCCATTTGCTTTTAATTTCCCGGGAAAGAATTTGAGTCTTGAATTAAATAACCATACTTTTTGAAACATGTAAATGACATATTTCTCAGCTTCGCATCATGTACCTTCTTTAACTTGTCCTTGTAAGTCGAAGCACATTCGTATGCTTCATTTCTGATTTCTTCAAGTTCATTCAATGAAGTTTTCGCACCTTCCCCGCTTCTTCATAATCCGCATTCACCTGTGTAACTGCCCACAATGCCCGATGCGTTAACTCCATTGGCAAATGGCATCCCTTTCCATACACCATCCGGTAAGGTGTTGTACCAATAGGAGTTTTGTAGGCCGTTCGGTATGCTACAATGCATCGTCTAACTTGCTCGACCAATCCTTCTATCCGTGCGGACCGTCTTCATCGGAATTTCTTTGATTTGGCGGTTAGAAACTTCAACTTGTCCACTTGTTTGTGGATGATAAGGTGTTGCAATCCGATGATTCACATTGTATCTTTTTAGCAATTTCCCAAGTTGAAATTCTTGAAATGTGAACCTCCATCACTTATAATTACTCTTGGAATACCAAACGGGCAAAGATGTTGGATTGAACAAATTTACAAACAACCTAATGGTCGTTTGTTCTTGTTGCAATAGCTTCAATCCATTTTGACACATAATCCACCGCTACCAAGATGTACAAGAACCCATTAGAATTCGGAAAAGGGCCCATAAAGTCAATGCCCCATACATCAAAGACGTCTACGAACAAAATTGGTTGCAATGGCATCTCATTCGTTTTGAAATTCCACCCATCCTTTGGCAATTCAAACATTCTTCGCGTATTCACTTGCATCTTTGAAAATCGTGGGCCAAGAGAAACCACATGTAAGCACCTTGTGACCTGTCTTTTGCCCACTAAAATGCCCTCCACATGCCGATGAGTGGGCATGAGCCAACACTTCTTTCACTTCGGTTTCGGGAATGCATCTTCTTAAAATTTGATCCGCTCCAATCTTGAATAAATCGGCTCATCCCAAATGTATTGCTTAACTTGAGTAAAATTGTTGTCTTCTCTTTTCACACCAATGTTTGGCATGACCCCCATTGCTAAGTAATTGACAAAGTGGGCATACCAAGGCGCGGTTGAAACTGCAAGTATGCGCTCATCTGGAAATTGTTCATTAATTTCTTTTGTGTCATCAAACCTTCTAAGGGGATTCGTGACAAATGATCTGCCACAACGTTCTCATACCCTTTTTATCTCGAATCTCTAAATCGAACTCTTGCAATAACAATACCCATCTGATCAACCGTGGTTTTGCATCCTTCTTCTCCATTAAATGTCGAACTTCACTATGATCAGAATAAACTATCACCTTACTTCCCCAAATATATGAACAAAACTTATCCAAAGCATACACCACTGCAAGCAATTCCTTTTCAGTTGTGGTGTAATTTAGTTGCGCTTCAGATAATGTCTTGCTAGCATAATATATCACCACCGGCTTCTTTTCAACTCTTTGCCCCAAAACTGCCCCAATTGTGTTGTCACTTGCATCACACATAATTTCAAATGGCTTGGTCCAATCCGGTGGTTGCAAAATGGGAGCTTGTACCAACTGTTCCTTCAAAACATCAAAAGCTTGCACACACTCGTCAGTAAAATCAAAAGGAACATCTTTCAATAATAGATTATAATGGTTTAGTAATAACACTAAAATCTTTAATAAATCTCCGGTAAAATCCCGCATGTCCCAAAAATGATCTAACCCCCTTGACATTTTTAGGAGGTGGCAAAGATGATATAACTTTTATTTTAGCCTTATCCACCTCCATACCCCGACTAGAAACCACATGTCTCAAAACAATCCCTTCTTATACCATGAAATGACTTTTCTCCCAACTCAATACTAAATTTGTTTCAACACATCTTTTTAAAACTTTTTCTAATTCGTTTAGACATGAGTTAAAAGTTTGACCAAAAATGGAAAAATCATCCATGAACACCTCAAGTGAATCCCCCACCATATCCGAGAAAATGCTCATCATACATCTTTGAAAAGTGGCCGGAGCATTGCATAATCCAAATGGCATTCTCCTAAAAGCAAAAGTGCCATATGGACATGTAAAAGTGGTCTTATGTTGGTCATCCGGATGAATGGCAACTTGATTATATCCCGAATACCCATCCAAAAAGCAATAAAATTTTTGACCCGATAATTTTTCAATAATTTGGTCAATAAAAGGTAATGGGAAATGGTCTTTTGAAGTTGCCGCATTCAATTTCCGATAATCGATACAAACTCGCCACCCGGTTACCGGTTGGGTAGCAATTTGTTCACCATTTTCATCATTAATTACCTGGATGCCGGCCTTTTTTGGCACTACCTGTGTAGGACTCACCCATGCACGATCCGAAATTGGATAGATAATACCCGCATCCAACCATTTGATGACTTCCTTCTTTACCACTTCTCTCAAGTTGGGATTCAATCGTCTTTGAGTTTCCCTCGTCGGCTTTGCATCATCGATAGTAATAATCTTATGCATCACCACGGATGGACTAATGCCCTTAAGATCGACTATTGTCCATCCAATCGCCGCTTTATTCTCCTTCAATATCTTCATGAGGCTTTGTTCTTGATCCTCCTCCAAATTCGAAGCAATGATCACCGGTAATGTTTCACCTTCACCTAAAAACACATATTTCAAATGGTTAGGTAAAACTTTCAATTAAACCTTTGGAGGACATTCTAATGATGGCTTTGTATCGGAATTGATCTCCATTGGCAAACTCTCAAATTGGTGACTCCATGGTGGTCGTCCTTCTTTAGTTGCCAACACTTCTTGCTTCTCTTCCTCCACTCTCAACGCACAAGCATGTACCTGTTCAGAAAAATCACAAACACACGTTTCCAAAGCATCTTCTTCATACTCATGCGGTTCACACCTGTCAATCAAATCTGCCATGAAACACTCATCACTTTCATTGAAGTGAGATCGGTTAGTAAACACATTTAAAACCATTGGCGATTACCAAACGCCATCTTCACCGTGCCAAACCTGCAATCAATTCGTGCATGTGCTGTGCTCAAAAATGGTCGACCCAAAATGACATTTGGACTTTGACTTGAGTCAACCGATGCATAATCCAAAACCAAAAGTCAACAGGATAGTAAAATTCTTTCACTTGCACAATAACATCCCTAACGATTCCCCTAGGAAGTTTATGAGATAAGTCGGCTAAAACAACCGTGGTTTCAACCCGTTTTAAAGGGCCGAAATCATATTGATCATATAAACTTCCCGGAAGAATACTCACCCCGGCCCCAAGATCAAGTAAAGCTCTAGACATCTTCAAAGCACCCACTTGTATGTCTATTAAAGGTGTGCCCGGATCTTGGAGCTTGGGTGGAAGATTTCCACTCAAAACCGCACTAACTCTTTCGGTCAAATCAACCCGTTTGGGCACCTTTTCTTTTCTTTTTAAAGTACACAATTCTTTTAAAAATTTAGCATAAGCGGGTATTTTCTTAATTGCCTCTAACAAAGGTATGTTCACTTTTACTTGCTTGAAAACTTCTAACATCTCATCTTTTTCCAAAGAAGAATGTGAGATCACATTCTTTTTACCGGATCCACCAAAGCCGAAGGAAATGGAACTTGATTGTTTTCCACTTCTTTACCTTGTTTGTTAATAGCTTCTTTAGGAACCGGTTTTTCAAAAGATTTATCATTTTTAAGTTCATTTGAAATTTCTTGGGAGATGTTACTTCCTCCTCATCTTTCCAACCCGGTTATATCCTCAACCACCCCATCTACTTCATTTGGTGAACTTTGTGTTTTATACTCTTTACCACTTCTTAAAACACTCACATGATTAATAGGAACATTACGAGGAGTATTATGAGAAGGATTTACCTTAGTGTCGCTCGGAAGTTGTCCTTTGTTCCTTTTCAAGTTAGCCACATCCGTTGCTAGTTGACCCATTTGATTTGTTAGGGATTGAATGGCCTTATCCCTAATATCATCCTTTTGAATTCGAGCATCATCCAATTGATTTCTCCTTTGCATCTCTTGTTGCATGGATTTGAGCATATCCATCATTTCGTTTCCACTTGATGAAGCTTGACCCGAATTACCACCTTGATTGTTACCCGTTTGTTGAGATTGCTTTTGGTACCCTTGATTGTTACCCCCTCTATAATTGCTTTGATTGTTTTGATATTGTTGACGAGGAGCAAAGTTACCTTGAGAATTTCCTTGAAAGTTTGGGTTAGATTGTGTGGCCGGATTCCCATAACGAAAATTAGGATGATTCCTTAACCCGGATGATATATTCGAATTCATATCATTTATCTTCCTCCACCTCCACCACTTTGCCCTTGTAAAGCATTCACTTCATCAACTTGCCTTGCTCGTTTCCCACAACACATACTTCCGCCAAATGCCCTATCTCTTGACAATTTGTACACACATTGTACACTTGGTTTGTTGTTTGTACTCCATCATCTACCGCCTGAACTTGTTGTCTTGTTGTTGGATGTCTTGCCCTTCTTGATGATTGAGCCTTCCTTTTTGAAGTTATAGACATTTGCTCTAAAAACGCCCAATCGTCATATTCATAATTTGTCCGAATGTGCATTAGATATAGACATAAGATCACGAGCATCTTCCGAACTTAACCCCTCATGAAACGCATTCATCAATTCCAAAGCTCGATGCCATGGTGAGGACAATTTTTGATCATCATGTTGAATCTTTCAAATGCTTCATGAAATAATTCTCCCATTTGTTGTTGGAAGCTTCTCAAACTTCTCCTTGCATCACTAGTCTTTTGAGCCGTGAAAAACTCTTCCAAAAATCTATGTTGCATATCGGCCCAAGTGTAAATTGATGCGGAAGGCAAAGTATAAAAACCACTTCTTCGCTTTGTCTTCTAATGAAAATTGGAACAAGACTAGCTTGACATCATCCGACGAGAATCCTTGGCTACCAGAGTATTGCATATGGAATCATAAGCTTCCAAATGAAAGTATGGCTCTTCAGTTGCCAAACCTTTGAATTTCGGTAAACTTTGAAGCGAGTTGGTTCGGACTTCGAATGTTCTTCCATCATGATGTTGAGGAATAACCACCGTGAAGGATTTGTAGTGATCACCGGTCGAAATGAGCTTCAATTCCTCTAACTGGACCACGCAATTGTCTTCTTGGCACTCCCATGGGAACCATGTGTGGTGGACCTTGATGAATGGTACTTGTGGCCTTTGTTGTGCAAACATCCTTGGTTGAAAACCTTGAGGTGGTGGCATCGGTTGCCTGTTTAACGGTTGCGGTTGTGGCAATGGTTGTTGTGGTGGTGGTCTTACATTCTCTAATACTTGCATAATTGGTCTTGTTTGTGTATTAGTAACTCCACCTTGAAATCCTTGTTGAGACCCAAACCTTCGTTGTCCCCATAATAATAACCTTCTTCATTGTATCCACCAAACTCCTCCGCATCACCCTCTTCATAACTGCCCCTTCTAATACTTGAAATTTGCCCAAGTGGCACATTTGGATATTGAACACCTGATAGATTCGAAGGTTGACCCGTTGATGGAAAAAAATGAGAAAATGATGGAAATGCACCATACGGGTTAACCGGAGGATTTGGTCCACTTTGAGTTATGATTGGTGGTTGTATGGTATGAGCTGGTGTACTTGGTGGGTCAGGAATTGGTATGGTAGTGTTTGGTGAAGGTTGTGTAATGGAAGGTGTAAATATGTCGGATGGTTGACCCGTTGAGGGTGGTGGTTGATTTTCTTGCATTATGTTTCTTGGTCTAATTGGTGAATTTGGTGCATCGATAATTCTGTTTTCCCGAATCAAAACTCGGTTCTGCCGCAATGTTCTTTCAATCTGGATCAAACAATAGTGGTGATGACCTGTTAGAGCCTCTAGTACGCATGCACGTTAAGTACCTGCACACTAAACACAACTAGTGTAAACCCGAAAATAACAAACAAAACTATTGAATAAACACACGTTGCGCACTACTCCCCGGCAACGGCGCCAAAATTTGACGTGAAGTCGAGGTCTCACATAAATTTAATCCTAAATACAACCAATAGATAGTAGTAAGCAGGGTATCGAACACGAGGAGTTTGTGGATCGTATGTAACTAGATAGCTTTGTAACTAGATGATTAACTTAACACTAATAAAAGTAAATTCAAGATGTTGGTGGTTTGGTTTATAACTAAGCAATAAGACAACGAACAGTTAACAATTCAATATATCAATAATCAAAACAATGCTTCCTTGGTTTTCAGGAATTCACAAGTGATGTTGTTTATATTTAAATGGGAAGAACTACGTAGACATAGTTCATGTGAATGTGATTGTGTGTGATAAAAGGAGACAAAGTACTGGATTACAATAAACGCAAGGTTATCTTCCGATGATCAGTATTATATCATTAATCCAACCCAAGACCCTTTCACTATATCACGATTGCCTATGGCACCAAGAACGTGTAGATAGGATCAAGCAAGCAAACAATATAATCGATTACACAATCATAAACACATCATAGCAATATAATCATACAATCAAATTACTATCCCACAATGATTAAACATAGACAAACATCAAAGAGAATCCTTACAATCCAAGGAGAAACACAAGAAAATTAGCCAATCATTGTTTGAAACATAATCATAATATCAAATCCGGAATTCATGTTGATTTAAGATGATAAAAAAAATGATGATTAGAAAACTCAAAATATTGTTCTTCAAGCTCCAAAATCGTCCTAGCCTTTTTCACTCCAAAGCGATAATAAAAAAAAAGTAACTCCCAAGCCCCTTAAAGTTGGTTTTAATGAGAATTGAAGATAATCCGTCAGAGTCCACCGTACCTTACGGTGGCCACCGTAAGGTACGGTGGAAATCAAACAAGTACGGTAGATTCCCTCTGCTCAACGGTGGAACTTTTGTGTTTTTCCAGGCCACCGTACCTTACGGTGGCTACCGTAAGGTACGGTGGAGCCTAATTCCAATTCAACTTTTTCTCTTCTAAACATTTCCTGCTCCAACTCGTTCCGGCCCGTTTCTACACTCCATCTTGATCACTTTAGCCTCCACATCACACTGCAATAAAAGCAACCGTAGTCATCTAATTCCACACAATTACATGATTAAATAGAGGATCGATACGCAATTTATCACATTCTAAAGGTGTTCTTTAGACCACCCGTCCGTGATGTGGGAGTAAAGGATATGGTGGTGGATGGAATCTGTACTGTGGTGGGAGGTATGGTGGTGGCTGTGGTAGCTGTGGGGGATGTGATGGCTGTGGTGGTGACGAAGGTCAACCGACGCTTTCTTCTCATCACCATGGGGATTAGCCATCCTCTTCTCCTCGTCCCCGTTGAGGTGGATGCTCCCCCTACAACCATGCCTGCTGACCCCGGTGCATAGCTTGTCAGTATCAGTCTCTCCGGAGTCTCTCGGGTGTTCACCAACACCCTTAGCCCATGTTTTGTAGGATCAACTTTGCTTCCCACAGTTCGCGTTAGGGGCTCCTCATCCGACTCTCCTCCTCCGCACCATGAACAAAATCCTGATAGAATCCAGCTGACTCGGCTACATCTCCAGCTGGGGCAGACAACTGGAGGTACAACATTAGACACAGTGCCTCTAGGTGGAATAGGCCTACCGTCTCCAGCATCCCCACTATCATCTCATCCAAGTCATGAGTGGGTAGAGCAATCTGCTCCACATCAGAGTTACTATCATCGTGGCGCCACCCTTGGTTGGCACCACGTAGTCCTCCCGGGCCAGATGCCTAAACAACCTCCTGACAAGGGGTTTCACTTGCTTCCCCCTGTACACCTTCATTCTCCCCAAGGAAGTGTCATCTATCACCTCGAGGACTACCGCATCCTCCTTCTCCTTGGGTAGGGAGGGAAGCTTCTGATCTATGATCATTTGCATAAACCTCAGGTACATACAGAAGCCCTCCTTCCCTTCCCCTCGATGTTCTCCACCAGGTAGGTGAAGATTATCTTGGAGAAGCTGAACGGGTGGTTCAGCATCAACGCAACATAGGCGTTCTGTATCTGGTCGGATAGCTCATCAAAACCTCCCTTCCTGGAAACTATGAACTTAAGCAGCACATGCGCAAGATACTTAAACTAGGGACAGAGGTTACTCTTGTTGAGTACCTCAGCATTGATGTCCCCAGTGTCATCCCCCAACACTAATACCATTCTTAGATCCTCATCTGAGATAGTAATAGCCTCTCCAAAGATGGTACTTCTAATGCAATGAGGCTCAGACGATCTATCAACTGTAGCGCCTTCCCAGAAGGCCTGCTGAATGGATCGATACGAAGTACAAAGAGTAGATATGGCATGTGCAATCCTCGATCTCAGTAGAAATGTGATGATGCCAGAGAAATCAGCAGCGTTTCGGATGTCAAATCCAGATGAGCACATATATTGTGCTTCGTACTCATAGTCTATCGACTCGCCATCTGTTACACAAATATAGTAAACGTTAGTAACATTGGCTAAGAAAGTCATGAAACACTAAACTTGAAGAAAATCTTTCTGTCATGCGATTGAGATTGTGCGATTGAGATCAGTCGTGCGATTGAACAGTGCGAATTGGGTTCAGTCGTGCGACTGATCCCATGCGTACACTGAGTGTGCGACTGGGTCATACGTATATAACCTCATGCGGTTACACCAGTCGTGCGACTGAAGTTCATACGCATGGTTCAGTCATGCGTTTAAGCAGTTTGCACCCTTCAGTCGTGCGACTGAAGTTCATCAATCTGTCCATTCGCATGATGTACTGACTGTTCAATTCAAATTCACTTTTTCACCACTTTTGAGTTTTAGACATCATTATCTGGTTCGTTTGACTCGCAATACATTCTTATAACACCTAACATCTTTACTTTTTTTTTTGAGTCATTTAGTTAGGTTATTTAAATACTTAAGTCTTGGTTCTTTAGCGAGTCCGAATGTACCGATTTTGCATCAAATTGAAAGTTATGGGAGTGCTTCTTTACCGTAAATTACCTGTAGAGTCGATGTATATGGTCAGTAATCAAGAAACGGGGGGATTTAGAGATCAAATGAAATTTGGGCAAGTGGCGTTAAGTCGTGTGATTCAGGGTTAATTTGAGGGTGTTGAGTCTCTACGACCAACTCCCCCTCTATTTATACTAACCCTAGATTCAATCGTGCGAATGAGCTCATACGCACCTTTCAGTCGTGCGAGTGGGACTCAGTCGTGCGATTGGTTCAGTCGTCCTTCTTCAGTCGTCCGACTGGATCTCAGTTGTGCGACTGACTCGCTCGTGCGCCCTTAAGCGTCCGACTAGGCCAATCGTATGGGCCATTCGGTTGGATGGTCCATATTCATGGTCCATTCGTACGAATGGCTTCCATTCGTATGATTGGTCCATACGTATGGTCCATTCATGCGAATGGGTCATACTTATTAAATTTTCTGCCAATTTGAATATTTAACATTTAAAACCCCTTTAATTGTAGAAATTAACGTTATGAGCATTGATCATCTCAGACATGATCGTTTTGACTTGAAATCTTTTTGATCACCTCAGACGTGACTGTTTTAAACTTTTAAAACACATGTGGTCATCTGAGACATGACCCTTTTTGTGAGTTGATCCCTTACTAATTTTCCTGATGTAGTCCGACAAACAAACAAACTAAAACGACTAACTAAATTAGAAAATTAAACTAAAGAATAAAAATAAGAATTTTTTTTTGCTTTTTGTGAGAGATAAGTCCTAAGATGGAAATCTACTGGATTTGGTTCCGGAATAGACAGCTTCAACTTAGATTGACCATACCTGGACCAATTCAATTTTGGAATCATACAGGCAAGTCAAATCATTTTGGACTTGTTATCAAAATCTTTTGATGCTCAATTCTTGGTGTTCATCCAGAGTCGTTAGCAACTTCATGAAATCATACTGGAACTCTTAGATTACCACATTGATTTGAACTTTCAAGAATTGCAGCCACAATGATTGTCAATATGTTTGTCCACTTAAATCCAAACACAGACTTTTGACACAAACTGGTGATTGTTTTAGGTTTAATTATTTCAACTAACATTTGTGGATCCCACACTTATATGGTAATCAACATTCCTCAGGAGCTTTTGAGCGGTCTACGGGTATTATTACAAGGAGAGACTATTCTTAGAGCTTTCAAAGAGAAGCCAGTCCTCAGGTCAGCGCCATCGCACAGCAGAGAGGCGGCAAACAACAATGAATTCTAGAATATCTAGGTTATGCTTATCCTCAGGTCAGTGCCATCGCATAACAGAGAGGCACACAACCTATCTCCTTGTTAGAGCAGCTTAATATTATTTTGCACAAAATGCACCAACAACATAAGTCATTAGCTTTATAGCATTTGTCTTTCATTTTTTTCTTGCTTTGCTCTATTTATGGTCATCCGCACACATTTGTGGCGTTTACATGCTCATTTCCCCTTAATTGAATATTGTTGACTGTGTTAACCAGTGATAAGATGGAAGCCCACAGTCAGTTGAACAACTTAGTTTGATCTTGAAATCACTAGTCAAGTCTAATCATCTATTGTGTTGAATCTACCGACATATCATTTGTGGTCTAGCAACCTCTAGGTCTACTCTCGTTGTGTTGCCTTAGGAGTTACCAGTTTTTCTACCATCTTCCCTTTTATATTGATTAGACTATACAGACTTATACTTTGAATCTTTGCATATTTTCTAAATTTAAATTTTACAGTCCCTCTTGATTTGTTCCTGTATACTATCATTTTCCAAAGGGTTTGAATCTGTATCACAGTTACGATCTACCTTATATTAGCAATCCACTCCTTCTCCCTCGTTTTTTTAAATGTTACTTGCTCACAAATTCTCCCTCTAAAATACTAAAATCATAACTGGTTTAATTATTTTAGGGTTTTAATAAACAGCAAAATAACATGAGCTTAAATAAACATACTAAAATAAACAAATAAAATAAAAAATAAAAAAGAAAAACTTTAACTAAACTACCTCACACTACACATTATCATCATCAGGAATAACCTCACCTTCCTTTTTAACGTCGTTGACCTCTAGCAAATATTGAAAACGTGGTTTATCAAAGGCTTTAGTATAGAGGTCAGCGCATTGAAAATAAGTATTGATTTTTACCACATCAATGAAGTTCTTTTCAAAACAGTCTCTTATGAAATGGTATTTAATACTAATATGTTTGGTCTTAGGATGTTGGACTGGATTTTTAGTTACTGCAATTGCAGCAGAGTTATCAACACAAATAGGAATAGAGGAGAACTTTAAACCGTAATCTTGCATTTGCTGTTGAATCCAGATGATTTGTGAATAGCAACTTGCAGCAGCAACATATTTGGCTTCACAGGTTGACAATGCAACCGATGTCTGCTTCTTACACTGCCAAGTAACTAGTCTTCTCCCAAAGAATTGACACCCTGCGGATGTAGACTTGTAGTTCATCTTGCAGCCTCCATAATCCGAGTCACTATACGCCGTGAGCTCAAAGTCATCATCATGAGGATACCACAACCCAAGTGTGGGTGTACCCTTCAGATAACGAAAAATCCTTTTGACCTCGATCAGATGGTTGACCTTAGGCTTAGCCTCATATCTACAACATAAACATGTAGCATACATGATATCAGGTCTTGAGGCAGTGAGATACATGAGGGATCCAATCATTCCTCGGTACATCGTGGAATCTACAAGATCTCCATTTTCATCAGGTGCTATGTCGTGATTCGTAGCAAGTGGAGTCCCTGCAGCAGATGCATTCTCCATGTCAAAACGACTGAGAATGTCTCCTACATACTTGGTCTGATGTAGAAAGATCCCATTTGGTGTTTGATCCACCTGTAACCCGAGAAAGAACATCATCTCCCCCAGAGCACTCATCTCAAACTCTTTCTTCATAATGCTTCAAACTCTTTGCATAACTCTTCGTTCTTTGAACCAAAGATTATGTCATCAACATAGATCTGTACGAGCAGTAGGTCGCCATCTTTTTCTTAATGAACAGCTTGCAGTCAGTGTCTCCATGCGAAAGCCGTGTTTCACAAGATGAGTTGAGAGTTTCTCATACCAAGCTCTTGGAGCTTGATGAAACCGGTATAAAGCCTTGTCGAGCTTGTAGACTCTCTCCTGATGATAATGATCTTCAAATCCCTCGGGTTGACTGACATATACTGTTTCTCTAATTTTCCCATGAAGGAATGCACTCTTCACATCTAATTGATAGACTTTAATCTTCATGTATGATGCATAGGCAAGGAAGATACGAATGGCTTCCATCCTTGCCACGGGTGCAAACACCTCATTGTAGTCAATTCCCTCGACTTGGCGAAAATCCTAAACCACCAATCGAGCTTTGTTCCTGATAACGACCCCTTGGTCATCCTTCTTGCATTTCAAGACCCATTTGGTGCCAATGACTTTAGCACCTTTAGGTCTATCAACCAGAGTCCATACACCTAACTTCTTGAACTGAAGAAGTTCTTCTTGCATGGCACTCACCCACAACTCATCATTTAGTGCATCACTTACATATTTTGGCTCAAACTGCAAGACAAAACACTGATAAGCACCATCATGAATGCAACCCTTCTCCATAACCGAGGCGTAGTCAGTTGAATAAAGCTGATTTCGAGTTTGTACTCCTGATCTGACATCCCCAATGACATTGTCTATGCTCGCTTGCAATGCTCTTTGTACTGACTGGACCAAACAGATCCATGTGAAGAAGTTCAAGAGGAAGTTCTATTGAATGAACTTTCTTTTCCGTATAAGACTTCTTCGTCTGTTTGCCTTTCTTGCAAGCTACACAAAAGTCAGGAAGCTGGAAGTTCTTGACATTAACTCCTCTCACCAGATCCTTCTGAATCAAGTGATTCATCTTCCTTTGACTAATGTGTCCCATTCTCCTATGCCAGGAGATGGAATCCTTCTCAGTAGCTTTAGATAGAAAACACTGAACCTCATGATCCGTTGTAGAAGCTGTTGATAGATCCAAAACATAAAGGTCTTTATATCTTGAAGCAGTCATCAGAACTTGGTCCTCTGGGATCACGTAGTCTTTCTTTAGCACGTAACACTTCTTGTTGTCGAAGATGACTTTAAATCCCTTATCACATATTTGGGAAATAGAAAGTAAGTTATTTTGTAGTTGTTGAACGTAGTTCACCTTATCAAACTTAACTTTCTGATTCCCCACTTCTCCCTGGGCTGTGATATAGCCTCCCTTGTTTCCAGCAAACAAAACATGCCCTCCTTTTATTTGCTTGACGTTTGATAATAGGGCCCTATTTCCTGTCATGTGCCTGGATGCTTCGCTATCTACAATCCACTTGATAGTTTCAGCACTGTATCGAACACCCTGCACATACAAAGTAAAGGATTAGTTTAGGTTAGGAACCCAAGGATTTACTGGCTTGGGTTTCCCAGAGGCATCACACATCATAAATTCCACCCATTGACCCTTAGAGGATGAGGGTAGCTCAGGTTCCTTCTTGTCATCATTATCAGACACAGAGGATGTCTTCTCCTTCCATAATCCAGATTTGTGCAAGGCCTGTTTGTGATAAACAGTCGACTACTTACAGGTTGAATTTTAGGTTCACTAGTTCTTCTAGGTGGAGTCAGAGAATTCCTCTTAGAAGACCTAGGCTTTGAAACCTAAGGTTCAATCTTCTTCCTAGGTTTCTGTTGGACCAAAAGAACCAATGAGCCGGATCAGAAAAAACTCTAAGTCCCACAGACATCACAACAACTGCTGAAGACTTGATCAGCTGTTTTATAAAGTCTGAAGAGCAACAGCTGAAGTACAAGTACTGAAGACTTTAACAGCTGAAGATCAAAGTCTGAAGATCAACAGCTAAAGAACTAAAGTACTAAAGGTCAACAACTGAAGATCAAAGTCTGAAGATCAACACTGAAGAACTAAAGTACCGAAGGTCAACAACTGAAAGATCAAAGTCTGAAGATCAACAGCTGAAGACAACAGCTAAAGAGAACAGCTGAAGACAACAGCTGAAGACAACAGCTGAAGACAACAGCTGAAGACATCAGCTGAAGACATCAGCTGATGACAACAGCTGACGTTCAAGTACAAGTACTGAAGCCTTCAGAGATTGTTACAACAGCTGAAGAAGCATTCTTCAGTTGTTGTGATGGTTTCCTTTCAGTAGTTTCTTTTCGTTTAAGTTTTTATAAAACGACTGAAGAGCATGTTCTTCAGTCGTTGTAGTTTCAGTAGTTTCTTTTCGGTAGTTGTAATAACTGATAACACTTAGTATTTTTGTAAGAAGATGTCAGTTGTTTTGACATCTTCAGTAATTGTGTTTCAGTTGTTTGAATAATTCTGTTAGATGTCACTATCAAGTGACATCAGCAGACGTCACATCTCCTATATAAGGAATGTTCCACCACGACATTTCTATATAAGGGATGATTGACCTGATTGTATGTGTGACATTTTGCCACCACGAAAGCGCGTCTTGAGTGAAATCTTTGATTCGCAGAATTCTCTCTATCTATAACTGTTTGTTCTTATCTTGAATATCTTTTGTGTTCTTGTGAATTCGTTAATTCATTGCTTGATTTCCGCTACTATACTCTCTAATCAATCAAACGTAGATCGCTGATCCTAACAATTGGTATCAGAGCAAGGTTAATCATTTATCGATCTAACAATTGATCATTTAAACTGCTAATCGGTATCTGCATTTGATTGAATTAGCTTATTTTGCAAGAACTAGTTATAGATTATTGATTTTCTGTCGCTTTCGTTTTATTGTTCTCTGTTCTCTCTTGGTTCAAATTGGTCTGTTGTGTTTTGTTCTAAATCGATTAAAACTTAATTGATTTTGGTTGATTTTGATAATGACTACTCCTTCTAATGACCCTCACAATACCGATTCCTCAACCAAGCCTCCGATGCTGGTTAGGATTGAGTATAACATATGGCAACGAAGAATGCTTCATCACCTGTCTGTTAACAGTTCAGGTTGTTGGACATCAGTGGTACATGGTCCACGTAAGCCTATGGTGAACAATCCGGAAACCAATCAAATGGTTCAGAAGAAGAAGGAGCAATACTCAGATCAAGATAGGAAACTGTTTTAGATTGATGCAAAAGCCCATGGAATTCTGGCCATGGCACTGCCTAATGAAATCTATTCAGGGCTTATGCATCATGAAACTGCTCATGACCTCTGGAATGCACTGAAGGAACAATTCAGTGGAACTGATGAGGTCTTAGAAAACAACAGAGAAATTCTTGCCCAACAATATGAAACATTCTCTCATAAGAAGGGTGAGACACTAACTCAACAGTTTGAGTGTTTTTCTTATTTGATCTCTGAGCTAAAGATGGTCAAACATGAATATACCAATAGCAGATGAATAACAGATTCCTCAGATCACCGCCTGAGAGATGGGACACATACACTATTGTTCTACGCTCCAGTGCAAATCTGGATAAACTATCTCTTACCCAACTTCATGAGAAACTGCTTACATTCGAAAGAGAGATAGAGCAGAAAAGGAAACTGTCATCATTAGGAAAGCTCACTGATGACTTTGTACCAGGGAACACTGCCTTGGTTGGTCATGAGTCAGAATATGCTGCATCTGAAAGCAATTATGATGAGCATATCGATTTCTCTTCAAACAGTTCTGATCATGCATTTGTTGGTATTGATAATCTTTTTGGCAGTAATAGTGACAATCTATGCTTCATCATGGATGATCTGAAGGGAATTGCTCATGATGATTTAGAAGAGATGGATATTCTAAGCCAAATGGCCCTAGTTAATATCAGATCTCAGAAGTTCTAGAAGAGAACTGGAAGGAAATTCCTGGACTCTCTGGCAAAACCAAAGTTGGTTTTGACAAGAGTAAGTTGAGGTGTCACAAATGCTAAAGGCTTGGACACTTTGCAAAATAATGAAGATCAACTGGATCTAATTCCTCTGCACCCTTTGTGACTTTTCCTAGCACTAGTCTACAAAACGGAGGGCAACATCCTGCTGGTTCTGGTCATCAATCACACCCTGTATCTCCTGCATATTTTGTCCCCCAGGGTCAAATGTCATATCCTTTTCCCTGCTATTACTTGCCTCAGCCAAATATAGTTCAAGTTCCAATTGCACAACAACCACATGCATTACCTGAACCTCAGCCTTCCTAATCTCATCAACAAACTCAACCTCAACAACACAGCTTTTTCACCCCAGGAGTTGTTGACTGGAGTAGTTTACCAGATGATTTGTCTGGTCATGAACAATTGTTCTCTCGTGCTGGTCAATATGGTGGTGATAGTCCTTTTGGAAATCTAGCTCTTATGGCTTTGGAGTCTGCTGATACTTCATCCTCTAATGCCTCTACACCACAGGTATCACAGGTATCCTCTGAGGAAAAAGCCAAACTATGTTCTGAAATATGCATAGCCGCATTTGCATATATTAGAGAAGCAAATGTAGCTTTAATTAACAAGAACATTGAGCTAGAACTATCAATTTCCAAAAGCAAAGCTGAATTTGAGTCTGTGATTAATGATAAGAATGATGAGATTTACAAACTTAAATGCCAAATCACTGATGATAAGGCTAGGGAAGAGATACTTCTAGAGAAGTACAGAGACCTCAAAGAAACACTTGCAACTACCCAGGTAGAGTGTGATCGATGGGTAAATTCTTGTAAGGGTTTTGAAATGCTTCTTAGTAAGCCATCTGCTTCCAATGTGAAGTTTGGCATTGGTTATAATCACACTGCTCCTCCTACAGACTTTACTCCCAGAGCAGAGGTAGAATCTGATGGTGAAAGCAATAACCAATCCTCTTCATCATGTGATCTAATTTCTCATATAGCACCATCAGAAGTAGAAGTCAGCATTAATTCCTCACATGCTGATGTTGTTGGTTCAAATGCTGACACTCACATGATCACAAAGTTGATCACTCCAGGTGATATTTCACAATGTACTGAAAGTACTAAAAAGAATGTCATAACACCTGGAGAACAAGCCCAAACTACTACATGCACTAAAGGAAAGAATACTACAAGTAGAAAGGGTGGGAAAATTACTAAGAAGATATCAAGAAAGCAGGTACTACAGCAAAGAAAACTGCTAGTACTGATAGCAAACTGCTGAAGAACAAGTCTTCAGTAGTTTCATCTTCTTCAGCAGATGATCAACTTAAGATGAAGAAAAAGCCATGTGAAATATGTGGCTTATTCAATCATCTTACTGATGATTCCTGGTATAAAAAGGGCTCCAAACTCAAACATAATGAAAACATTAAAGAGAAAATGGATAAAATGGAAACTGAGTTTGAAATCAAATTGTACGAGCAACATCAAAACCTGTAACCCCAAAATCCAAAAAGAAATCCAAAAAGAAAGGGGTTAAACAGGAAACAGCTGAGGTTGCTCAAAAAGAGATGGTACAACACAGGAACTCATCAAACTCAAGCACTAATGTGTCTGATGAGCTGAAGGCTTTATCACAAAATCAGACCCAACTTGTAATGATGGTTCAACATCTATTGGGGAGAGTCAACCAATTAGATGCTCCTGTGTTGAAACCACAGAGAAGAAATCCATGCCAAAGGAATCTTCTTCTTCCTCATCTCCATCCCCTCAGGCTGTTTTTCATAGCAAGTCTGTTAGTTTACCATCTGTTGATGTGAATAGACCCAAAACCAAAAAGGTTTGGGTCTCAAAAACTAACTAATGTTTATGATTGCAGGGTTCTTCAACATGCCAAAGTAGCATCTGGTATGTAGACAGTGGGGGATCTATGCATATGACAGGGAACAGCTCTCTTCTTCATGACTACTCTCAAGGAAAGAAGGGGTTGTTTCTTTTGGCAATGATGCTAAGGGTTACATCATTGGAAAAGGCTTTGTCTCCAATGGAGAAATAAAGTTTGATGATGTTACTCATGTGGAAAATCTCAAGTACAATCTCTTGAGTGTCAGTCAAATGTGTGATAAAGGCCATGTTGCTCTTTTCACCAGTCAGAACTGCAGGATTCTGTCATCCAAAGTTCTGAATTTGATTGATAAGTTGTTGGATGATCACACTCTCCTGAGGGCCAACAGGACAGGAAGAGTGTATGCCTTAGATCTCTCCAATAAAATAAATATCAGAGGCCATCCTTGCCTATTTTCCACTGTGATGAAACCTGCACTGCCTGTTTAAAATGAAATAGCACAAAGTCTCATTCCCTCCTATTGAAGAGCCTAAGTCCACTGCCTGCTTGCAATTACTGCATATGGATCTATTTGGTCCTGTGAGAGTGATGAGCATGGCAAAGAAGAAATATTGTGTGGTAGTTGTGGATGATTACTCCAGATTTGTATGGACTTTCTTTCTGTATTCAAAGGATGAGGTTGCTCAAAGATTATCAACTTTGTGTTGTATGTTGAGAAGCAGTATTCCCTTTCTGTCAAGTGTATACGGTATGACAATGGAACTGAATTCAGAAACCATACACTTGATGAATTTTATCTTTCAAAAGGAATCAAAAGGCAGTTTAGCATCCCAAGGACTCCAGAACAAAATGGAGTAGTGGAGGGAAAGAACAGAACCCTAATTGAAGCTGCAAGGTCTATGTTGGTTGACTCTGGTTTGCCACTGACCTTTTGGGCTGAAGCTGTTCACACAGCTTGCTATGTGCAGAATCAGCCTTAGAAAATCAGAGGTTGATGAAGACTCCACATGAAGTTCTACATCACTTGGCTCCTCTCATTTCATTTTTCAGAGCATTCGGGTGTCCCTGTTTTATTCTCAACACAAAGGATCAACTCCAAAAATTTGATCCTAAGGTGGATGCAGGGTATTTGTTGGTTATTCATCTACTTGCAAAGCATACAGAGTCTTCAACTGCAGAACAAAGATAGTTGAAGAGACCTTGCATGTGAAGTTTAATGAATCACCAATGGACAAGATTCCACAAAACCCTGTGGAGTTGTTTGATTTGGACATACTGCAATATGTTCCTTATCAACCTCCAGTTGTTGCAGACCATGTGGATAAATCATCCTCTGCAGCATGTCTTCCACCTGGTGGTATTGATGACGATGATGATAATATCAATGCTCACCTATTCAAGTTTGTGACCAACTGCCTGAGTCTGCTAAACTTGATGTTTCTGTAGCTTCAGCAGTTCCATCCATAACAAATGCTGATGAGATTTCTGATTCCTCTACATCTTTTGAGTTACCATCAAATTCTTGGTTTCAAGAGTTTGCATCAACATCTGCTGCTGCTCAAGGTTCTACAAACACTTGCACAGATATCATTGTTTATCAAGAGCTGAAAAATCACCCAATGTTTCAAATCATTGGTGATATCAATGCTGAGTTTCAACAGAAGTCAATTGTCTAACCTCTGCTTCTATGCTGTCTTCATTAGTCAGCTAGAGCCAAAGAACTATCATGTTGCTTTAAGAGATAATGGATGGGTTGAAGCCATGCAGCTTGAGCTTCTTTAGTTCAAGAAACAGCAAGTGTGGGAACTGGTTCCTCTACCCCCAGGTAAGTGTGCAATAGGCACTAAATGGGTGTTTAGGAATAAAACAGATGAAAATGGGCTATTGTTAAGAACAAGGCTAGATGGTTGTACAGGGGTTCTCACAAGTAGAAGGTATGATTATGATGAAACCTTTGCCCCTGTAGCCAGACTAGAGGCAATTCGATTGTTCTTAGCCTATGCTACATTCCACCATCTCAAAGTTTTTCAAATGGATGTCAAAAGTGCATTTTTGTATAGCAAAATAAAAGAAGAAGTTTATGTGTGTCAACCACCAGGTTTTGAGGACAATAAACATCCTGAATGGGTGTATAAACTTGATAAGGCTCTTTATGGGCTGAAACAAGCCCCTAGAGCCTGGTATGAGACACTTTCTACTTTTCTTCTCAAGAATAATTTCACTAGAGGCTCCATAGATAAAACTTTGTTTATTAAAAGGGTGGATCAGCATAAGCTACTTGTTCAAATTTATGTTGATGATATTATTTTTGCATCCTCTGATCCCCAGTTGTGTGATGCTTTTACCAAATTAATGAAAAAGAGGTTTGAAATGAATGAATGGGAGAATTACAGTTCTTTCTAGGTTTGCAGATCAAACAAAAGGCTGATGGAACCTTTATTCATCAGTCCAAATATACAAAAGATCTTTTGAATAAGTTTGATTTACAAAACTGTAAGCCCTGTTCTACTCCCATGTGCAACACCACACAACTAGATGCAGATCAGAGAGGTAAAGCTGTTGATGAAACACTTTACAGATGTATGATTGGGTCCTTAATGTACTTAACAGCTTCTAGACCAGATATCATGTTTGCAACTTGTGTTTGTGCTAGATTTCAGGCTGCTCCTAAAGAGTCTCATTTGATTGCAGTCAAGAGGATCTTTAGATATTTGCAAGGTACACAATCTCTAGGTTTATGTATTCCACTGGACACTCTTGCAAATTAGTTGCTTTTTCAGACAGTGACTATGTAGGATGCAAGTTAACCAGAAAGTCAACTTCTGGTGGATGTCAATTCCTAGGCAACTGTTTGATTTCTTGGCAGAGTAAGAAACAAACATCTGTTGCTACATCCACTACTGAAGCATAGTACATTGCTGCTGCATGCTGTACTTCTCAGGTACTTTGGCTTCAGAACCAACTTTTGGATTATGGCATTGCAGAGACTAAGACTCCATTATTAATGGACAGTGCTTCAGCTTTTTGCATTGTCATGAATCCTGTCGAGCACTCTAGGACCAAACATATAGAGATCAGACATCATTTTATTCGGGATTGTTATGAAAAAGGTCTGATTGATCCTAAGTTTGTGCCTAGTGCTGATGAGCTTGCAGACATTTTTACTAAGCCTTTGGATAGTTCAACTTTCCAAAACCTGGTGTTAAGGCTTCGTATGCTGCAGCTAGAATAAGTGATAACTACTGATGATCTTAGTAAATAAGTACTGATGATCATTAGTAAGCATATCCCATATAAGTACTGATTCTGTTCAAACAACTGATAAAGTTACAACTACTGTTGTAGTTATAACTACTGATGTTAGTAAAATCAGATAAGTACTGATGTCCTATGAAACAACTGAAAACAGCAAAAGGTCTGATGAGTAAGTGGTGAGGACAGTATGAAACAGCTGGAAAGCTATGAATTGACGAAAACTACTGATGAGAATTTTCTCTTCAGTTGTTTCTAAAACTGCTGCTTCATCTTAAACAACTTATGACAAAAACATGTCTTCAGTAGTTTCACAACTACTGATGACTAACACCACGTCGTCAGCTGTTTACAACAACTGATGACAAAACCATGTATTCAGTAGTTTCACAACTACTGATGACTAAAACCAAGTCTTCAGTTGTTTTCAAACATCTGAAGTCAAAACCATAGTCTTCAGTAGTTTTATAACTACTGATGCCTAAAACCAAGACTTCAATGTTTCAACCTCTGAAGGTTACTGCCACGTCATCAATCTATTAAAACTACTGATGACTCACAAAACCTTTCAGTTGCTTTATAAACCGTACCCTATAAATACCGATACCTAAGCCTTCAGCACTTCATCCTTCCAAACCTGACGTTCAAATCTCCAAAACTTCTCTCTCACTAATGGCGACCATGCAACTCAAACCATGACATAACTGTGTAGCCTACCTCAACAAATCGCCCTTCAGGACAAAGTTCGATAACGCCATTGATCTTATGGTCCAGTCACCCTACAAAACGGTATTTCTTCTAAATCCCATCATTCATCCCGAATCCCTTCACCAGTTTTGGACGAACATTACCGTTACCACTGGGGAGGAGAACAACCGAGTCTCTCCGGTCTGTTGTCCACAACCTTCAAGTGGTCATCACTCCGGAAATCATTCGACAAACCCTCAACTTGGATGATGCCACTTTTCCTGCAGGATATCCAAAGGGCACAACTGATTTATCCTTTGCCAACCATGGATATCAGGGAAACCTTAGTGCCTCTACTATTCTGAAGAAACATTCCATGATGCAGAACGTCTTATCTTTCACATGGTAAATGTTTGTTTAGCTCCTAAGACATCCTCTTGGGATCAAATGTCTACTAGATGGCAGCAGGTACTATTCTCTATCCTTGAGCAACAAGACTTAAACTTTTCTGAAATCATTTTTCTTGAACTTAAGGATATGGCCTCAAAATCTATTTCTAACCGTTGGATATTATATCCTTGGTTCATTATGGCCATAATAGCGAATCAGCTGAAAGCTGAGGGACTTGTTGGCCTTGGAGTCCCCGCAACAGCTGTATTGCCTGAAGTATACTCCATGCACAACTCTGACCACACACTGAAACAGGCTGCCAAACTTCAAAACCCACGCAGTTGGAACCCACATCCACCACCTCCAGAACCAGAGTCCCCACCAAATCAAAATCCAAAAGACAAAACGGCTACTCAGGGAGATGAGTCCCCTGAGGATGCACCTGTACCACAAACGCAGGAAACACATACTGGTATTAACCCCCCAGTTGTGTCAAAGACTCAACCAGCCACAGCCGCACAGGTTCCTCTCAACAGGACCTGCTGCTGCAACCATTATTGGGGAAACCACACTGCTGGAACCTGTCTCACTTGAGAGGGTTACCATTGAAGCGCACCATTCGCCCGGGTGCAATCTGCTTCTACCCACTCACCACAGGCAACCGCCCCCCAAAGTCCTACATTAATTGTTGCACAAGTGCTGAGTCAGTTGCACTCCTCACCCCCTCCCCAGATACCAATTACAACTGGGCATACTCTACCATTGAGGGGGAGGATCAAAGTGCATCTGATAACCCACAGCATAGGGTTACAATCCTCCATCTCTTACTGTAGAAAAAGAGATTGGAACTTCTAGGGAGGATGCCACTTATCCTGCTTCAGCATATGATCAGGATGTAGTTGGTACCAGTACTAAGACCTTACCAGAGGCAACTTCTGATGAAGGACATAGTCCTGAGGCAGGAAGTCCCCAGTTCCAAGATAAAGGGGCACATGCTATAAATGATCTACACTCATTGCATGTTCATCCTGATTACATCAGGAGGTCAGGTGATTCAGTAACCACTGATGATGAACTGGGCTTTTTCTACGATGTGTTAACCCAAAACACAATCCTGGAAGAGGAGGTGAGCAGACTCAAAGAGCTGCTTGCCAAAACTTCTGAGTATCAAAGACCATCTGCCTCTCAAACCCCACAGATGGCACCTTCATCTGAAGGTCTCCCAAACACAGAGCCACTCCCAAAAACTCAGCCACCTGCCTCTGCTTCTGGCACTATTTCTCAGGCACAGAACCCCCCTGAGCAGATAGCTGCTATCCTTCAAAATTCTCTCCCTCTCATCACACCTATAATAATGACATAGTGATCAAAACCCTTGATGAGAGGCTTTCCTCAGTAATACAACCATTGATAGAGGAGGTTGTGGGCAAACAGCTTTCTGACCATCAAACCCTGCAACCAATGCAACCAAAAAGGGGGAGATTAAGTCAGTGAAAGCAAAAGAAAGAGGAGTGCAGAAGGGAAAGTGAAGGAAACAGAAGGAACAGTAGTGGAGAAGGAGTTGGATGTGGAGACCGAAAAAGAAAAGGAAAAAGAGAAAGCCTTGGAGCTAATGGTAAAAAAGGCTGATGCCAAACACAACAGATCGATGGACAATATCATTGATCAGCTGTTTAGGCAAGGCCATGACACAGACAAACTTGACTCTGAGATCAGAAGACTAGAGATTGAAGAAATCCGGAATAGATGGGCAAGTTATGATGTGTTAGAAAGAGAGAGGCTGGAGATCATGATCAGATTTATAGAAAAAATATTAGGAAGATCGATGATCGAAATCAAGGCTTGGTCCAGGGACAACATCTTGGCAATAACCACCAAGATCTGTTCGTCTGAAGTATACACAAGGGACTAGTTATTGAAGCTTGAATGAAGCTGGTGCTGGGAGCAGGACTGAGCTAGCCAAGCAATCTAAAGCCACACTCACCTCAAAAATGCTAGAACAGCCTGTCAACATTCCCACACCAAAACAACCACCACTAAAACAATCCCTTTACCCCAAAACACCCAAAAACACAACCCACCAAACCAACTCCCTCACCCTCAAAACCAACAGCCGATGATGTACCCCAGAAGAAGAAGAGAAGGGTATTGAGGCTAGAAGATGATGAAGAAGATGATGATGAAGAAGAAGATAGGCTGCCAATCTCAGCTGTTATTCAGTTGCCGAAGGCCACAAGTCACCCTCCAACAATTACTCCTGAATCCCAGAGATAAACTGTGAAGGTGAAGCTAGAAGAAGAAGGACTTCACTAATAGCATGATGAGGAGAGTGTTGAGAAGGGTGATAAAGCTTATGCGGCACATCTTCCATCATCAACATGAAGAAACATGCACTCAGATTATACACTCTCAGGCAGACTTTTCAATATCAGAAGGAGAGAGTGAGGATTTGGCCTGATCCCAGGGTGTCTCACAGAATCACAAGAATAACATTCCACAGAGATACATGGGCCAGGTGAAAAAGATTGTAGATGAAGTGATCTCCCTGGTCTTTGTAGTATCACCCTGGGAAATCCTGGAAGACTTAAGAAGCATATAAAGCTAACCAAACCCCAAGAAGATCCTTGAAAACAAATGGTGAAAAGGGGTTAGTTTATAAGAGGCTTGAAGAAGTCAGGAAAAATGAGCTCTAGTTGTTCCTTGAAGGTAATCACCCTGATGAGTTTGCTTATAGAATAATAACAACTATGGAGCTAAAGAATGGGAAACAGGCCAAATACCTATCTGAGTACTATGGGCCGGAATTTTTATTTGAAGGAGGTGCTGAAGAGCTGACCATGGAGGAACAGATCACCTTCCTAGAGGCCTATACTAGGGAGTCATAAAGACTCGTTGTTGGGAAGTAGATCTCATGAATGGGGTAACAACTCTATGTCCAGTTCCCCAAAACAGAGTTCCCATTCATACTTTGCCAATCAAATTTTTGAGACTACTTCCAGGCCGGTGCTTACAAGGGTCACTTCTGAGCTGATCTAGAAGACAAAAACACCAATCATTCTACCATAATAAGTGGGACATCTTCAATAAGTTTAGAGGTTTTGGCTGCATTGGTTCAGGGGGAGTTTGTTGGACCAAAAGAACCAATGAGCCTGATCAGAAAAACCTCTAAGTCCCACAGACATCTCAACAACTGCTGAAGACTTGATCAGCTGTTCTATAAAGTCTGAAGAGCAACAAATGAAGTACAAGTACTGAAGACTTCAACAACTGAAGATCAAAGTCTGAAGATCAACAACTGAAGAACTAAAGTACTGAAGGTCAACAACTGAAGATCAAAGTCTAAAGATCAACAGCTAAAGAACTAAAGTACTGAAGGTCAACAACTGAGAAGAAGTCTAAAGATCAACAGCTGAAGACAACAGCTGAAGACAACAGCTGAAGACAACAGCTGAGACACAAAGCTGAAGACATCAGCTGATGACAACAGCTGACGTTCAAGTACAAGTACTGAAGCCTTCAGAGTTTGTTACAACAGCTGAAGAAGCATTCTTCAGTTGTTGTGATGGTTTCCTTCAGTAGTTTTCTTTTCGTTTAAGTTTTTATAAAACGACTGAAGAATCTTCAGTCGTTGTAGTTTGAGTAGTTTCTTTTCAGTAGTTGTAATAAGTGATAACACTTAGTATTTTTGTAAGAAGATGCCAGCTGTTTTGACATCTTCAGTAGTTGTGTTTCAGTTGTTTGAATAATTCTGTTAGATGTCATTATCAAGTGACATCAGCAGAAGTCACATCTCCTATATAAGGAATGTTCCACCACACATTCCTATATAAGGGATGATTGACCTGATTGTATGGTGACATTTTGCCACCACGAAAGCCCGTCTTGAATCAAATCTTTGATTCGCAGAATTCTCTCTGTCTATAACTGTTTGTTCTAATCTTGAATATCTTTTGTGTTCTTGTGAATTCGTTAATTCATTGCTTGATTTCCGCTTCTATACTCTCTAATCAATCAAACGTAGATCGCTGATCCTAACAGTGTCTGATAGAAATGACAATAGGAGGCAATGTGTCCATATTCACACCAGTTGTAGCACAACCTGCTATCAACTTTATAATTAAACTTTCTTTGTGGAGAAGTGTGTGACACTCTAGTAACATCACTCACTCTAGGTTTTGACTCTGGTTCTTTTGATGTTTTCTCTGGTTTAACAAAGTTAACTATTTTAATCTGTTTAACATCTTTTTCTTTTTGGTTAATTAGTTCTTGACTTGAAATAGTGAAAGATAACCTTATAAGTCTTTTTAGGTTCTGTTTGACTCTGTTTGACCCTGACTTTAAGTTAACCTTTTCAAATTCCTTTTCCAGATTAACACAAGGCAATTTACCATTTGCCTTTGAAGTGGCCTCCTTTTGTTTGTTTCCAGAGTCAATAGATAACATAAGGAATCTGATCACTAACAAGAGGAGTAGACACCACATGATCCTTGATGGGATTATTATTTATTGTCTAGTCTTAGTGTTCATCAAAGTCAGGTGGTGGTGGAACCGCTTATAACCCAATCCGTCCTCGTTGTTCCTTTCTCTCACTAATGTTGGACTATGTGTGAAGAACTAGTCCAACTATGCATTTTCTGTTTTAATGAATTTACTTCTACTTCTAGAACTGCCTTTTGCTTCTTAGTGTCTTCTAGGGAGTTTAGATAATACCTAATGTCATTAGCTTGGTTAAAAGGAACTACTTCGGTTTCCCTAAGCTGTTTAGTCAAAAGGTCTATCTTTTCTTTATAACTAGGCTCATTTTTTTAATACCCTACAAGGCTCGTGCACAGTTGCAAATCTTTTACTAAGTTATCATTATGATCTAATAACCTAGCAAAATTTTAATCTATGCTATTCCTAAAAGTATCACGATCAGAACAAGCATGATTATCAAAAATTTGGTCAGTAGTACTTACCTGAGTTGATTTAGAAGAGTTAGCCATCAACGCAGCATCAGATGGGTCTGGTTGTGGTGATTCTGTCTTTTCTGTCTCTAACGTGGTAGTCTCCTCTTTAGGCTTGTAGCTGACCTCGGTTGCAGTTGCTTCTTCACTATGTGACATCGCTATCTCAACTGCTAGATCTCCTTCACTAGCGGAATCATTGTCAATATCTTCTACACTTGCAATGTTTGATTCCCCTGGTGAGACAAACCTAAAGCTCCAATCCTGTCCTTCATCATCATGAGCAGTCAAGGCTTTTGGATCCTTGCTTGATGAAGTAGAATGGTAGCTTGCTTGTCTTGACGAGTGAAGGACGAGAACGCGTTCCCGTTACCCGTCCTCTTAGGCTTGACACATTCTCTTTTGAAGTGCCCCTTCTCTCCACAGTTGAAGCAGGTCACTTTGGTCTTGTCAAAGCCAAATGTGGTATCCTTAGTAGCTACAAGTCTGTCTGGTTTGTTTTACAAACTTCTTCGCCCTCCGGACAGCACTAGCTAAGGCCAACATTATGTCATCCTCTTAAGCTCCAATTCGTCCCCTGCTTGTAGTCCTCGTCTGCCAGATGGCAGTTTCCAATCTTCCCAGCAACAAGTTCATCATAGAATGAACCACTGCAACCAAAAGATCCATGTGTTCCGAGCTACTTCCACAGTCACATTACCGAGATTCTCGGTCTTCAGTTTAGTAGCACTGCTTCGGATCCAATATAGTGGGTATAGAAGGTCCCGACGTGTGATCCTGAAGGAGACGCATGTGAAGGACCCGATAAGCTAGACACAAATGCAGTCTGGAGAGGTGCTCCAGATGTCTTAGCTTGAGGTGTGGTGTTGTACAAGCCGGATTTTGATTGTGCGAAGACTTCTGAGCTCTGTACTTCATCCTAAGTGTCTCTTCTCGCAACTTAAGAATGAAATCATTAATATCCAGTTTTGCCAGCATTCCATCTGTCTCTGGTTAGACACGAATGAAGCCCACTTTTCAGGCAATCCGTCTGCAAAGTTAGTAAATTTCTCTTCCATGGTAGTAGCCACCCCATGTGTATGCAGTTCACTTATCGAATGGTAGAATCTATCTATAACGTCATCTAAACTCTCGTTTCCCATCGATGAGAAGTTGTCGAATTCCTTCTTTAACTCCTTAGCCTTGATTGCCTTCAATGAAGCATTCCCGTCATACCTCTTTTCTAGCTCATCCCAAGTTTCTTGGACTGCTTATTCTCTGAGTACTGGTGGAATATGTCTGTAGAAATAGACTGTGTAATCAATGCATAAACTCTTTTCTCTGCATTGTATTTAACTTTCTGCACGTCCGTCATCCTTCCTAACATTAGCTTAACTCCATCAGCTCCCACTGGTGTACTATATCCAATCTCGATGGCTTCCCCAGATTCGGATCCACTCCATTGAGGTAGATCTCAAAACGTTGTTTCCAGTGGGGAAACTCATCTAACGTCAAGAGCTTTGGTGGTTTATTATGATTACGCACCTCACTCTCATGCAACAGCAGGTTCTGTATCCTAGAGTCCTTCCCAGCAGTAAAGGCTGACTTGATCTTCCATGGTGAATAACTTTAAGTCTAATAAAACAAACTGTCACTGGTGCGACTGAAGGATGCGAATGGTCTAGTCATGCGTATGAACTCTGCGACTGGTTCAATCGTGCGGCTGAACTAAGGGATTGGCTCAGTGGTGCGAATGAATCTGATGCGTAGGAGCAATGCGAATGAACGGTTCAATCGTACGAATGGAGATGCGACTAGATCCAATCGTGCGTCTGGACTATGCGAATGAAGTCCAGTCATGCGAATGGACTCTCGTGCGGCTGAAGCTACTGTTGCGAAATTTTTAGGTTAAACATGTTTTAGCCGTAAAAATTCGATTTTCGCAAGGTCTAATCGCCTAAGTCCATAGAAACCAAACTTTGATGAGCAGGGAACGTCCAAGATCACTTTTGATACCAAAAATTGCGTTTTAATGCAAAAACACAATTTTTTATCAATCTTGATTGAATCACCCGTAATCAAGAGCCAATGCTCTGATACCACTTGTTAGGACCTGGTATTTGAACGAATACCTAGTGATTAGCGTGTAAACCAGATCAAATAGGCGGAATCCTATTTGATTGGCGATCCAATCAGTGAGAACACACGAAGAATCAATCAAGAATTGAATCTACGTTAGAAGTCGATTGGGAATCGATCTAATGTGTTCTGTGAACTTGAACAAACGAATTGGGAGGCTTCTGGATGGCTAGAGTACGTCTGGAATCGTAATAACGAATGCTCTCGTTTTTCCACGAATTGGGTTGTATTTATTGGTTAGTATTGTTCATTCGTGCGACTGAACCATTAGTATGGTTGAGTCGTGCGATTGAACCATGCGGTTGATTCATCCGCACGACTGAGTGTTCAGTCGTGCGACTTAGCCAATCTTATGTTACAATCATACAACTGATCCAGTCTCCTGGTTCAGTCGTGCGACTGAGTCATTCGTATGAAGTTATTCATGCGTATGGTCCATTCGCATGGGCTATTCGCATGGGCCATTCGCATGAGAACTTCATGTTGTTAAGTTTGAATGTATTAATTAATATAACATTATATGTAACAATTCAAACAACCACAAACCTAATTAACCAATTCAACGTCGACTCATTAATGAAATATTAAACATTATAAATAACAAATAAACAATATCATTTCATTAATCATTCCAAGCATTACCTCAGAATCAGACAAACAAGATCTATTACATTCATATCATGATCTAGGGACATACATGTATCAACATTTGGTTGTTTAGAAACCTAATCACCTAACTACATGTAAATGACTATCATAATCAAGGAATTAGCATACTAACCTCTTGATCAAATACTCTAGAAAGAACTCTAAAAAGATGAAAGAAAAATTGCAAAATAAGGTGAAAATGGAGGTAGATATGAATTTATGAGGCAATGAAGTCGGTATTTATCATGCAAAATTGAAGGGGAACAAGACAAAAGGCTGAAATACGTCAGCTTGTGTCATTTTTTTGACGAACACGGGGGCGTGCCTCCTTAGGCACGGGGCCGTGTTCAAGTGTTGAAGCTCGGCTTCAGTTTTTTGTTATTCCGTTTTTCAGTTTCGCGCGTTACGCAATTTTCCCGGTTAAGTTTTATCACTACCAAATCATCAGAAAACATACGAAAATAGTCCTAGAGTTAAATAACACAAGAAAAATTGAAAATTACATTTCCTAAGGTCCTACGGTTACACGATACGTTAAAAGCCGAGAATCTGAAAAAGCAAAATCAGGCTCTTTAACGCGCAACTGTGCACTTAGCATATCACGAAATGGTTTTAAAAGTGACCTCCACACATTTTGTGTGGAAGGTTCGGGATGGGATAGTGAGAAGTGCGGTTGCTTAATTCCGCAAGCTGCCGGTTAATGGAAATGAGTTCCTCGCTCATGTGTTGAACTTTTTGGATAAGTTCAGCTAAGCGTTGGGACGCAACGAGGTTCATTTCAGTCAATTGCTTGATTAGTTCATATAGCTTGAAGAAATATTCTTGAGTCGTTGGCTCTCGTGTTTCAGAACGCGGTTCTTCGCAAGATTCCAGTTGGAACTTCCGCGACTTGATTCTTTCATTTTTCAGATGTTTTTAAACAGGAGTGAGTGTGATGAAAGAATGGAACAAGTGTGGTATTTATATACAGGTCGTGGAAAGTGAAAACGGGGGCGTGCTTGGCTAGGCACGGCCCCATGATTGTCAGAATTCATCTTAAATTCGACCTGCAACATTCCAAGTCGTCAGCGGAGATCTTGGAAAAATTTCAGAGACACGGGGGTGTGCTTCATGAGGCACGGCCCCGTGTTTGTGCTTGTGAGATCCTAAAAATTGTCAAATAATCAAGGAAAACTTAGGTACAGGTGCCGTGTTTAAGTTTCGGGTTTTCGGCACGACCCTTTGTTGGACCAAAAGAACCAATGAGCCAGATCAGAAAAACTTTTAAGTCCCACAAGACATCACAACAACTGCTGAAGACTTGATCAGTTGTTTGACAAAGTCTGAAGATTAACAGCTAAAGACTAAAGTACTGAAGACTTCAATAGCTGAAGACCTAAGTCTGAAGATCAACAGCTGAAGACTAAAGTACTGAAGACTTCAATAGCTGAAGACCTAAGTCTGAAGATCAACAGCTGAAGACTAAAGTACTGAAGATCAACAGCTGAAGTACAAAGACTGAAGACAACATCTGAAGACAACTAATGTTCAAGAAGTCTAAGTACTGAAGCCTTCAGAGTTTGTCACAACAGCTGAAGAAGCATTCTTTAGTTGTTGTGATGGTTTCCTTTCAGTAGTTTTCTTTTCTTTTTCAGTACTTGTAAAACGACTGAAGAGCATGTTCTCCAGTCGTTGTTGTTTCAGTAGTTTCCTTTCAGTAGTTGTAGTGATAGTTAACACTTGGTATTTTTGTAAGAAGATGTCAGCTGTTTGACATCTTTAGTAGTTGTGTTAACTTTCAGTAGTTAAATAACAGTTAGATGTCATGTCAAGTGACATCAGCTGACGTCAGCTTCCCTTATAAAAGGAAAGATGACTAATTGTAACGGTGTGGAAGCCAGCCGAAGTGTGTATTGAATGAATATATTCCTTTGGCAGAAATTCTCTCTCTCTATAACAAACACTGTTTCATTGATAAATTTCGTGTGTTCTTGTTTAAATTTGTTAATTCGTGGGCACATTCCGCTGCAAATCCAATCTAATTGATCAAACTAGATGCTGAGATCCTAACACCCTTCCCCACAATTTAGCTTTTGTCAGGGCGGAGGTGTAGTTCCTCCGAGGGAATCTTGGTTGGTCCATCGTTATACGGTTCAAACGATGACCATTCACTTTGAAACTTAACCTTCGTGGTTATAAATTTCAATGGCTCCATTTAAAAACACGTTTCTGATTGTATAAGGTCCAGACCAACGTGATTTCAGCTTTCTAGGAAACAAACGTAAACAAGAGTTGTACAGTAAGACACGTTCTCCCACATGAAATTGTTTTGTGTTCTTTAATTAAGTGTCATGGAATTTCCTTGTCTTTTGTTTGTAAACCCTAGCGTTTTCATATGCTTGTTCCCTCAATTCCTCCAATTCATGAATTTGTAGAAATTGATTTTTCCCTGCTAGGCCTTGATCTAGGTTTGCTGCTTTAAATGCCAAAAAAGCCTTGTGCGCTAGTTCCACAAGTAGATGATACGACTTCTCATAGATTAGTTTGAACGGTGTTGTACTGATGGGAGTCTTAGAGGCTGTTCAAAAAGCCCATAATGTATCATCTAACTTTGTAAACCAGTCCTTGTGGTTTTGACCTACAGTTTTCTCAAGGATTTGTTTGATGCCTCTGTTAGTGACTTCGGCTTGCCCATTCGCTTGTGGATGGTAAGCAGTTGTAAAGCGATGGTGAACTCCATAACGTGCCATTGCTCGTTCGAGCTGGTTGTTACATAAATGAGTTCCTCGGTCACTAATTTGAGCTTTAGGGGCGCCAAAACAAGAGAATAGTTTTTTAAGGAATTTGACACATTTTTGGCATCATTATTCGGCAGGGCTTGAGCTTCAGCCTATTTTGAAACGTAATCAACTGCTACCAAGATGTAACCATTGCCAAATGACACCGGGAATGGCCCATGAAATCAATACCCTATATATCAAATATCTCACATCCTTGAACTGGTTTATGAGGCATCCCATCCCGTGTTGAGATATTGGTTGCTATTGACATGCATCACAGGTGTGTACTATGTTATGAGCATCTTTGAAGATCGTGGGCCAATAAAATCCAGAGTTAAATACTTCTTGGTTGTTAAGCTTGCTCCATGATGTCCTCCTGTGGGTCCTTCATGATAGTGCCTTAAAATTTGTTCTGCCTGTATTCCGTTATACCCATCTCGAATGAGTTGGTCTGCACCGATTCTGAACAGATACGGGTCCTCCCAATAGTAGTGTTTGATATCAGTAAAGAATTTCTTCTTTTTCTCATAAGTCCTTCCTTCGGGAAGAATTCTACTTGCTAAGTAATTTACAAAATCGGCGAACCAAGGATGTTCATCGATTGAGGATTGAATGTGCATAGGAATTCGTGAGGAAAATTGCCGTTTATTATGGCTTCCTCAGTTTGTGAAAGACTTGAATCCTCAAGACGCGAGACATGATCAGCCGCTAGATTTTCCGCTCCTTTCTTGTCACGAATTTCGATGTCAAATTTCTTGAAGTAGAAGAATCCAACGAATAAATCTTGGCTTTGCATCTTGTATGTTGAACAAATAACGAAGGGCTGCATGATCGGTGTAAACAATTGTTTTTGAAAGAATGAGATACAAGCGGAATTTGTCAAATGCGAAAACTACCGCAAGAAGTTTTTTTTGGTGGTGGTGTAGTTTTCTAGTGCATCGTTAAGGGTTTTGTTCGCCTAATGAATTGGGTGAAATTGCTTGTCTTTCCTTTGTCCTAATACGGCTCCTACCGTGAAATTGCTTGCGTCGCACATGAGTTCAAATGGTAGCGTCCAATCTGGGGAAACCATGATTGGAGCAGTTACCAGTCTATCCTTAAGCAATAAGAATACACTAATGCATTCATCCGAAAATATGAATTGCGCGTCTTTCTCGAGAAGTTGAGTCATTGGTTGAGCGATTTTTGAGAAATCTTTGATGAAACGACGGTAGAATCCTGCATGACCTAGGAAACTTCTGATATCTTTCATGGTTGTGGGATGTGGAAGTTTAGAAATAGTATCGACTTTGGCTTGATCGACTTCAAGCCCTGCTCGAGAGATTTTGTGTCCTAACACTATTCCTTCCGTAACCATGAAGTGGCACTTTTCCTAGTTTAAAACAAGTTAGAATCTTCACATCTAACCGGCATCTTTTCCAGATTTTCAAGACATCACTCAAATGAGTTTCCAAAGATGGAGAAATCATCCATGAAAACTTCCATTGAGTGTTCAATCATGTCATGAAAAAATGTACCATGCGTCTTTGAAATGTAGCAGGAGCATTACACAATCCAAAGGGCATTCGCCGATAAGCAAATGTGTCGTATGGACAGGTGAATGTTGTCTTCTCTTGATCTTCAGGAGCAATAGGGATTTGAAAATAACCTGAGAAACCATCCAGGAAACAATAGAACATTTTTCCACATAATCCTCAAGCATTTGGTCAAAGAAAAGAAGAGGGAAGTGATCTTTCCTTGAGGCGTCATTGAGTTTGTGATAGTCTATGCAGACTCTCTGTCTGGTAACCGTACGAGTGGGAATAAGCTCATTATTCTCGTTAGTAACAACAGTCATTCCTCCTATCTTTGGAACAACCTGGACGGGACTGACCCAAGGCAAATCAGAAATAGGGTAACTCAAACCGGCATCTAGCAGTTTGATTACTTCTTTCTTCACCACCTCTTGCAAACTCGGGTTTAAACGTCTTTGAGGTTGAATGACGGATTTGAATTTCTCCTCCATCAATATTTTATGAGTGCAAAGGGATGGATTAATTCCCTTGATGCCCATGATTTTCCATGCAATGCTCGTTTGTGTGCCTTTAGCACATTAAGCAACTTGTTCTTCACATCAATTGATAAGGCGGTTGAGATTATGATAGGAAGTTGAGATGTGTTTTCAAGAAAAGCATATTCGAGATGAGATGGAAGGTCTTTGAGCTCTAAATCTGGAGGGTCTTTTATAGATGGTTTGGCTTTAGGTTCTAGATCTTGCTCAATGATCTCAAATGCTTCTTCATGAAGTGTTGTTTGATCAAATTCAAGTTGTAGAATGATTTGGTTCTCATAGATGGGTTTGGTGATTTGGACTTCTATTAATTAAGTGTTGCAAGCTTCATTTTGAAGAGTTTTCTTCAAATAACGGCTTATGATCGAATCACAAGCATCAACGTAATAGAGTGAGTCATCATGATATTGTGGGTGTTTCATGGATTGGCCTATATCGAAAGTTACTTCTTCCTCGTCTACTCTAAGCATGAGTTTGCCTGTACAAATATCAATGAGAGCTCGAGCAATCGCTAAGAAAGGTCGACCTAGGATAAATGGAACAGTTTTGTCTTCATCCATGTCAATGATCACAAAATCAATGTGAAATATGAATTTGTCAATTTTAACTAAGAGATTTTCAACGATGCCCCTCGGATATTTGACAGAACGGTTAGCTAACTGGATGCTCATATGGGTAGGTCTAGGTTTACCTAAGTTTAATTTTTCAAAAACCGCATAAGGCATTAGGTTAATGCTTGCACCTAAATCAGCTAACGCATTACTAACAGAAAGATTTCCTATTAGGCAAGGTATGGTGAAACTTCGTGGATCAGTCATCTTTTGAGGTAGTTCGTTTTGAAGAACTGCAAAGCATTACTCATTCAAAACCATGTGTGATAACTCTTCCAGTTTCTTTTTGTTTGACAAGACACCTTTTAGAAACTTAGCGTAGTTCTGCATTTGTGCTAAGGCCTCCACCAAGGGCAGATTGATGTGGAGTTTCTTGAACAACCCAAGAAATTTTCCGTATTGTGCCTTCATTCTTTGTTTTCTCAACGACCTGGATATGGAGGTGGTGGAACATATGGAGGTGGTGGAACGTATTTCTTGACTGGTTCTTCAGTAACAATAGGTTGCTTTTGCTTATCACCTGCAGTACTTGGAGTTTTAGTTTCTACTTCTTCAAGGATGGGTTTAATGAGGGTGCATCACCTTGAGTGGTTTTACCACTCCTAGTGGTGATGGCTTTGACTTGAGCATTAGGGTTTGTCACAGTGTTGTTGGGCAAAGCTCCTTGAGGTCTTTCAGATAGCTGTTGTGCAATATGACCTACTTGGTGCTCTATGGTCTGCAATGATGCTTTGTTGCTTTTGATGTCAGCTTCGTTTCTTTAGACCCTCTCTCATTTCTTCGATCAGATTTCCGGATGTACTCATATATGGCTTGTGTGGTTAACAACAATTGCTGCAATAAGTCTTCCATTGATGTTGCTCCACGGTCTTGGTTGCTTGGGCCTTGTTATGATGATTTGTTTTTGGTAAGGTGGCCTTCGGTTGAATCCAGATGATTGTTAGTTGTTACGAGCATCTCTGTAATTTGAGTTGCTTCTCCAATTTGACTTGTTATATGAGTTGCGTGGGCCTCTTATGTAGTAAACATCTTCAACTACCATAATGCCTTGTGGGCATTCGTTGGTCTTGTGTGAACTTCCACATGTGTTGCATCGCGTTGGGGTTTTCTTTAGCTCGCTTTGCAATTGTTCGAATTTTTGGTTAGAGCTTCTAATGGGCTGAAATTAGGGTTTCAGAGTCTACTTGATGGATACCTTTAGAACTAGGTTTGGTCCTTAAGGGATTGTAGGCAAAGCTCTTCTTAGCTGCTCTTTCTAAGGCTTGGTATGCTTCTGTTGGTGTGACACATCCAAAATATCCTCCCACACTTCGGTCTACCGCTTGCTTCTGGGCTCCGCTGATTGCATCGTAAAAGGTTTGACACTGCAGCCACATATCCAGTCCATGATGTGGGCATCTCTGAAGGAGACTTTTATATCTCTCCCATGCTGTGTGTAACGATTCATCGTCGTCTTGGCGGAAACTTGTAATGCTGCTTCTTAGTTTGGCAGTGCGATCGGGTGGAAAGTATTTCAAAAGGAATTGCACTGCCATTTCCGCCCATGTGGTGATGGAACCAGGCGGAAATGAATCAAGCCAGTCGATGGCTCGGCCTCAAAGTGAAAATAGAAAAAGTCTTAGTCGAATGGTGTCGTCTGAACAGTTATTGATTTTGAAGGTAGCATAGATACGAAGGAATCATGAGATGTGAGCATTAGGATCTTCGTCTTGTAACCCATGGAACTGAACATAGTTTTTTACTAGTTGGATAATACTAGACTTAATCTCGAAATTGTTGGGCGCTATTGCTAGTCGGACAACACTGGACTCATAACCATCTGTTGATGGTGTAGCATAGTGTGTCATCTTCATTTCCTCGTCTTGGTTAGCCATGCCTTCTTCGGATGGTGTATCTTCCAAAATGTCTTCTTCAATGACTGGTGCTTCTTGTTGTGGTCTTTTGTGCAATCTTTGACGGAAAAGTCATTCGGGTTCCGAAAGAGGCAGAACAAGTTCAGAACTAGACGAGTCAGACATACACTAACTTAAAGAAACATAAACTAACTAAGGCTTAAAATGAAACATGCAAAAGTAACTAAACTAACTAAGGCAAACTACCTAAAAATAAAAATGAAGTTTAAACAAAAATATATTAACAAGTTATATACAAGAGAGTCAAAAATTTAGTTTGTCTTTCAAACTGGCGTGTGTCCCTGGCAACGGCACCAAAAACTTGATGGGGTGTGGATAGTATATATATTTTAATAAAGATTTATCTCACAGATTTAGTTTTAATTGGTTGTTACTAATACTAAACCACACACACAAAAGGCAAGTGTATTGGAAAGATTTTTAGGGTTTAACAACAATGATAAAAAAAAAGTAAACTAAGATTGGAAGCGTTTGGATTTAAAACCAGGGAATAAAAGTTATCATCCTAATTAGACTCCACTTATGTAACTGTGATGAATTGGTGGTATGATTTAAGGATATGGAATAGTGTCATCGTGTTAATGTTTATAATGATGAGTTGGCATGATTTCTCATCTATCCTGCTGGAGTAGTGACTAGGATCATGTTAGGTTGAGTTTTACTGCTTAGATCAAAGCCTTAGTAATGTAGGTAAATATTTTGTGACCTATTTAACATATGATTTCTGAAAACATAACTTAATGTTAAAAAGAGAGTTGATCAAGTTCCTTCCTAACATACCATTAATTTTAGAAAACCATAACAATTAATGAAGATTTCTCAAACTAATAAAAGGGAACCTGTAAATGATCTGAAAGTTAAAGTGATATGATTTCTAATAACCATTTCTAGTTCATTAGCCATGGATTTATTATGAAGACCGGTTTCGCAAATGAAAGTTAATCATACGGTTATTCAACTTTCTATGACAATCACAATCACAAACCATAATTTTATAACTTCTCACTCAAATATAGATGCTACCTATCAATAGTTTTCCCAAGACTACTATAACATTAACACAATATTTATCACACCATTAATTCATCACAAATTTCATAAGTTTCATCCAATTATGATGATCAAAAGAGTTTAGCTCATAATGAGCTTAAGCATAACAATAGATAACACAGTAGATAGATATGTAATCATCGGTGAAATGGAACAATCAAACCGATAATCCACGATGGATGACGTTTAGACGATCTCGAGCTTCTTCCAAGTGTTGTATGCACCTCCCGAGCCTCCAAATGACCTTGAAGTCTTGATTCTCGAGAGAGTTCTGCAGAGTAACTCTCCCACCAAAGCTTACCAAAAATGGGGAACTTAGGCTTCTATTTATAGGCTTTCTGGAGTGTTTAAGCACGGCCTCGTGCTAGTACAATGCTTACGAAAGTTGCTGGGCTCGTACATGTAGGTTGTGTTAGGCACGACCACATGCTAAATGGGGCACGACCCCGTGTTGGAGGTGTGGCACGACCCCATGCCTTATGGGGCACAACCTCGTGTCCACTTTTAGGGAATAGTACTTTTTGTCCCGTCAGATGTCCAAACATGGGGGTGTGTTAATTTAGCACGAGGGTGTGTTTCTGGTATAGCATGGGGGCATGCTTAAAGAGGCACGGCCCCATGCTTGGACTCCAAAGCTCAGATTACTTCAATTTCTTGCTAAATACGCTTCTTTTGTCCATCTTGTGCTTTTATACACCTGAAAACACACTTTTACGTTTTTAAGTATATTTTCATCATTTTAAGGAAGGTATTAAGGAATAATTAATGTGCTTGTGATAGGATTTTTATGTATAAATTGGAGCACATCATCTGCAGAAGATGTCTACACTCTATACAAATGGCCACTATTCTATGACACACAAGATATTGTCCAAGCTCTACAGTTCGAGCATGTTATACGACTTTGCTTTGCATTCCAGATACACATAGGAGTCACCAGAAAAGAAAAGTATAATAAATTTCAAGAACATGTTAAGAATGTTAGAAAATAGACTAAATGCAGTGACTTTAAAGGAAGATGTCTCAAGTTTATGAACAATAGATTGATCCACAACAGAGCCAAAAGCTTGCTCAAGAAGTACTAAAGATCCTAGAAGAAGGTGATGACCGTGAAGTTGAAACTAAGCTTCTGGTGCATGTGCAATTTGATAAATTCAGCCTGATTTGGTTTCAATATTGGAGCATTTGCATGCCACAAGAACAACAACAAAAGAGAGATAGAAGAACTTGGAGAAAAGCACTAGAGCAACAACAAAAGAAAGACAAAAGAACTTGGAGAAAAGCACTAGACAACAACAAAAGAGAGATAGAAGAACTTGGAGAAAATCACTAGAGAAAAAGCAAAGGACAGACAGAAGAACTTGGACATGCATGTCAGACAATAGGTAAACTAGGTCCAATGGGGAGTTTACTATTACATCATGTTCTATGTTTATGTTCTTAATTTAGAAAGTCTTTCATTTCTTACACATGTGCAATGTAATATTCAATGAAATAAGATATGCATTTGATGTTTACTTATCTTTGATTATTTCATATGTATGAACTTCATATATAGGTTTGGGGTTGTTGTACATAGTTCTTAGTCAATGATGATTGAGAAATGTGTTCAAATTGGTCGGGTGACTATTCATGCTAATGGACCATAGTCATATGATTGAGACATAAGATTGATTCAGTCGCACAACTGAATCTTCAGTCATGCATATGACTTAATCGCATGAGTCAGTCGTATGACTGAACTGACTCGGATTGTGTAAGAGTGAGATTCTTACTGAGAATCGAATATGATAATCAAGTCAATGATTGAGTGGCAGAAACAAACAATCAAAGAACATTCAAGCAAGAAAATTACTCATAAATGTTGTTTGTATTGATATATGAAAGTTGATAAGTTACAGAGAATAATTACAACAAAAAGTCTCTATCTATCAGCGGTCACCTCAGTACGAGGTTAACTATTCTATTTATAGGCAGGCAAAATGCCTTTACAAAATGACTAAACTACCCCTGATCTATTACATCAGAAACTAGTCTATGTCTTGATCCGCATCTCTGCTTGTTCATCCGCATTGACAAATGCGGATGAGATAATCTTGATCAGCATTTCTACTTGATCATCAACATTAGTAAGTTGGTCATCCGCATTGGTTAATGTGGATGAACAAATACTTGTGCGCATTTGCTTGGTCATCCGCATTTGTCAATGCGGATGATCAAAGTCTTGTCTGCATGTTCTTATGTTCTTCCGCATTAGTCAATGTGGAAGAGTAACTTGTTCTTCAGTATAAGTAAACACTTGTCTGCATCAGAGTTTTGTCTTCCGTATTAACTAATACGGAAGATAACACTTTTTATTTTTCTTGCAGATCTTCATCCGCATTTCATCTTGGACTTATGGGATTCCAACTGAGCAATCATCAAGTCACCCATTGAGTTGGTATGTATGATCCTTTCAGGGTGCAATAATACTCCCCCTAAGGATTATACAGCCTTGTTTTCCTCAATGTTTAGGAGGTGTTTGATGTTGTGAGTATTCAGCTGGGTCTTCAGGAGGTAGTATGAATGCAACTTTGGTGGGATCCAGGATAGCCTTGATCATGTTTACAAAATCAGTTGCTTCTGACATCCTGGTCTCTACTCATCACATGTAATTCATTCTGCTCATGTTGTAGATGGTTTCCATTGGTAACTTTTCAGTGAAATAGGTTCCCATATGGAGATTGTGGAAAGACCATCTTTATGAATCAATAAACTCCTCCCACATCCACTTCAAGCTTAACAATATTTCCAAGTTGCAGTGGTGTTTTCTTCTTCTTTCTTTTGTCTCTTTTAATATTTATTCTATCATAGGCCAGTTTCAACAACTTGATGCATTTCATAAAGAAGTGCATGTCTTGTTCACCAATTTTTTGTTTAATTCCATGAAGTGCCTGGTATAAATGTAGTGGATGTATGATTCATTAAGTAATCTTACTTCATATCCACTGAATAGTCTTATGTCAGCTCCTTTTCCTCCCCACTTCCTTTCTATCACCATCTCATAGGTTTTCTCATCATAGTACACATTTGAGATGGGAGTGGAAGAATGAGTACTAGATACCACTTTCCTCTTCAATGACTCAGTTGGCTTTACCTTCAACTCAGGGAATACAATTTCCTCTGCTTCCATCTTTTTCTTCTTATCCAGGGGAATGACAAAAGTTTTATCTTTTCTTAATCAAATTGTCTTTAATGAATTGAAGTTGTTTGTTCTTCTGAACATCTTAAGTATGTTCTCAAATTCATATCCCCTGAACATAGCTACATGATTGATCAGTTCAAGTTGAGCTAGCTCCTTCAAATCATGAATCTCAAGGGCATTTACTAGAGCTGAGTACTCAGTAAAGAATTGTACTAGCCCTGAGATTCTCTTTACCATGAACATGTTCCATGTGCTGTCATACTTCCAGGATATTATCTTTGATCTACCTTGCCCTTGGGAGTAGACACCCCTCTGATCAGTTCTGCAGTAGTAGTCCTTCTTGCAGCTTCAACTGAGATGGTTCTGCAAACCATTCAGGGTATTTGTGAGCACTGGGGCAAGTAGTTCTTGATCTTTTTGATTGAGTAGCATGTCTTCAGCTGACACTCTGCTTCTGGGTTTGGTCCTTGTCAATAATTCTTCTAGTTTCTTGAGTTTTTCTTTCTTTTAATTGATTAATTGAAGAGTTGTAGCCCTTAAAGAATTTGTCTTCATGTTGGCAATCCTTCTTTTTGTGAATCCCTGACTTGAGAGACATTCCTTCATTTCCTTATCAGACATGTTATAAGGATCAGGAAATAATGATTCATGGGATGAGGTTGATTTCTTCATTTGAGACAGCTTTTGTAGGGGACCCCTTCTTGGCAGTGGAATTTCATACCTTGTAGTTCATACCTTGTAGATTTCTTCAAGGATGAGTCTTTATGATTTGGAGTGTCCTTTGTCATTGTCTTCTCATATTCAATGTTTATTGTTGGATCAAGCAACAATTTCACTTTCTCTTCCTCCTCCTTCATTCTCTCATAAGTCATCCCAAATACTTCATGAGGATCATTGCCTTGATTGATTAAAAACATGGCTTTAATCATCAAGTCATCAGTTTGAGATTTGGTTACCATGTCTTCCATTGACTGTTCTTTTTTAATAGGACTTTCCATGAGAACATCCTTTTAACTTCATATTCATCAGCATTTCTCCTTCTTCTAAATAATTGCTCTAGCCAACTTTTTAACTGAGCTTCTGCCTGCTCATGATCTTCAAAAATTCAGCAATTGCTGCTAAACTTCTTGGGTCATCTTTTTGTTTCTTTGCTGGTTCTCTTCAGTTATTGGTCTCTTACCTTTAGCTTTTTCGGCCAATACTTCCTCTTTCGTGAGTAAGTTTGAAGTTGAGGGCTAGAGGTTTCAGTTTTGTTCTTCTAGTTCAGGGACCTTTTCAGGTGTACTTGGCTCTTGATCCTTCATTTTCCTTTTCTCATTTTCTTTCTGTTCAGTTTCAGTTTCTTCTTTCCTTTTTTTTCATATCTTTCTTTGAGTTCTTCCTTTGTTCTTCAGTTAAGAAAATAGCAGGATAATTGCAGAGTTAATTCCTTTTCCAAAGGCACTGGTGATTTGGGAATAAAGACAATAGGCTCTACCTCAGTTCTTTGATTGTTTATGAATTCCCAGAAATCATCATCAATGCTGAATTGTTCAGATGCAAAACTATCCAAAGCACTGAAGAGTTCTTCAAATTCACCTTTTTAGAGTCTGAATAACCAGTGTTTCAAGAATACACTACCATGTCTAGGCTCTGGTCTTTGATCTCAGTTTGACCTTCATCATCTACTTGTTCTTCATTCTGATCTATTACTTGGTTGTCATCATCATCACCTTTTCTTGTTTTCTATCTTATCATCATCCTTCACTTCAGTTCTTTTGATCATCATTCAAGCTCGGATATTCTTTTGTTCTTATTCTCAATTTCCTTTTCAAGTTTTGAGATGATATCAGCTTGTTCTTCTATGATGTTTTCTTGTTCCTCCATTGCAATAGTTTGTATTTCAAGAGTATCTACATGTCCACTCATTACTTCTCTAGTGTTTCAGTGCAGCTTTTAAATTCTCAATCCCTTTGTCTTGTTCTTTTCGTTTCAGCTACATATTCTCTTTAAGTTCTTTCAATTCACATTCTTTCTCTCATCGAGTTCAGGATTCTGTCATTGATGTTTCCTGCTCTCCTGTTTAAAGTTCTTTCCATCCTTTCCACTTTGAGTAACAACTTAGATATTAATTCATCTTTATCAGGCCTGTTGATGTTGGATTCAGCATAGCTCTCTGAAAGAGCAGCCTCAGAAGGTTCTTTCATAGCTTTGGTTTGATCATGATGATCCTCCTCATCAGAAGATGATTTGGATGATTTGGATCACTTGTTGATCCTTTTATTTCAGCAGGTGATCAAGTGATGATGGTAAAGGTTGGTAAGGAGAAATAGGTGATGGTGAGGTGATATTGGAGATTGATGATGTGGTGATATAGGTGCAGGTTGAGTGGTCATTGGTGGTGTTGGTTGTGGAGTTGATGATGGTTGAGGTAATGTTTGAAGAGATGGTTGTGTAGAAGGTTGTGGTATTTGTTGTGGTGATGGCATTGGTGATGGTATTGGGGATTGTATTGGAGATGGTATTGGGGATGGTATGGTGATGGTTTTTTAATTGTATTGGGGATGTATTGGGGATTGTATTGGAGATTGTTGGTGAGGTATTGGTGATGGTTGTGAGTTGGTTGAGCTATTGTTTGGAGGTGATTGTGCTTGACCTGCTTGATGTATTTGTTAAAGCATCCAAGGAAGAAGGGGTGAAGGGGCACCACTGTAAAAGTTCCTTGGGTCCTTCTTCTTGACGTAATTATAGGATCTTGCATCATAATGAGGAATGTTAAGCACAAGTCCTTCATTAACAATGTCATGAAATGATTCATTGATTAGACATTGAAGAATCTGGGTACATTAGAAACTTGTATCTCAACCCTTCTTGAATGTTGGAGATTAGGCCATTGTATACATATGCAGACATGTTAAAACGTCTGTTGGTGCAGAGAGCACAGATTGCAAAGATGTGAGGATTGAATGTCATTCCATCCTGTTTTCCTTTTAGACAGAAAATTTAGAACATATGAATTAGGAATCTCCAGGCAGATCCACTAATCCCTTGACTATCTGTTTTGCTTCATAACTCCTTTCATAACCAATTTCAGAGAAAAATGTGGTTATTTTCTCATCATCTAATTCAAGAGGATCATTTGCATTATCATTGAATTGCAAACATCTTCTAACTGACTCTTCTGTGATTCTCAGAGTGAGTTCACTCTTGATTCTCCCGGTTAGAATTTTCAGTCCATCCTCTTCAAACCACTTTAGCTGATTCCCAAAATGACCTGATGGGATTCTCATAGATTGTTGGTCTTACTGTCATGGCATATGCTACCCTTGTGGTAGATAAGAATCTTATCATATCTCTAAGACCTTCAGCTTCAGGCATATCAGGGTTTAGATACTACTGATGTTATAGAGCTTGCTCCATGTAAGGTTTGCCATGTAATCTACACAAGAGACATGTGTGTTAGTTAACAATTTTGACTTTAACTTTGCTTTGATTTGTTAATGTGACTTTGATTTGTTACACAATTTTCTTTTTCACTTTGCTCTGTTTTTGGCAGTAAACATGATTATCATGGTTTTCAATATCAGTTGAATTCCTATCAATTTATATGTTAATTGTGATCGAAAATGTGTATTACATACATTAATGAGTTTGATTTTGGTGTTCTTCAATAATTTTCTGGTTCATTGTTTGATTTAGGGTAACAGTCGAGACTTAGTTTTTGTTTCAAATCTGTTGAAGTTATACCTTATCTTCAAAACGACTGTGGTTCTGAATCGATGACAAGATGTTAAAGATGAAACACAGAAAATCTTTGAATGTTTGTGATGATGATGATGATGATTGATGGTGGTGTACTCTAGGTTTTCGCTCGTCTCACTATAAGTTCTCTTAAATTTGAAAAGTATTAAATCACCCGTTTGAATTCCTTTAAATAGTCAAATAATACAATTTGAGAAATTTTATAAGTTTACAAGCAAATATAGTCAACACTGTAGCAAATGCTGAAGGTTAATTTGTTTAATTTTGATCATTCGTATTTGTTGAATGTAGCAAATACGGAAGACAAACTTTTGACATTGACAGTCCGCATTTGAGTACTTTTGATCATCCGCATTTGTGACTGTAGCTAATGCGGAAGGTTTAATTTTTGACTGACTGTCCGCATTACTCTACTGTTACAAATGTGGAAGTTTTGTTTCTAAATTTATTCTATCCGCATTTGTTACTGTTGCAAATGCGGAAGTTTTGTTTCTAATTTTATTCTATCCGCATTTGTGTATGTGCAAATGCGGAAGTAAAACTTGAATTTTGGCCGTCCGCATTCGATTTGTAGTAATGCGGAAGAACATTGTAAAAATGCGGTTGAGTTGCTTTTTTACCATATCCGTATATGTACAGTAGCAAATGTGATAGAACAAAGTCCATTTGTGCAACTACAAATGCGGTTGACAAGTCAACACAGCACTGTAGCAAATGTGATAGAGACCTGTTCATACGCATTTGTTGACTGTATCAAATGCGGTAGAGTAAATTTCACATACACTTCACACACTAATGTGGTAGAGTAAAATCATTGTCCGCATTAGTTGCATTCAAAATTATTGTTACCTGCATTAGTTACATGCATGGGTTACCTTCACCCGCTTAACTAATGCACTTACCTGCATTACCTTTTGAACTTAATCAAAAGTTAATGTGATTGAATTGATTATTCATCTTGTGAAGAGGTGTCCTTGATTGATTTTTCTTATGAAGTTGGGTGTTGAAGTTGTCAATTCTTGCTTGGATTGACTTGTATGTCACAATTAATACAAATTTCCCGATTTTGACAGATCTTGACTTATCATGCTTCTAAGAATCTGCATAAGCTGAGATATAATGGTATGACTTATTGCAACACACCAACTAAAATTTTTTTTGTTTTGTTTTTCAATTGAGTTAATAAACAAAAATTTGGACTTACTCAATAATTTTAAATTACTCCCCCTAAAGTTTATGTCCCCATTTGGAGAGAAACTTTAAAGATTTAAGTTTTGAATATTATTTTGATTAATATTAATAAGGAAGAGAAAAATCTCTTTGTAGGGATCATATCAATCTTACATTACACATGTGCATCCTTTATGATTAAATGGACATGATTGGAACTTGAAGATTGAAGGTATGTTTGTCCTCTTAAACTCATACCTGGTTGATATTTTGATGCAAATGACTTTTATCATGTTTTGGTTATTTATTATTCAATGTGTACCTCACACACATAAGCATGAAATGATAAACCCTCCTTATACAATGCGTGGTAGAACTTTTTCACAACTTTTCTTACCAAGTTACTTAAGTCATGAAATCTCATTTTCACTGATCCTCATTGGGATTGTTTTAATTTGACCCATTTTCATGTTGATCCACATTGGGATTCTTTTTACTTCACTTTGGAAGGTGATCCATGATATGATTCTTTTGTTCATTCACTTGGAATGTATTACTTTGTTGATTCATCCAATTTTGGATGTGTTCCACATTGGGAATCTTTTGGATCATGACATCTGCACTATGTGCAAGTTTCATCAGGTCTTTGCTCAGCAAAACAAAGATGAAACATGATATGGTGAAAGAGATTCATAAAGTATCATTACCTGGTGTGTTTAGGCTACTACACACACATGCATTCAGATAAGCCAATACATACCTGTATTTGTGATGAGTGTTTCACAATTGAATATGTCTTTAATTCATCACTGCATGTATCTTTTCTTCCAAGTTGAGCCTACCAACATATTGGTAAGTCATTTCAGTCTTTTACATTTTGAAATTAAGCACAGTGAATGATATAACGACTGTAATTATATCATTTCCCAAAAATTTTTTTCTTCATACTTGATTTCTCTTTGTGGTTTTTCTGATGTTTTAAATTGTTTTTGGTTTTTCATAGTTTTACTCAAGGTTAATCATGCCAATTGACTGAACAGAAATTCAAACCTACTAGGTTCAAATGCCTTGGTAAACAAATCAGCTAATTGATTTTCTGTTGGTACTTGAATCAATTTGATTAAACCTTTTTCAGCACAGTCTCTCAAAAAATGATATCTAATTTCAATATGTTTTGTTTTTGAGTGCTGAACTGGATTATTAGTTATCAAAACAGCAGTTGTGTTGTCAATAGAAATTGGTGTATGCAAAAAGTTAAAACCATAATAAAGCATCCGGTTTTCAATCCAGAGAACTTGAGAGTAACATGCTGATGAAGCAATATACTCAGCTTCTGCTGTGGACACAACACAGTTGTCTGCTTCTTGCCAGGATACTAGTCTGGACCAAGAAATTGACAACCGCCAAAAGTGGGTTTTCTGTTTAAGTTGCATCCTCCATAATCACTGTCTGTGTAGGCATAGAGATTAAATTCTCCTTCCTTTGGATACCATAATCCAAGAGCTAGTTTGCCCTTGAGATATCTGAATATCCTCTTGACTGCATTCACATGTGATTCTTTTGGATCGGCTTGATATCTAACACACACACAAACACTAGACATAATGTCAGGCCTACTGGCTGTTAGATACATAAGTGAACCTATCATTGATCGATAGTGAGTTTGATCCACTGATTTGCCTTCAGGGTCAGGCCCAATCTTCACTTTAGTATCTACAGGAGTTCTGATAGACTGACAGTCAGCAAAGTGGAATTTCTTCAGCATGGTTTCTACATATTTTGATTGATTGATGAAGATTCCATCTGCTGTTTGCTGGGCTTGCACCCCTAGAAAGAATGTGAGTTCCCCCATAGCACTCATTTGGAACTTTGAATGCATAAGATCTTCAAATGCATATAATGTCATCCTTCTAGATCTAGACTAATAGTATGTCTTTTCCTCTTATTCTTCTGAAGAGAGTTTGATCACTTTCCTCTTTCATACCCATGTTCAAGAAGAAAGGATGATAGAGTCTCATACCACTTTCTTGGAGCTTGATGAAGACCATACAGAGCTTTGTCAAGCTTGTACACTCTGTGAGGGAAATCTGGATCTTCAAAGCCAGGTGGTTGACTTACATAGACTTCTTGAGCAATTTTTCCATACAAGAAGGCACACTTTACATCCATTTGATAATTAGTAAATTTCATGGATGCAGAATATGCAAGAAAGATTCTGATTGCTTCTAGTCTGCAACAGGTGCAAACACTTCGTCGTAGTCAATTCCTTCTTCCTGAGTGTATCCTGTGCCACTAGTCTTGCTTTATTTCTGATGACTATCCCTCTATCATCAGTCTTGTTCCTGTACAACCATCTGGTACCGATAGGGTATTGTCCTTCGGAAGATCTACCAGCTGTCATACTTCTTGTTTCTTGAATTGAAGCAATTCTTCCTGCATGCTTCAATCCAACTATTGTCTTGAAGCACCTCTTTGATGTTTTTGGGTATTGTTTGACATAGAAAGCAGGAGAACAACAGATGTTTGCAATACTGGACTTGCTTCTTGTCACCCTCTCATTAAGATCACCAATAATGGTTTCAACTGGATGATTCTTGTGTATTCTTGTGGTTAGGAATGGTGTCACCAGCAATAGTTACATCAAGATTGGAGACATTTAGTTATTATGGTCAGAGGCACAATCATCTTGTATTATTGTTGAATTATGAAGATTGTCAACTTCTGTTTCAGTAACTGCTACATCTTCAGCAGCTTGAGGTTGCTTGCATCATTTGAAGTACCTTGAGTTTCTTCTGGAGGAGAAGCCTGTTTTTGATTTCTGATATCATGTGACAAGTCATCTGAGTGAGATGGTACGAGGCTGGGACCTTCTTCAGAAGAAACACTAAGGTTTTGTGATAGATGTCTGGTGGGATGAGCTTGAAGAGGAACTTCTTCATTCATATGTTCATCAGATGTAGGGGAATCAATGGATAATTATCTCTTCTTTCTACAGTTGATGAAGTGTCACTTGAATGTATATTTCCTGCATCAGACAAGTGAAATTGGTCAAATGATTTAGTAAACGTGTCAATATCAAACAACCAATCAGGACCATTTGTATGATTTAGTAAACGTGTTCTTTGAATTGAACATTTGTAGATTCATCAATAATGTTCAGTCTAGGATTGAACACTCTATTAGCCTTTGAGACAGAAGAATAACCTACAAAAAATCCTTGATCAGACATAGATGAAAACTTTCCCAAATCATCACGGGTGTTTAATATTGAGACTGGACAACCAAATGATTTGAGGAATCCAATAAATGGTTCCCTATGAATTATCAGTTCATAAGGTGTCATGCTACTTTCTTTAACAATCAGAGTTCGATTTTGCACAAAGCACGATGTGTTAACTGCTTTTGCCCAGAAGGTGATTGGCAGTTTAGCATGAGCTAGCATCATTCTTGCTACTTCAATCAGTGTTCTATTTCACCTTTCAGCTACCCCATTTTGTTGAGAGTTTCTAGCTGCACTAAATTGATGAGTAATGACTTTGGTTGCACAAAAGAAACTCATATTTTCATTTTGAACTCTGTACCATTATCACTTCTTATTATTTTGACTTTGAGATCAAGTTGATTTTCAATTTTAGTGATAAATTCTTGAATGATTTGGGATGCTTCATTTTTATGAATTAGGAAGAACACCCATATGAATCGAGAAAAGTCATCAATGATCACTAAACAATATTGTTTCTTTCCCATACTCATTACATGAGTTGGTCCAAAAAGATCCATGTGAAGTAACTTCAATGGAGTATTGTTAGTGTTCACCAGCTTGGTTTTGTGAGACGATTTGTGTTGTTTTCCTTTGAGGCACGCCGAGCATTGATCAATAAAATTGAATTCTTTTTGAGGAAGACCAATTACATGGTTTCCTTTGACTAACTTGTTCATATTTTTAAAGTTAGTGTGCCCCAAACGTCTATGCCAAAGCTGTGACTCATCAAATGATGCTTTAGACAAAAGACATGTTTCTTCCTTAGGTGATGCAGAACAAAGGTTTAAGACATATGAAATATTCTTCCTCAGAGTCTTTAAGACAACCTATTATTCAGGAATCTGAAATCCAGGTTTCAGAATGTAACATGAGTGTCTGTAAAGTGAGTGGAATATTTTTTGTCGCAGATCTGAGACATGCTTAGCAGATTGAAATTCAGTTGTTCACAGTAATTCACTCTGTCAAAGCTCAGCATCCCATTTGTCACAAATCCTTCTCCTGTAATCCTACCACCTTCTGAATCTCCACCAAATGCCATAGTAGTTCCTTGTATGTACTTGAAATCATGAAGGAGGGAACGATCTCCAATCATGTGTCGGGAGCATCCACTGTCTACATACCATAGGCTATTAGACCTGTGTGAATAAACCTACAAACAAAAAGAACTAATTAGAATAAGGAACCCAAGCCATGATAGTCTTGGGTTTCCCGTTCCTATTCATGATAGTCACCTCCTCGTATTTCCCTCTGAGTAGTGATTTAGATGGAAGTGATTTGGGAGACTTTTGGTAATGAATTGGTCGAGTCATCTCATCAACATCTACTAAGGATTCAGATGAATAATGAAATCGTCGGTCTCTATTTCTAGGTAAAAGTTTAGCCCGAGTTTCATTATCAAAAGTTGGTTTTTGCTTAGGAAGGTCAAGTTTGTGTTTCATTGTGAGATGATTTCTTTGACCCTTCCTAAAATCCTTTGAGTTATTTCTGTCATTTGTTGATCTAGGTGTCCTATATTGAGTATTATGAAGATGAGTCTGACAGAATGCATCACAGTAGATGTTTTTTGAGATGGGCTTGTGTTGTGGAATTCTCAACCCCTTCTGATTAAAGTAACAATCAGATGTATTGTGATTGTTCATCTCACAGATTGAACAATACTTGTTGAAATAGCAATTTTTGGTGGAGTGATTGTTCATATCACAAATAGAACAATATTGATTGAAGAAGCATTTCTATGTCTTGTGATTGAACATGTCACAAATATCACAATACACTTGTTTGTTTCTTGAATCAGATTATTCTTTGTGACTCAACTGATACTTTCTTTTGATGAGTTACTTTCTTTTCTTTAGGTGATGAATCCAAATCAGCCCTTTTAGTATATTGTTTCACAATACTACTTTTGTTTAGTTGTCTGCGCTGTTTCTGTTTCTTCAACCTACTTCTCACCTCTTTCTCAAACTGGTCAACATATTCTTTGTTACCCATATCAAACCCAACTCCTTGCCTTAATTTTGATGATTGAGGGTCTGATGAAGTTTTATGTGTTGAACTCAGTTTTACAGTTGGTTTCTTTTTCAATGAAACCTTTTTAGATTTGCTTGAATTTTGTGGAGATACAATCTCATTATCAGAACTACTCTCAGCAGTGGGTTCCACTATTTTGACATATTTATTTTTTCCTTGTAAAACAGATGGTATGAATTTTATAAAAGGTACAATTTCATTTACAGGGCTTGATGGTTTCATGACATTCAATGTCTTGTCTGAGCATTCTTTGATTTTGATTGGGTGTCCTAACTTGATTTTATCCTTATTGGTTTCAAAATAAACATGAGGTTTGTTTTGAGGATTTGTCACTTGTTTCACTACTGATTTAGGTTGCATAGCTTCAGGTTCAATTGATTCAGAGAGTGATACAGAGTTGGGCATGGCAGTGTAATTGTCATTGTATGGTAGAGGACATGAATTATACCTAATTCCTGACATGTCTTTTGGATCCTTTTGTGAATCTAGCATTTCTTGCAGCTTGACTGAAGACATTTGAAACCTTTCAAGTTTCACTTCAGTCATAGATTGTTGAGCTTTAGCTTGAGCTAACTTTTCAGTAAGTAGCTCATTTTCAGCTGCAAGATTGTATTTCTCACCATGCAATTTTTCTATGTTAGAAATGAGAGATTAGATTTTGATTTCAAAACTTTTTAGTTCTCTTTTCATCATTTCTGACTTCACTTTTTCTTCTTTAATTTTATCTGCTAGTTTATGATTGTGTTCTCTACTCTTGTAATTCATTTATGCATTTCTCACTATAAAGGTTACTTTTTGCCTTAGTGGGCATTGAAGATGGTCCATCATTGATGTGAGCCATAAGAGCATGATCTAGAATTAAGGCTTGACTTCCTCAGCATACACATTCCAGTCACATATCCCATCTTGTTTGATCATAAGGGCACTGGCAGAAGGCTGACTGCTTGCATGGGCTTGATTACTCAGCTGTGGTTGATTTTGGTATGTTTGTTGATGATGAGAATGATAGTATTGCTCTGGTTTGATTGTTTGAGTGTTGAATTGGGCTGTGATGATGATTGACCAGAAGAGTTCCTTGAATGGTTGTTTCTTTTAGGAGCACTGCACTCTCTTGAGAAATGGCCAGTCGTGCCACAGTTGAAGCATTTTACCTTGGATTTGTCATATCCAAGTTTTGTGTTCTCATTCAAACTCAATTTTCTTCCTTTTCTGAAGAATTTCTTTGTTCTCATGGCAATCATTACCATTTGCCACTATAGATCCATCTCCTGAACATCATCAGGATCTATTTCTTCTAAATCTTCCTGTATTAGATGGGTAGAAGTGAGTCTTCCCCCAAGATATGCTTCAAAACTTGCAACAAAGGCATTATAAGTTGCCTTTTGCTCTTCTGATTTTAAGTCTTCTCGAGAGATTGGAAGAGCAGTGGAGACTTTTGGTGCTTGAGCTAAAGTTGAGGGGTGATTGAATGGTGGAGATGCAATGAACCCAGTATTGTTCATTTGATCTCTTGATGAGATGAAGTCATCTTCCTCTGTGATGAAAGCATTTTCAACAGAATGTGATTCTGAAGGGAATTTGTAGGCTTCAATCACTCTTGGCCCACTCAGATTTCTTTGCTATCAAGTTCCAAAGCTTCAATCTTTGCTATCATAATGTCTAGAGTTGTACTCTCAGATCAAAAGTATTTTTCAGAATTGTGACATCTTGCTTCCAGCTTTCACGTAGACTATGAACATTTTCTTGTTAAGTTCTTTACTGTAGTATGAACACCCATAATTTCCAAGTCATTAACCAATTGTACAAATCTGTGCAGTTGTTTTGATATGGATTCTCCTTTGGTGTGATGGAAGGTTTCATACTGATTGACCAGCTTGTCTTTGTTAATTTCAGCAACTTCACTACTACCTTCACACATAATTTTGAGTGCATCCCAAACAGCTTTAGCAGTTCCATATTTTTCCAATCTTTTCAGCACATCCATTTTGAGTGCTTGAGTCAAAATGGAGGATGCTTTGAGATTAATTTTGATTTTCTTATAGTCATCTTCATCCAGAGTTCAGTCTTCAATTGGTATTCTAGCAGTCTTGTACAGTGCAGCTTGAGCTGTTGATAGAGTAACAGGAATATGTGGACCCTTACATATTGAGATCCAAAAGTCAGGATCTACACCTATGATATAATTTCTAAACCGTATTCTCCATTGTTTAAACTTAGATTTGCGTTTAAGCATGGGAGGTTTAGGTGTATGACCTAATTTAGAGTAACTGTTAGAATCCATGTAGATTTGTGTATGTATAGATTTAGTTGATTTTAAGATTGATTATGTTTGATGAGTCCAACTTGTTCAAGCAGTTCTGTTGAGGTTCAGAATGAGTGTTCTTGCTGTTTGACAGGAGTATTTTTGCTGTTTGCTAAGTAGAGATGATAATATCTACTACAAGCAACTTGATTATCAGATCAATCGAGTTCTATTCAGTCTGTGCGCATATTTGAAAGAGAATCGAGAGCCAAAGCTCTGATACCAATTGACTGGGATTGTGTAAGAGTGATATTCTTACTGAGAATCGAATATGATAATCAAGTCAATGATTGAGTGGCGGAAATAAACAATCAAAGAACATTCAAGCAAGAAAATTACTCATAAATGCTGTTTGTATTGATATATGAAAGTTGATAAGTTACACAGTATAATTACAACAAAAATTCTCTATCTATCAGCAGTCACCTCAGTACAAGGTTAACTATTCTATTTATAGGCACACAAGATGCCTTTACAAAATGACTAAACTACCCCTGATCTATTACATCAGAAACTAGTCTAAGTCTTGATCCGCACCTCTGCTTGTTCATCTGTATTGACAAATGCGGATGAGATAATCTTCATCAGCATTTCTACTTGATCATCAGCATTAGTAAGTTGGTCATCCGCATTGGTTAATGCGGATGAACAAATACTTGTGCGCATTTGGTTGGTCATCCGCATTTGTCAATGCGGATGATCAAAGTCTTGTCCGCATCTTCTTATGTTCTTCCGCATTAGTCAATGTGGAAGAGTAACTTGTTCTTCAACATAAGTATTGTCTTCCACATTAGTTAATGCGGAAGAGTAAACACTTGTGTGCATCAGAGTTTTGTCTTCCGCATTAACTAATATGGAACATAACACTAGTTATTTTTCTTGAAGATCTTCATCCGCATTTCATCTTGGACTTATGGGATTGCAGCTGAGCAATCATCAAGTCACCCATTGAGTTGGCATGTATGATCCTTTCAGGGTGCAACATGAACCATGCTAATGGTTTAGTTGTAAGAATGGCAGCTGCAAACTTATAAATACCACTTAATTCATGGAAAAACATAACACTTTGAGAGATACATCGAATATACATAAACCCTAGCTATCCAAAGCATCCTAAATAACCAATCAAACTTCATAGATCCATCTTGATCGATTCCTACTCATTCTTAACGTTTAGTTCATTGTTATATCGATCGGGTTATTGTTCTCACGGATTGGATCACCAATCAAATAGGATTCCCCACTATTTGATCTGGTTTCATGCAGAATCCATTAGTACTCCGTACATACACGATCCTAAAAAGTACTCTACCCATGCCCTCTGATTTTAAAACATTGAAAGATCATCCACATGATAACATCACAGGATCTATCACTGATGTAGTTCGAACACGGAGTCAATCTAGATTGATTAATGTTTTTTATTCTCTTGTTTTATATCCCAAATCAATCCATAAATGTTCATGCGGCTTTTGAAGATCCTTCCTGGGTTAAATCGATGCAATTAGAGCTGCAATAGTTCCGGAAACTCAATGTGTGCACTCTGGTCGACCTTCCACCAAACACATGGCCAATTGGAACAAAATATGTGTACAAGAACAAACCCGATGACCGTGGCATTATGGTACAAACAAGTCTCGATTGGTTGTCTAGGGATTTTCTCAAGAAGATAGGATTGACTATACCGATGTTTTTGCAAGCAGTTCAAAGTCTATCAGATGGATGTCAAATGTGCATTTCTTTATGGAACATTGATGAGGAGATTTATGTGTGTCAACCACCAGGTTTTGAGGATCTTGACTTTCCTCAAAAAGTTTACAAACTTGATAAGTCTCTTTATGGTCTTCATCATACTTCTTGAATCTAGTATGAGAGACTAACTCAGTATCTCTTAAGAAATGTTTTTTTCTCGTGGCACCATTGATATGACCTTATTCAAGAGCGAAGTGGATTGTGAAATGCTGATTTTCCAAGTTTATGTTGATGATATTATCTTCGACTCCACCAATCCACAATTGTGTCGGGAGTTCGAGGAGGTGATGCATAGTTGCTTCAAAATAAGTATAATGGGCGAGATGTGCTTTTTCCTTGGGCTGCTGGTCAAACCAAAAGCCAGAGGGAATTCTCATACACCAGGAAAAGTATGTTAATGAAATATTAAAGAAATCAAGATGGATGAAGCCTCTCCTGAAATGACTCCATTTACTGCTCAAACATGCCTCACAGCTGACGAAAATGGGAGACCTATTGATCCTCATCTCTATATATCTATAATCGGTTCCCTTATGTATTTACAGCAAGTCGTCTCGACATCACCTTTGCTGTAGGATATTGTGCTCGATATCAATATGCCCCAAAAGAGTCATATGAAAAGGTTGTAAAACAAATCGTTCATTATCTTAAAGGCTCTTCTCGTTTACGTCTTTCGTATCCTTATGGTTGGAATTTTGACTTACATGCCTATTCTGATAGTGATTCTAATGGTTACAGGTTAAATAGAAAATAGGTGACCAGAGGATGTCAATACTTGGGAAATTGTGTGGTTTCATGGCAAAGCAAGAAACAACTACAGTTTCTCTCTCTATTGGAGAAGCAGAATACATCGCTGCCTCTAGTTGTTCACAAGTACTCTGGATCCAACACCAGATTATTGACTATGGGATAAACTTTCTCCATATACTATTGTTTTGTGACAACGAAGCAGCCATTAGGATCACCAAGAATCATATTCATCATTCCCGAGCCAAGCACATTGAGACACTCATTCATGCAATCCGTGATGCTCAGGAAAAGGGTATTATTGATATTATTCCCGTTGACACCAAAAATCAAAAAGAAGATCTTTTCACTAAAACATTTTATAAACCTCGCTTTTATGAATTGATCTCTATGTTAAGTTTAATATCATTTTATAACTCATTTTCTTTAATCCTATGTTCTATACAAATTGTTTATTTTTCTCCTTTTATTTTCTTTCTTTTTTTTTGTTTGTTTAGTCCGCTCGTTCATTCTTCATCATTTTTCACTTATATATATATATACATATATATATATATATATATATATAATATATATATATATATATATATATATATATATATATATATCTATATATATATATTTATAGTGATATAAGGTCATGTAAAAAATTTCCTTATCTTTTTTAAGTGTAGAAACTTCAAGGAGAATATTTTTTAAATATCTTTTTGTTTTCCTTTGTAGAATAAAATGAGAAGCTTGGATAATGTAAAGGAGGTTAACAGTATTGTGTGGGATACCTTTCATAGGTTCAGCCAGGAATCAAAGTAAATAGTTATCTTGTTGCTGAATTAATATGACAAGAACCTTGATGACTAAAATAATCCTCTTTACATCTTTGGCCTTCACAAAGTTTCAAGTCCTTATAAAAAAGGATTGAGAACGTCATACCTCTGTTTTGAGTTTTTCCTTATCTAAAGTATTTTTGGGTCAAATCATTCCTATCTATCTCAAAAAGCTATATGCTTTTTCATCTTTGCATATAAGATGCTCCCTGCTGTATTCTATCTTGTGCTTATCTCCTTTGCTATGTGTGAACATTGACCCGGAATGATGATCTCCTTTGTTGTATGATAGTACTGACCTGGAGCTCTCATCGGCACAATTTGATAATATTCTCTCTAATACGTAAGTATAGACCTGAAGTTATCATCTGCAAAACTCATTGATCATCTCCTCTATTATACGTAATTATAGACCTGGAGCTCTTATCATTTGATGTCTATAAGGGCATTGCTTTTTTTGAAATAAGACCTTTGTTGCTTCTCAGAGGAAGATTCATGCAAAGCGTGTCATTTGTTCAATACATCATGAGGATAGGATAAGATTCTTTTCCAAATGTCTGTGGGGATTGGGTCATTCAAAGTTTTCTTTGAACAAAACCCAAAACATAAAAACAATAGCTGCTATGCATCTGTTGAAATAAAGAAGGCATGGACTTAAAAAGAACAAGCATATAAGCAATCCTTCCAAACTTTGATTCACTAGAAGATCTTTTCAGCTTCTCGTTCATACCCTTTTATATTGTTCAAATTTTGATATAAAACTTTTAATCGTGAACAATGGTAAGATCTTGTGGGGCAATTTTCTTTTTTAATTTTGTTTACTGTTTTTTTTATTTCTTTATTTCCTTTTCTTTTATTTTAATTTTTTTTATTTTATTATTATTATTATTATTAATTTATTAATTTATTTTCTCTTTTTATTCTGTTTTATCTTTTTTGGAAGTAAAGGGAATTAAAATGAAACTTTTTAAGTTTTTTACAGCGAAATTTTACTTTCGCTAATAGTTTTGCAGGGCGAAATTGTAGTTTCGACCGGTTCTTTTGCACCGTGCAAAGTCAATTTCGACCAGAGTTTCGCGCGACGAAATTGTAGCTTCGCCTTGCGAAACTACAGTTTCACTCGCTGCGAACTATTAGCTATATAACTCAATTTGTGAAATTACTTTCTCATTTTCGCACATTCGAAGGTTTAGGCGTTTTAGGGTTAATGGAGTGCGTCCGTGTGCGATTTTGATTTTCGGTGTTTTTGATTCTTGATTGACCATCGTATCTTGTTCGTAATGAGTTTAGAACTCAGTACTATAAATTAATCATTGTTTAATTGCAACATTGTGAGTCTATTCGATTGAGACTCTTCGGTACCTTCGCATTCTAACTACGAAAGTACCGATAATCCAGCAAAACTAAACGAAAGTTCATGGTTTTTTCAGCAAAATTGTGGTGTTATGTTGTCCGAGCGAACTTAACAGTTTAGTTGGGTAAACTTCAGTTTTGTTGTGCCAAAACTATACTATCGGCCAGTCAATCTACTTCACTGTCCTGCCGAAACTAATGAATAATTGCTGACGAAACTCTACTTTCGCTTGCCAAAACTAAAATTTATCTTGCGAAATTATACTTTCAGCCAGCCAAATTATTTTGGTTTTTGATTAACTTTATTCATTTTCTTATTTTTCTTTAATATTATTATTTAATATACTATTCTAATGAGTTTCATTTGTTTTTCAGATTAAATGGCGAATCTAAAATTTGACAAGAGGAACAACATAACTATCATATTCGATGACACTCACCCCAAAGCAGCTGGATTTCGAGATTGCATCTCATGGCTACAGAGATCTCTTATTTCCTACGCCATATCTCACTATACCACTGTTTATGATTTTCACATTAGAGATTTCTGGAGAACAACTGAGTATGATACTAGAGCCAACACACAGAGGATTATAGCCAAAGTCATGGAGAATGAGGTGATCATTACAGTAGAGATAGTTTCAAGGGTTCTAAGATTAGACAAAGATACTAGAGACGATGTTCTCTGTTAGATTTGGAGGTGTTTGAGGCATTCAGGCTGATGGGATATGAGGGACCATCTTTTGGCACTAGAAAGGAAATCAAGATGTCCTTCCTCTCCAAGGAATGGAGATACATAGCTCATGTCTTCATTATGAGCTTAGATCACCGTAATGGTGGATCAGATGGGCTTAATATAGATTGGGCAAAAGCAATAGTGTTATGCTGCAGGGGAGAGAAGGCAAACATTGCAAAACTGATTTTTGGTGTATGGCAGAGAATGTGATGGCATCTAAGAAGGATGAATGGTTGCTCTAATTTTGATTTTACAGATGATTTTTGATGATCTTATTCCAAACTTACCAAGACACGGGGAGGTCAAGAGGCTGGTACAAATGAACACTCGTATCTTTGTAGACCGTTGAGCCATACGTCATGATTTTAGTGGCAAAATTACTCTTCTCTGGAAAACATGTATCCACCGGAACGATGGAGTTATATGAGGAGGGTTGATGAATCTGAAAACAAAAGGGCGGAGTAGACAAGAGTGAAACATGCTGATGAGATTAAAAAGAGAAAAAGAATTCTAAAAGAAAAAGATTATGACTTTGAGGAGGAGGAGTATGAAATGGCTGAGGAAGTAAGGGTCGAGAAAGAAAGGAGATCAAAGAAAAAGCTGACATCGGAGAGACTCAGAGAAGGACTAGACAGAAACACCAATCATTTACTGAGACCTCAAGGAGAGAGGAAAGAGCCGGATTAGATAAGGATGTGATAAGAAACCTCAACACCTCTCTAGACAATGAGTTAAGCATGATTAAGACAAAACTTACTAATCAAGAGATGAGGGAAAGGCAAAAGGATGAAGTGATTGAAGGAATGAAAAGGATGTTGGTGGACCAAAGTAAGTTGATAAAGAGATTGTTTGAAGAAATGAATGAAATGAAAGTTGCTGTCAGCCTGCCTAATCAACTAACTCAACCTCAATTAGATGATTTAACTACTACTTCCAAATACCCATTCTTAAATGTGGGCACATCCTCCAGGGCAGGAGAGGGCACATCTAGTGCAGCAACTCAAGAAGTGGGAGGATCTAGTGTAAGGAAGGAGATTGAAAATATGGATATTTTGAGGAGATATTTGAAGCTGGGTTTGTTAACATAGGATTCGACATTGATAAAGATTTGGTTGGTGAGGAGGTAGTGAGAGAGAAATCTATTGAAAATGATGTTGAGAAGGGGAAGGGGCTAATTGATGAAGAAGATGATGATGAGCAACTGGTTGATTATGATTTGGAACCAGAATACTATGAGGTAGATGAGAGTCCCCTAACCTATGTTGTGAAGAAGGGATACAAGGATAGAGACGTGTTTGAGATAGCCAAAGATGAATGGCTTGTCAAGGAGAAAGGGCCTAAAGAACTGACTCCCCTCTTCCAAAATATGGAAAGGTTAAGCAAGAAGGAAGCAGACAAGAGGATTATCAGTTGGGGTTATAACCTGGCCTCAAAATGTTTATGATCAAGATGAGAGGGGGATGAATAACTTATATGCACAAGAGGAAGGCTTTCAAGACCTTATCCAAATGGGATCTGAGGAGGATGGAAGTTTACCATTACTGAATGCTCATCTAAGTGAAAGAGCCTCGTTGCTTGAGAAGGAGATAAAGAATGGACTGAATGACAACTTTAAGTCATTCAGATTTATGAAGGCTGAGAGAAGAAGATCCAAGAAGGATAAAGATTAGGCAACAAGAAAGGGAAAGATTGTGCTGAGGGTGAATGCCCCAAAGACAGTGAATAGGATTAGACTGGCAGATCCCCTCCGTCGGAAACTACAAAACTTTAAGAAGTGGTTCTACAATAACAATACGGGGGAGGCGGTGAACATCGTAAAGAATGGGGATGAGCTTAGAGTGTTTGATCCTATGGAGAAGTTTAGTTTCTGTGATGAAGACTTGCTAGTTCTTTGCGAGAATCATATTAAAGCGGGTGCAGGAGATGAGACGAGAAAGGAAGCCAGTCTGTTTACGACTACAGCCAATAAAGTAAGAGGAGTGAGAGCAGAAATGAGAATGTAAGAGCTATGTATGATTTACACTTGGAGGTTCAGGATTTGGCTAGACTTTTTGAGCAAGCTAGTGCTCATCCCCAAGGAGCTAATGAAGCTGGAGGTGACCAGAGTCAATCATTTGCTAAAGCTCCTAAGGAGGTTGCTGTAGAAGCTGCAGAGGACATATCAGGGGCAGCGGGGGAGACTGGAGCTGACCATGGAGAATCTATGTCTGAAGCCCGCGGGAAAGAAGCTGCATGAACAGATATAGATACATCAGAAGCAGCGAAAGAGACTAGAGTAGACGAGTCAAATCAAGGCAATTGAAGGTGGGGAGATCCAACCTAGGGGGAGTATTGAAGATCAAGTATAGGTTGCACTCACCTTAGTTTAGTTTAGATTATGTTTATATTACTTTGTAATTGGTTTAATGTTAGTTACTTTTGAATTTAGTTCATTTTGTCTAGTTTTGTGTTATGATCTCAGCCCTTGATTTAATCGATTGAACAGATATAGCAGCGGAATAGCTCAGAATTAGACAAATTCAAACAAGACAATTGATATAAAGATAAAAGAATTTTGTTATAGAGAGAGAAATATCCGACAAAAGGAATATTGCATTAAGATTGTCGGCCTCAAAGGCACGATTACAGGTGAGTCATCTTCCTTATAAAGGAAAGAATGACGTAGGCTGATGTCACCTGAAAGTGACATGTAACCGTTTTATAACTACTGATGTTTAACAACTACTGAAGATGTCAACAACTGACATCTTCTTACAAATGTTCCTAAGTGTTAAACATCTTATTTACAACTACTGAAAAACATAAAACTACTGAACTACAACAACTGAAGAACAACCTCTTCAGTTGTTTACAAGTACTGAAAAGAAAAATAAACAAACTACTGAAAGGAAAAGAAAACTACTGAAGAAGAAAAACCATCACAACAACTGAAGAAGCCCTCTTCAGCTGTTGTCATCAGCTGTTAACATCAGCTGATGTCTTCAGTACTTGAACATCAGACTTTGTCTTTCAGCTGTTGATCTTCAGTCTTTGTCTTCAGTACTTGTTGAAGTCTTCAGACTTTAGATCTTCAGCTGTTGTCTCAGTCTTTGTCTTCAGTACTTCAGACGTACTTCAGCAGTTGTATTCTTCAGACTTTGTAGAACAGCTGATCAGGTCTTCTTCAGCTGTTGTGATGTCTTGTGGGACTTAGAGGTTTCTCTGATCAGGCTCATTGGTTCTTTTGGTCCAACAAACTCCCCCTGAACCAATGCAGCCAAAACCTCTAAGTTATTGACGAGTCCCACTTATTTTGGCAGATAGATTGGTCTCTTTATCCTCTTGATCAGATGAGAAGTGACCCTTTTTCAGCACCGGCCTGGGAAGAAGTCTCTGATGATCTGTTTGGCATGATATGGTTGGGAGCTCTGTATTGGGGACTTGGACACCGAGCTGTTGCCCCAACCATGAGATCTACTTCCCGTGTATCAGCCTATATGATTCCCTGGTGTAAGCCCTAAAAACATGATTTGCTCATCCATTGTCAGCACCTCGGGCACACCATCAAATAATCCTTCTCGGCCATACACTTCAGATATGTACTTGGCCTGTTTTCCATTCTTGAGCTCAACCGTGGTTATTTGTCTATAAGCAAACTCATCTGGATGAGTTCCTTCTAAGAGCAGGTTGAGCTCTTCTTGTTTGAAGTTTTCAAGTCGTTTGTAAACCAATCCTTCTTTATAATTTTGTTCTCTAACATCTTTTGAGGTGGTTGTTTGGCTTCATAGGCTTTCTTGAACTCTTCAACAATTTCCCAAGGGGACACTACAAGCACCACAGTGATGTCTTCGTCGACAACTCTCTTCACTTGGCCCTTGTATCTTGAAGGAATTTCTTTCTTGACAATCCGGTGTGCCACCCTAGGATCAGGCCATATCCTTACTCTTTCCCTTTGGTATTGAAAGGTATTAGCAAGGGTGTACAATCTTAATACTTCTTTCTTCATGCTGATCATTGAAGAGGATGTAGCATATGCTTTGTCAATGCTTTTCAGCATTTCCTCATCATGTTTTTGCATCTGTTCCTCTTCAATCTTTATCATTACATCATGCATTTGAGAAGCAGGAGTGATGGACATTGGTTTAGCCTTAGGCAAAGTAATGACTGCAGAGAGTGGCAGTCTGTCTTCATCCTCCTCTTCATCTTCATCAGGCCTCAGTACCTTTCTTTTCTTTTGGCTAGGTACATCACTGGCAATGGGTTTTAGGGGTAAAGGATTTGGTTTTGTGGGTTGGATGGTTGGTTTAGAGGGTAAAGGAGTTGTTTTAGTGGGTTGTGGAGATAGTGATTTTGAGGATTGAGGCTTTTCAGACTGTTTTAGCATTTTGGCTGTAAGGGAGGCTTTGGTAAATTTTGTCAGTTCTTTTCGATTCCCAACCCCAGCTTCATTCAATACCTCAATCACTAAACCTTTGGAGTATTCTTCAGACGACAAATCTTGGTGGTTATTGCCAAGATGTTGTCCCTGGTCCAGGCCCTTATTTCCATTAGAGATCTTCCCAAGTATTTAGCTATAAATCTGATCATTATCTCCAGCCTTTCTCTTTCTAAGGCATCATAGCTAGCCCATCTTGAATTGATCTCCTCTGTTTCCATCCTTCTGATCTCGGAGTCTAGTTGTTTGATGTCAAAACCCTGCCTATACAACTGCTCAATGATTTTATCCATTGAACGGTTATGGTTGGCGTCAGCTTCTTTCACCATATCCTTCAGCTCCTTCTCCTTCTCAGACTCTCCTTTTCTCTTTTGATATGTGACATGAAAGTCTTTTTGACTTTCATTCACTTCAGCTCCCTTCACACTCTCCTTCTCCTTCTCATTTACAACCTCAGATTCTTTCGCCTTCTCCCCATCTATCCTCTTCCTTTTTCCTTTAACTACTGACTCTCCCCCTTTTTGGTTGCATTGGGTGCAAGGGTTTGAGCAGTAGAAAGGGATTAGTCACCAACTCCTCCACCAAGGTTGTATTATTGTAGGAAGCCTCTCATCAATGGCTTTGATCACTATATCTGTGATCATGGGAGTGATGAGAGGTAGGGATTTTTGAAGGGTAGCAACTGATTGATCAGGATGGTTCTGTTCCTGAGAATCAGTGCCGAAAGCAGAGGCTGGTGGCTTGGAAGTATATACTGGCTCAGTGTGTAGGGGACCTTCAGAAGAAGGTGCCATCTGTGGGTGTATTGTGGTGGCAGATGGACTTGCATCCTGAGACATCTTGGCCAGCAGCTCTTTGAGTCTGCTAACCTCATCCTCTAGAATGGTGTTTTGAGCAACTACATCATAGAAGAAGCTCAGGTCATCATCAGTTGATACTGAATCACCTGACCTCCTGACAAGTCAGAATGAACATGCCTTGAGTGTAGATCAATTATAGCATGTGCCCCTTGTTCTCGGTTCTGGGGACTTCCAGCCTCAGGACTATGTCCTTCATCAGCTGTTGCCGCTGGTGAGGACTTAGAGATGTTACCAACTGCATCCTGGTCATTTGCTGAGTCAGGAGCAGTGGCAGCCTCACCAGAAGTTCGCACCTCCTTATCTACACTAGAAGATGGAACATGATAACCCCTGTGCTGTGGGTTGACAGAAGCATTGTGATCCTCCCCCTCAGGTGTTGAGGTTATCCCAGTAGTAATTGGTGTCTGGGTGGGGGGTGAGGAATGCAACTGCGTCAGCACTTTTGCAACAATGATAGTAGGGCTTTGAGGGGCGGTTGCATCAGGAGAGTTGTGGAAGCAGTGTGCACCGGGACAAGTGGTGCTCTTCAATGGTAATCCCCTCAAGTGAGGAGGATCCCAGCATTGTGGCTTCCCTTTGAGTGGTTGCTTCAGGTTCCTTTTGAGAGGAAACCTGAGCGGCTTCAGTTGGTGGAGTCACAGTCTCTACTGGGGGGTTATTTCCAGCAGAGATAACCTGCGTGGTGCAGCAGGAGCATCCACAGGGGACTCATTCCCTGAGTAGCTTTCTTAGGCTTCTTCTTTGTGGGTTTGGAGGGGACTTTGGATGTGGAGGTGGAGGCTGTGGGTTCCAGCTGCGTGGGTTTGCGCAGCTTGGCAGCCTGTTTGAGAGTTTGGTCAGTGTTGTGTCGGGAGTATACCTCCGGCAATACAGCCAAAGCAGGGACTCCCAGACCAACTAGTCCCTCAGCAGAAAGCTGATTCTCTATTATGGCCATTATAAACCGAGGATATAGTATCCAACGGTTAGAAAGTGGTTTTGTGGCCATATCCTTGAGTTCAAGAAAAATTATTTCAGAAAAGTTTAGTGGTTCTTGTTCAAGGATAGAGAACAATACCTGTTGCCATCTGGAAGACAGTTGATCCCAAGAGGAAGTCTTCGGAGCCAGGCAAACATTTACCATATGAAATAATAATCGTTCAGCATCTGGAAAATGTTTCTTCAGGATTGTTGAAGCACTAAGATCACCCTGATATCCATGTTGTCCAAAGGAAAGATCAAGTTGGCGCTTAGGATATCCAACAGGGTAGGCAGCATCATCTAACAGTAATATTTGGCGGATGGTAGCAGTAGAGATGACCACCTTATGCGAGTTGATAGATGAATGGATAGATTCTCCATTAACGGTCGCATTCATCCAGAACTGACGTAGCGAATCGGCATAAATGATTGGATTTAAAAGGAAAGCCGTTTTTAGTGGGGATTGGACCATAAGATCTATAGCATTTCAAATTTGGTCCAGAAGGGCGATTTTTGAGGTACGCGACACAGTTGTGTCGAGGTTTGAGTTGCATGGTCGCCATTAATGAAGGTGAAAGGTTTTCAGAGCTTTTGAAAAGTTAGGTCGTGAAAGAATGAAAAACTCTGAAAGAGGGATCAGGTATATATAGGGTACGGGTTATGAAACGACTGAAGGTTTTGGTGTTAGTCATCAGTATTTGAAGCTACTGATGACGTGGTATTAACTTTCAGACGTTTGAAACGACTGATGGTATTGGTGTGGTCAGCAGTTATAAAACAACTGAAGACATGGTGTTTACTATCAGACGTTGAAACAACTGAAGTCTCTGATTTAGGCATCAGTAGTTTTAAAAACTACTGAAGACAAGTTGGACTTCAGATGTTGAAACAACTGAGGACTTGGTATTAGTCATCAGTTGTTGTAAACACTGAAGACTTGGTGTTAGTCATCAGTAGTTGTGAACTACTGAAGACATGGTATTGCTTCAGTTGTTTATAAAGAAACAGCAGTTTGTGAACTACTGAAGAGAGAGTACTCATCAGTAGTTGTCGTCAATTCATAGCCTTTCAGCTGTTTCATACTGTCCTCAACACTTACTCATCAGCTTTTAGCTGTTTTCAGTTGTTTCATAGGACATCAGTACTTATCTGTTTCTACTGATTTCAGTAGTTGTAACTACATCAGTAGTGTAGAACAGATAAAGTACAGTACTTAAAGCATTTAGCCTTCAGTAGTTATAAAAACTACTGAGGGTAAAATAACTCATCAGTACTTATATGTGACATGGTTACCAATGATCATCAGTAATTACTGAGATCATCAGTAGTTGTCACTTATTCTAGCTGCAGCATACCAAGCCTTAACACCAGGTTGTGGAAAGTTGAACTATCCAAAGGCTTAGTAAAAATGTCTGCAAGCTCATCAGCACTAGGCACAAACATAGGATTAATTAGACCCTTTTCAAAACAATCTCTTATAAAATGATGTCTAATTTCTATATGTTTGGTCCTAGAGTGCTGGACAGGATTTTTGACAATGCAAAGAGCTGAAGCACTATCCATTAATAATGGAGTCTTAGTCTCTGTAATGCCATAATCCAAAAGTTGATTCTGAAGCCAGAGTATTTGGGATGTACAACTTGCAGCAGCAATGTACTCGGCTTCAGCAGTGGATGTAGCAACAGATGTTTGTTTCTTACTCTGCCAAGAAATCAAACAGTTGCCTAGGAATTGGCATCCACCAGAAGTTGATTTCCTGGTCAACTTACATCCTGCATAGTCACTATCAGAGAAAGCAACTAATTTGCAAGAATGTCCAGTGGAATACCATAAGCCTAGAGATTGTGTGCCTTGCAGATATCTAAAGATCCTCTTGACTGCAATCAGATGAGACTCCTTAGGTGCAGCCTGAAATCTAGCACAAACACATGTAGCAAACATAATATCTGGTCTAGAAGCTGTTAAATACATCAAGGAACCAATCATACATCTGTAAAGGGTTTCATCAACACCTTTACCTTTCTGATCAACATCCATTGTGTGGTGTTGCACATGGGAGTAGAACAGGATTTACAGTTTTGTAAATCAAACTTATTCAAAAGATCTTTTGTGTATTTAGACTGATGAATGAAAATTCCATCAGCTTTTTGTTTGATTTGCAAACCTAGAAAGAACTGTAATTCTCCCATTGCACTCATTTCAAACTTCTGTTGCATTAAGGTTTGGAAATCCTCACACAATTGGGGATCAGAGGATGCAAATATAATATCATCAACATAAATTTGAACAAGTAGCTTATGCTCCACCTTCTTAATAAATAAAGTTTTATCTATGGAGCCTCTAGTGAAATTATTCTGTAGAAGAAAGTTTGATAAGGTCTCATACCAAGCTCTAGGTGCTTGTTTCAACCCATAAAGAGCTTTATCAAGCTTATATACCCATTCTGGGTGCTTATTATCCTCAAAGCCTGGTGGTTGACACACATAAACTTCTTCTTTTATTGTACCATATAGAAAAGCACTTTTGACATCCATTTGAAAACTTTAAGATTGTGGAGTGCAGCATAGGCTAAAAACAATCTAATTGCCTCCAGTCTGGCTACAGGGGCAAAGGTTTCATCATAATCAATACCTTCTTCTTGTGCAAACCCCTGCACAACCAGTCTGGCCTTGTTCTTAACAATTAGCCCATTTTCATCAGTTTTATTCCTAAACACCCATTTAGTGCCTATTGCACACTTACCTGGGGGTAGAGGAACAAGCTCCCACACTTGCTGTTTCTTGAACTGAAGAAGCTCAAGCTGCATGGCTTCAACCCATCCATTGTCCCTCAAAGCAACATGATAGTTCTTCGGCTCTAGCTGACTGATGAAGAGAGCATAGAAGCAGAAATTGGACAACTGGCTTCTGGTTGAGACACCAGCATTGATATCACCAAGGATTTGAGATATTGGGTGATTTTTCAGCTCTTGGTAAACAATCAAATCTGTGCAAGTGTTTGTAGGGTCTTCAGCAGCAGCAGATGTTGATGCAGATTCTTGAAACCATGAAGATGGTGGCAACTCAAATGAAGTTGAGGATGCAGAAATCTCATCAGCATTTGTTGTGGATGGTGCGGCTGGAGCTACAGGAGCATCAGGTTTAGAGGACTCAGGCAGTTGATCACTAAACCTGAAGAGGTGATTACTACTATCATCATCATCTTCAGTAGTAACACCAGGTGGTGAACTGTTGACAGGAGCAACAGCAGGAGATTGATAAGGAACATATTGCAGTATGTCCAAATCAAAGAGCTCCACAGGGCTTTGTGGAATCTTGTCCTTTGGAGATTCATTGAACTTGACATGTAAAGTCTCTTCAACCATCTTTGTTCTGCAGTTGAAGACTCTGTATGCCTTGCAAGTTGATGAATAACCAACAAAATACCCTGCATCCACCTTAGGATCAAATTTCTGGAGCTGATCCTTTGTGTTGAGAATGAAACAGGGACACCCAAATGCTCTAAAAATGAAATGAGAGGGGCCAAATGATGTAGAACTTCATATGGAGTCTTCATCAACCTCTGATTTATTAGCACTCTATTCTGCACATAGCATGCTGTGTTGACAGCTTCAGCCCAAAAGGTCAATGGCAGTCCAGAATCAGCCAACATAGACCTTGCAGCTTCAATGAGGGTCCTGTTCTTTCTCTCCACAACTCCATTCTGTTCAGGAGTTCTTGGAATACTAAACTGTCTCTTTATTCCTTGGAAAGGTAGAATCATCAAGTGTATTGTTCCTGAATTCTGTTCCATTATCACTTCTAATACACTTGACTGAGAGGGAATACTGCTTCTCAGCATACAACACAAAGTTTATGATCTTCTGTGCAGCTTCATCCTTTGAATGTAGAAAGAAAGTCCATACAAATCTGGAGTAATCATCCACAATTACCAGACAGTATTTTTTCTGTGCCATGCTCATCACTCTCACAGGACCAAAGAGATCCATGTGAAGAAGTTGTAAGCAGGCAGTGGACTTTGGTTCTTCAATAGGTGGAAATGAAACCTTGTGCTGTTTTCCTTTCAAACAAGCAGTGCAGTTGTTTTCACACTTGAACTCCTTCATAGGCATTCCCCTTACTAAACTATGGTGTATCAGCTGATTCATGTTCTTGAAATTAACATGTCCCAGCCTTCTATGCCATAGATTAGATTCTTGAGGAGAGGCCTTGGAAAATAGGCAAGGATGGCCTTTGAGATCAATTTTCTTGGAAAGATCTAAGGCATACACTCTTCCTGTCCTGTTGGCCTTCAGGAGAGTGTGAGCATCCAATACCTTGTCAATCAAACTCAGAACTTTGGATGACAGAATCCTGCAGTTCTGGCTTGTGAAAAGGGCAACATGGCCTTTGTCACACAATTGACTGACACTCAAAAGATTATACTTGAGATTTTCCACATGGTTGACATCATCAAACTTTATTTCCCCATTGGAAACAAAGCCCTTCCCGATGATGTAACCTCTTGCATCATTGCCAAAGGAAACAAATCCCTTCCTTCCTGGAGAGTAGTCATTAAGAAGTGAGTTGTTCCCAGTCATATGCATAGATCCCCCACTGTCTACATACCAGATGCTACTTTGGCATGTTGAAGAAACCTGCATAAATAAACAATCAGTTAGTTTTGGAGACCCAAACCTTTTTGGTTTTGGGCCTGGTCTCATCAACAGATGGTAAACTAACAGGTTTATTGGACACAATAGCTTGAGGTGAAGGAGATGGTGTAGAAGAGGAATCCTTCGGCTTGGATCTCCTTTTCTGGGGTTTCAACACAGGGCCATCAAGTTGGTTAACTCTTCCCAACAGATGTTGAACCATCATTACCAGCTGTGTCTGATTCTGGGAGAGAGCTTTCAGCTCTTCAGACACATTGGTATTGGTGTTTGATGATGAGTTCTTGTGTTGCACCATCTTCTTTTGAGCAACCTCAGCTATTGCCTGTTGCACTCCTTCCTTTTTAGATTTCTTTTTGGTCATAGGAGTAACAGGATTTGATGCTGCTGGTACAAACTTGGACTCAAACTCAGTTTTCATTTTAGCCAAGTTTTCTTTAATTTTCTCTTTTTGTTTGAGTTTGGATCCCTTTTTGTACCAACAATCATCTGTGAGATGATTGAATAGACCACATATTTCACATGGTTTCTTCTTCATCTTCTGTTGATCATCAACTAAAGAAGATGAAACTACTGAAGACTTGCTCTTCAGCAGTTTAGAAGCACTTTTTGCCTTCTTGTCAACTTCCTTAGTAGGCTTCAAATCCTTCCTACTGACAGTTTTCTTCTCTTCAGTGCTGTCAGTCATTAGGATTTGAACTCCAGATGTTATCCCCTGCTCCCAGTACCCTCAGTACTTCTAGGGATAACACTTGGGTTGATCAACTCATTGATCATGTGAGTGTCAGCAGTTGAACCATCAATATCAGCTGATAGGTTCACAGAGGGATTACTACTGACTTCAACTACTGATGGTGCTTTATCAAGTAGTGAATCACATGATGAGGTGGATTGGTCATTACTTTCTCCATCAGATTCCTCCTGCTCTTGAAGCAAAAACTGTAGGAGGAGCAGTGTGATTATAACCAATTCCAAACTTCACATTGGAAGCTGTTTGCTTACTAAGAAGCATTTCAAAGCCCTTGCAAGATTGTACCCATCGATCACTCTACCTGGGTGACAGCAAGAGTATCTTTGAGGTCTTTGTACTTCTCTAAGAGTACATCCTCCCTAGCCTTATCATCAGAAATTTGGCATTTTAATTTGTAAATCTCATCAGTTTTCTCTTTTAGCACAGACTCAAACTCAGCTTTATTTTTGGAAATTGTTTGTTCTAGCTCTACATTTTTATTGATTAAAGCCACATTTGCTTCTCTAATAGAGGCAAATGCTGCTATGCAAGTTTCAGAACATAATTTGGCCTTAGCCTCAGAGGATACCTGTGATACCTGTGTTGAAGAGGTATTTGAGGATGATCCATCAGAGGATTCCAAAGCCATGAGAGCTAGATTTCCAAAAGGATGCTCACCACCATGTTGACCAGCACCTGAGAACAGTTGTTCATTACCAGACACATCATCTGGTAAACTGCTCCAGTCAACAACTCCTGGTGTGAAGAAGCTGTGTTGTTGAAGTTGATTAGGTTGATGAGATTGGGATGGTTGAGGCTCAGGGAGTGCATGTGGTTGCTGAGCAGTGGGTGCTTGAACCTGGCCTGGTTGTGGCATGTAATAGCAGGGGTATGGATATGGCATTGGCCCCTGTGGAACAAAATATGCAGGAGATTGTGGTTGATGATGATAACCAGAATTGACAGGTTGTTGCCCTCTGTTTTGTTGACTATTGCCAGGGAAAGTCACAAAAGGTGCAGGAGAGTTAGATCCAGATGATCTACATTCTCTTGCAAAGTGCCCAAGCCTGTGGCATTTATGGCACTTCAACTTACTCTTGTCAAAACCAACTTTGGTTTTGCCAGAGAGTCCTGGGAATTTCCTTCCAGTTCTTTTGTAGAACTTCTGAGATCTGATATTTATCAAGGCCATTTGGCTCAAAATATCCATCTCTTCTAAGTCATCATCAGCAATCCCCTTGAGATCATCCATGATGAAACATAGATTGTCACTATTACTACCAGCAGAATAACTATCAACACTCACAAAGGCAGGCTCAGAAGTGTTTGTAGAGAAATCAATATGCTCATCATACTGGCTTTCAGATGACGCATATTCTGACTCTTGATGTCCAATCAGGGCAGTGTTCCCTTGGACAAAATCCTCAGTGAGCTTGCCAGATGAAACCAATTTCCTTTTCTGCTCTATCTCTCTCTCGAATGTAAGCAGTTTCCCATGAAGTTGGGTGAGAGATAGGCGATCAACATCAGCATTTGAGCGTAGAACAATGGTATATGTGTTCCATCTCTCAGGCAGTGATCTTAAGAATCTATGGTTCATCTGACTCCTGGTATATTCATGTTTAACCATTTTCAATTCAGAGATTAAACATGAAAACCGCTCAAATTGTTGAGTCAGAGTCTCACCCTTTCTATGAGAGAAAGTCTCATATTGTTGGGCGAGGATTTCCCTGTTGTTTGCTAAAACCTCATCAGTACCACCAAATTGTTCTTTGATGGCATTCCAGAGGTCATGAGCAGACTCACAATGCAGAAGCCCAGAGTAAATCTCATTAGGAATAGCCATAGCCAAAATTCCATGGGCTTTTGCATCGATTTCAAACAACTTCTTGTCCTCATCGGAGTATTGCTCCTTCTTCTTTGGAACCAACTGGTTTGTTTCCGGATCATTCACCATTGGCTTATGTGGTCCATGTACCACAGATGTCCAACAACCTGAGCTATTGACAGACAGGTGATGGAGCAATCTTCTCTGCCAAATGTTATACTCATTCCTCACCAAGATCGGAGGCTTGGTAGAGGATCCAGTATTGAAAGGATCATTCGAAGAAGTAGTCATTGTGGAAAATCAGACAGATTCAAGTAAAATCACAATAAATTTAGCTCAAAACCACACAGAACCTCAAATAAAACGGCCAGAAGCGATACACTCTCAATCTCTATAACAGATCCTTGCGAATTTTGCTAATTCGATTAAACTTAGAGCGATTGAACAGTTTCAATGATCAATTGTTAGATCGATCAATGATTAACCAGCTCTGATACCATTTGTTAGATCTCAGCCCTTGGTTTAATCGATTGAACAGATATAGCAGCGGAATAGCTCAGAATTAGACAAATTCAAACAAGAACAATTGATATAAAACGATAAAAGAATTTTGTTATAGAGAGAGAAATATCCGACAAAAGGAATATTGCATTAAGATTGTCGGCCTCAAAGGCACGATTACAGGTGAGTCATCTTTCCTTATAGGAAAAATGACGTAGGCTGATGTCACCTGAAAGTGACATGTAACCGTTTTATAACTACTGATGTTTAACAACTACTGAAGATGTCAACAACTGACATCTCTTACAAATGTTCCTAAGTGTTAAACATCTTATTTACAACTACTGAAAAACATAAAACTACTGAAACTACAACAACTGAAGAACAACCTCTTCAGTTGTTTACAAGTACTGAAAAGAAAAATAAACAAACTACTGAAAGGAAAAGAAAACTACTGAAGAAGAAAAACCATCACAACAACTGAAGAAGCCCTCTTCAGCTGTTGTCATCAGCTGTTAACATCAGCTGATGTCTTCAGTACTTGAACATCAGACTTTGCCTTTCAGCTGTTGATCTTCAGTCTTTGTCTTCAGTACTTGTTGAAGTCTTCAGACTTTAGATCTTCAGCTGTTGTCTCAGTCTTTGTCTTCAGTACTTCAGACGTACTTCAGCAGTTGTATTCTTCAGACTTTGTAGAACAGCTGATCAGGTCTTCTTCAGCTGTTGTGATGTCTTGTGGGACTTAGAGGTTTCTCTGATCAGGCTCATTGGTTCTTTTGGTCCAACATTTTGTAGTCCAGCAAAACTGTAGTTTCACTTACAGTCAGCTGTTTAGCTCTTCCCGGCGAAACTGTTGTTTCCTTCTGTTGGCAATCTATAATATTGGCAGTATAGTTTTGCAGACAGCGAAACTGTCTCCGAACTAAGCTACTATATATATTTTTGCTCATTTTCATTGTTAAGTTAAGCTTGCAAAACCCTAATCGTTTATCATTATTGCAAGTGAGTATTTTAAGCATGATTCCACAGAAATCTCTTTGTGCTTTGTTATTATTGATTATATTGATCATCATTATCTTACTTAGATCATTTATGGTAGTCTTCAATCTTCTTCATATTCTATTGTTTGTATTTGTATTGAAAGATTCAACCTCTTCTGTACTGGAAATCGATCAAATGGACCAACAATGTGGTGCTTTCTTAGATGAAGAATTAAGAGAATCAGATGGTTATGAGGAGATGATCAGGTTTATCCTGAGAACCGGATATCTCTATGCTAGTGTGCAAGACCAGCCATCTATGCAAGATTGACAAAGAAGTTTTGGAGAACTGGAGAGGTTGAAAGAGATGAGGAAGGAAGAAAAGTTCAATGAGGATTCATTACAGGAGATAGAATTATAGAAGTGTCTAAACATTCTATCAGAGTTGCTCCTAAGATTGGGTGAAAATGATCCACAATTTATCAGAATAACACTTTCAATGATGGAGAGAAACTTTCATGCTGATGGATCATCCTGATAGAGGATTCCACTGTGATGAAACCTGCACTGCTTGTTTGAAAAGGAACAACACAAATCTCATTCCCTCCTACTGAAGACCTAAGTCCACTGCCTGCTTGCAGTTACTGCACATGGATCTATTTGGTCCTATGAGAGTTGATGAGCATTGCAAAGAAGAAATACTGTCTGGTAAGTGTGGATGATTACTTACTCCAGATTTGTATGGACTTCTTCTTGCATTCAAAGGATGAGGTTGCTCAGACGATTATAACTTTTTTGTATGTTGAGAAGCAGTATTCCCTATCGTCAAGTGTATAGGAGGAAATGGAACTGAATTCAGAAACCTACACTTGATGATTTTTATCTTCAAAAGGAATCAAGAGGCAGTTTAGCATCCCAAGGCTCCAGAACAAAATGGAGCAGTGGAGAGAAAGAACAGGACTCCAGGTCTATGTGGCTGACTCTGGTTTTTCCATGACCTTTTGGGCTGAAGCTGTTAACACAGCTTTTCTATGTGCAGAATAGAGTGTTAGTAAATCAGATGTTGTGGAAGACTCCTATAACTTCCTACATCATTGGCTCCTCTAATTTCATTCTTCAAAGCCTTTGGTGTCCTTGCTTCATTCTCAACACAAAGGATCAACTCCACAAATTTGATCCTAAGGTGGATGCGGGTATTTTGTAGTTATTCTCACATGCAAGGCTTACAGAGTCTTCACTGCAGAACAAGTAGTTGGAAAACCTTGCATGTGATTCCATGAATCTCCTAAGATAAAATTCCACAAAACCCCGTGGGCTGTTTGATCTGGACATACTACAATTGTTCCTTATCAATCTCTATCTGTTTTGTAGATCATGTGGATAAATCATCTTCTCTTGCAGCAAGTCCTTCCACCTGGTGGTACTAATGATGATTGATGATATCAATACTCACCTTTTCAAGTTTAGTGACCAACTGCCTGAGTCTGCTAAACTTGATGTCCTGTAGCTTCGGTAGCTCCATCCACAACAAATGCTGATGAGATTTTTGACTCCTCTACATCATTTGACTTGCCATCTAATACTTGGTTTCAAGAATCTGGATCACCATCTGCTGCTGCTGAACCGGATACAAACACTTTCACTAATCTTATAGTATACCAAGAGCTGAAGAATCACCCCATGTCTCAAATCATTGGTGATATCAATGCTGGTGTCTCAACCAGAAGTCAATTGTCTAACTTCTGCTTCTATGCTCTCTTCATCAGTCAGCTAGAGCCAAAGAACTATCATGTTGCTTTGAGAGACAATGGATGGGTGGAAGCCATGCAGCTTGAGCTACTTCAGTTCAAAAAGTAGCAAGTGTGGGAACTGTTCCTCTACCTCCAGATTTCAGGCTGCTCCTAAGAGTCTCATTGATTGCTAGTCAAGAGGATCTTTAGATATACAAGGTACACAATCTCTAGTCTTTGGTATTCCACTGGACACTCATGCAAATTAGTTGCTTTTTCTGATAGTGACTATGCAGGGTGTAAGTTAACCAGAAAGTCAACTTCTGGTGGATGTCATTCCTAGGCAACTATTTGATTTCTTGGCAGAGTAAGAAACAAACATCTGTTGTTACATCCACTGCTGAAGCAGAGTACATTGCTGCTGCAAGTTGTACATCTGAGGTACTCTGGCTTCAAAACCAATTGATTATGGCATTACAAAGACTAAGACTCCATTATTAATGGATAGTGCTTCACCTCTGTGCATTGTCAAGAATCCAGTCCAGCACTCTAGGACCAAACATATAGAGATCAGACACCATTTTATTAGGGATTGTTTTGAAAAAGGTCTGATTGATCCAAAGTTTGTGCCTAGTGCTGATGAGCTTGCAGATATATTACTAAGCCTTTGGATAGTTCAACTTTCCAAAACCTTGTGTTAAGGCTTGGTATGTTGCAGCTAGAATAAGTGATACCTACTGATGATCTCAGTAAACAAGTACTGATTGATCATTAGTAAACATGTCACAAATATGTACTAATTCTATTAAAAGAAACTGATGCAGTACAACTAGTGATGTAGTTATAACTCCTGATGTCAGTAAAAACAGATAAGTACTGATGTCTTATGAAACAACTGAAATCAGCTAAAAAGTCTGATGAGTAAGTGGTGAGGACAATATGAAACAGCTGAAAAGGTAAGAATTGACGAAAACTACTAATGAGAATTTTCCACTTCAGTCGTTTCCACAAACTGCTGTTTCACTCTAAACAGCTGATGACAAAACCATGTCCTTGTAGTTTCATAACTACGGTGACTAATACCATCCTCAGTTGTTTACAACAGCTGAAGACAAAACCAAGGTTTTCAGTAGTTTCACAACTACTAATGACTAAAACCAAGTCTTCAGTTGTTTTTAGACGTCTGATAGTTAAAACCACGTCTTCAGTTGTTTTCATAACAACTGAGGCCAACACCAACACTTTCAGTCGTTTTCTTTCAGCCTTTTCATAACCTATAAATACCTGCACTTATAGACAAACGTTTCATTAGCCGTTTTCAAACCTTTCTCTCTCACAATGGCGCCCATGAAACTCAAACCCTGACACAACTGTGTTGCCTACCTTCGAAATCGGCCTTCTGGAACAAATTTGACACTGCCATCGATCTTATGGTGGATTCCCTATACAGAACAGTTTTTCTTGAATCCTACCATATATCCTAACTCCTTATCCCAGTTCTGGACAACGTCTCTGTAATAACTGGTGAGAATGATAGACAAATCACTCTCCAGTCGTTGGTGAACCAGAAACAGGTGCTAATCACCCCCGACATCATTCGCAAAACCCTAAATATGCATGATGGCACCTATCCTAAAGAATACCCGAAAGGCACCACTGATATGTCTTTTATCCATAACGGGTATGAAGGCTACTTAAGTGCTACAACCATACTTAAAAAGCACTTCCATGATGCTGCATGACTTATCTTTCATATGGTGAATGTCTGCCTTGCATCAAAGACATCTTCTTGGGATCAGATGTCTTCCCGATGGCAACAGGTATTGTTCTCTATCCTTGAACGCCAAAATCTAAATTTTTCTAAGATAGTGTTCATGCAATTAAAGGATCTAGCTCAGAAACCTGTGGCAAACAGATGGATACTTTATCCTAGGTTTCTGATGGCCATAATTTTGAGTCAATTACAATCTAATGGCCTTGTTGGTCTTGGAGTCCCTGCTCCAGCTGTTTTAGATGAGGTATACTCCCGACATAACTCAGACCCTACTCTTAAAAGGGCTGCCCGGATGCGAAAACCCAACCAGAGGGAACACACAGCCTCCACTTCCAGATCCAAAGTCCCCACCAAACCCAAATCCAAAAAGCCAAAAAGGCTACTAAGGGAGACGAGTCCCCTGAGGATGCCCCTGTACCACAAACACAGAAAATACATACTGGTTATAACCCCCCAGTTATGTCCAAGACTCAACCTGCTGAAGACGCACATGTATCCTCTCAACAGGATCCTGTTGCAACCACAATTGGGGGTCCCACATTTCTAGAACCTATCTCAATAAGAGGGTTACCATTGAAGAGCACCTCTCACCCCGGGTGCAATCTGCTTCCGACCAATCTCCACATGCAACCGCCCCTCAAAGCCCAACACTAATAGTTGCTAAAGTGCCGAGAATAGAAAATCTGGTAAGGCTGCCACTTCTACTAATTCAGCAAATGATCAGGATGCAGTTGGTAACATCCATAGACCTTACCAGAGGCAACTGCTAATGAAGAACACAGTCCTAAGGCAGGAAGTCCCCAATACCAAGAACAAGGGGCACATGCTTCTACTGATCTACACTCAGAGCATGTACATCCTGATTCAATCAGGAGATCAGGTGATTCAGCACAAACTGATGATGACTTGGGCTTTTTCTATGATGTATTAGCCCATAATACCATCCTTGAGACTAAGGTGAGCAGACTCACAGAGTTGTTAGCCAAAATGTCTTAGGATCAAAGTCTATCAACCTCACAAACCCCACAGATGGCCCCTTCCATTGAAGGTTCCCCAAACACTGAGCCTACACACATAACTAAGCCACCAGCCACTACTTTTGGCACCACCTCTCAGGGACAGAACCCCTCTGAGCAGATGGTTGCTATCTTTCAAAACTACTTACCTCTCATCACTCCCATCATCACTGACATAGTGCATAAAGCCATTGATGAGAGGATATCCTCAAATCTACAAACCCTCATTGATGATGCTGTTCACAAATCTCTTTCTGCCTTTGAAGCCCCTGATCCCAATGCAACCAAAAAGGGGGAGACTTCCAAGTCTAAGGCAGTGAAAGAAAAGAAAGAAAAAGAGTTAATGATGACAAGAACCTGCAAAAGAGAAGTAGGTGGAGAAAGAACTGATCTCAGAATAGCTCATCACAGATATAAAGAAGGAAGATCAGCTAATCACATATAAAAGAAGAAAAGTGCTGAGTCAAAAGCTGATGAAGATAAATCCTTAGAAGATCTTGTCAAAGATGCTGATGAAGCTCACAGCAGATCCATGGTTAAAATTATAGATCAGCTCTTTCGACAAGGTCATGACACAACCACACTAGACACTGAGATCAGAAGGCTGGAAATAGAAGAGATTCAAGCTAGATGGGCTGGTTATAGTGTGTTGGAAAGGGAAATATTGGAGATAATGATCAGATTCATTGCCAAATACCTTGGAAGATCATGATAGAGATAAAGGCCTGGTCCAGAGTGAATATTTTGGAGATAACCAAGAAAATCTGCTCTGCTGGAGGCTATAATAAGGGTTGATCATCGAAGCACTGGATGAAACAGGTGCAGGGAAGCGAACTGAAATGGCAAAGCTCTCCAAAGCCAAACTCACCACCAAAATGCTAAGTCAGTCTTCTCACATTCCCACTCAAACACAACCCTTATCTCTAAAATCTCCCAAATCTATCCCTAAACCAAAGCCACCCACAACTCAACCCACAAAACCAATACCTTTACCCCAAAAACCACCTCAAACCTTACCTAGTGATGCACCCAGAACGAGGAGAAGGGTGTTGAGGGTAGAAGAAGATGAAGAAGAGGATGATGATGATGATAGTCTGCCAATCTCTGCTATTCTCAAACTCAAATCACTTGAGCACAGAAGTCAACAAGTGATTACTCTTGACTTGCAAATGCAGATGGTGAAGGTAAAGATTGAAGAAGCAGAACAGCAGAAACAACACGATGAGAAGTTTCTCAACATGGTTGATAAGGATTTCCCTCAGTCCTCATCCATTCAAGAAATGAAGAAACAGGCTCTGAGGCTATACACTCTTAGACATACTTTTCAACATCAAAAAGAAAGAGTGCGGATCTGGCTAGACCCCAGGGTAAGTTCTAGAATTCATAAGAAGAATATACCAAGTAGATATCATGGCCAAGTGAAGAAGACCTTGAATGCAGGGTACTTTGTTGGTTATTCATCTACTTGCAAGGCATACAGAGTCTTCAACTACAGAACAAAGATGGTTGAAGAAACTATACATGTTAAGTTTAATGAATTTCCAAAGGACAAGATTCCACAAAGTCCTGTGGAGTTATTGATTTGGACATACTACAATATGTTCCTTATCAAACTCCTGCTGTTGCTCCTGTCAACAGTTCACCACCTAGTGGTACTGCTGATGATGATGATGATTGCAGTACTCACCTCTTCAGGTTTAGTGATCAGCTGCCTGACTCAGCTAGACCTGATGTTCCTGTAGCTCCAGTAGCACCATCCACAACAAATGCTGATGAGATTTCTTCGAATTCAACTTCCTTTGAATTACCACCCACTGATTGGTTTCAAGGAAATGATACACCATCACCATCTGTTGCTGCTGAACCGGCTACAAACACTTGCACATATCTCATTGTGTATCAAGATCTGAAGAATCACCCTATGTCTCAAATCATTGGTGATATCACTGCTGGAGTATCAACAAGAAGTCAATTGTCAAATTTCTGCTTCTATGCTCTCTTCATCAGTCAGCAAGAGCCAAAGAATTATCACATTGCTTTAAAGGACAATGGATGGGTTGATGCCATGCAGCTTGAGCTTCTTCAGTTCAAGAAACAGCAAGTGTGGGAACTGGTTCCTCTACCTCAGGTAAGTGTGCAATAGGCACTAAATGGGTGTTTAGGAACAAAACTGATGAAAATGGGCTTATTGTTAAGAACAAGGCCAGACTGGTTGTTCAGGGGTTTGCACAAGAAGAAGGTATTGATTATGATGAAACCTTTGCCCCTGTAGCCAGACTGGAAGCAATTCGATTGTTTTAGCTTATGTTGCTTATCAAAACCTTAAAGTTTTCAAATGGATGTCAAAAGTGCATTTTTGTATGGAAAAATTAAAGAAGAGGTTTATGTATGTCAACCTCCAGGCTTTGAGGACAATAACATCCTAATTGGGTGTATAAGCTTGATAAAGCTCTTTATGGGTTAAAACAAGCTCCCAGAGCCTGGTATGAGACATTATCAAACTTTCTTCTGGAAAACAATTTCACTACAGGCTCCATAGACAAGACTTTATTCATTAAGAAGCTGGGCAACATAATCTACTTGTTCAAATTTATGTAGATGATATCATTTTTGCATCCTCTGATCCAAAGTTGTGTGATGCCTTTACAAAGTTGATGCAACAGAAGTTTGAAATGAGTGCCATGGGAGAATTACAGATCTTTCTGGGGTTGCAAATCAAACAAAAGGCTGATGGAATTTTTATTCATCAGTCCAAATATACAAAAGATTTTTGCAAAAGTTTGATTTACAAAACTGTAAGCCTTGTTCTACTCCCATGAGCAGCACCACACAACTGGACTCAGATCAGAAAGGTAAAGTGGTTGATGAAACACTTTACAGATGTATGATTGGGTCCTTGATGTATTTAACAGCTTCTAGACCAGATATTATGTTTGCTACATGTGTTTGTGCTAGATTTCAGGCTGCACCTAAAGAGTCTCATCTGATTGCAGTCAAGAGGATCTTTAGATATCTGCAAGGCACTCCATCTCTAGGTTTATGGTATTCTACCGGACATTCTGGTAAATTAGTTGCTTTTTCTGACAGTGACTATGCAGGGTGTAAGTTGACCAGGAAATCAACTTCTGGTGGATGTCAATTCCTAGGCAACTGCTTGATTTCTTGGCAGAGTAAGAAACAGACCTCAGTTGCTACATCCACTGCTGAAGCAGAGTACATTGCAGCTGCAAGTTGTACATCTCAGGTACTCTGGCTTCAAAACCAACTTTTGGATTATGGCATTACAGAGACTAAGACTCCATTGTTAATGGATAGTGCTTCAGCTCTTTGTATTGTCAAAAATCCAGTCCAGCACTCTAGGACCAAACATATAGAGATCAGGCATCATTTTATAAGAGATTGTTTTGAAAAAGGTCTGATTGATCCTAAGTTTGTGCCTAGTGCTGATGAGCTTGCAGACATTTTTACTAAGCCTTTGGATAGTTCAACTTTCCAAAACCTGGTGTTAAGGCTTGGTATGCTGCAACTAGAATAAGTGACAACTACTGATGATCTTAGTAATTCATACTGATGATCATAAGTACCTATGTCACATATAAGTACTGATGAGCTCTTTTACCCTCAGTAGTTTTATAACTACTGAAGGCTAAATGTCTCACAAGTACTGAAGTACTTCATCTGTTCTAAATACTGATGTAGTCACAACTACTGATGCAGTTACAACCACTGCAATCAGTAAAACAGATAAGTACTGATGTCCTATGAAACAACTGAAATCAGCCAAAAGACTGATGAATGTGTTGAGGACAGATTGAAACAGCTGAAAAGCTAAGAATTGACGAAAACAGCTGAAGAGAACTTTCTCTTCAGTCGTTTGTACAACTGCTGTTTCATTTTAAACAACTGAAGCAAAACCACGTCTTCAGTAGTTTTATAACTACTGAAGACTAATCCCTAGTCTTCAGTTGTTTACAACAGATGGTGATGGTGTATCATTTCCTTGAAACCAATCAGTGGGTGGTATTCAAAGGAAGTTGAATTCGAAGAAATCTCATCAACATTTGTTGTGGATGGTGCTACTGGAGCTACAGGAACATCAGGTCTAGCTGAGTCAGGCAGCTGATCACTAAACCTGAAGAGGTGAGTACTGCAATCATCATCATCATCAGCAGTACCACTAGGTGGTGAACTGTTGACAGGAGCAACAACAAGAGTTTGATAAGGAACATATTGCAGTATGTCCAAATCAAATAACTCCACAGGACTTTGTGGAATCTTGTCCTTTGGAAATTCATTAAACTTAACATGTATAGTTTCTTCAACCATCTTGTTCTGCAGTTGAAGACTCTGTATGCCTTGCAAGTAGATGAATAACCAACAAAGTACCCTGCATCCACCTTAGAATCAAATTTATGGAGTTGATCCTTTGTGTTGAGAATGAAACAGGGACACCAAATGCTTTGAAAAATGAAATTAGAGGAGCCAAATGATGGAGAACTTCATATGGAGTCTTCATCAACCTTGATTTACTAAAACTCTATTTTGCACATAACAAGCTGTGTTAACAGCTTCAGCCCAGAAGGTCAATGGCAAACCTGAGTCAGCCAGCATGGACCTTGCAGCTTCAATGAGGGTCCTGTTCTTTCTCTCCACTACTCCATTTTGTTCTGGAGTCCTTGGAATGCTGAACTGCCTTTTGATTCCCTTTGAAAGATAGAAGTCATCAAGTGTATGATTTCTGAACTCAGTTCCATTATCACTCCTAATACACTTGACTGGAAGGGAATACTGCTTCTCAACGTACAGCACAAAGTGAATAATCTTCTGAGCAGCCTCATCCTTTGAATGTAGAAAGAAAGTCCATACAAATCTGGAGTAATCATCCACAATTACCAGACAGTATTTCTTCTTTGCCATGCTCATTACTCTCACAGGACCAAATAGATCCATATGCAGTAATTGCAAGCAGGCAGTGGACTTGGACACTTCAATAGGAGGGAATGATACTTTGTGTTGTTTTCCTTTTAAACAAGCAGTGCAGGTTTCATCACAGTGGAACTCCTTTATTGGTAAGCCTCTGACTAAACTATTGTGGCTAAGCTGATTCATGTTTTTGAGATTAACATGACCAAGCCTCCTGTGCCACAGTTTAGATTCTTGAGAAGAGGCTTTGAAAATAGGCAAGGATTGCCTTTGAGATCTATCTTCTTAGAGAGATCTAAGGCATACACTCTTCCTGTCCTGTTGGCTTTCAGGAGAGTGTGATCATCCAACACCTTGTCAATCAAGTGCAAAACTTTGGATGACAGAATCCTACAGTTTTGACTGGTGAAAAGGGCAACATGGCCTTTATCACACATTTGACTGACACTCAAGAGGTTGTACTTGAGATTTTCCACATGATTAACATCATCAAATTTGATTTCTCCATTGGAGACAAAGCCCTTACCGATGATGTAACCCCTAGCATCATTGCCAAAAGAGACAAATCCCTTCTTTCCTTGAGTAGTCATGAAGAAGAGAGTTGTTCCCAGTCATGCGCATAGATCCCCCACTGTCTACATACCAGATGCTACTTTGGCATGTTGAAGAACCCTGCAATAATAAAATCAGTTAGTTTTAGAGACCCAAACCTTTTTGGTTTTGGGCCTGGTCTCATCAATAGATGGTAAACAACATGTTTATTTGAAACAACAGCCTGAGAGGAAGAAGATGGTGTAGAAGAGGAGTCCTTTGGCTTGGACCTCCTTTTCTGTGGTTTCAACATAGGAGAATCTAGTTGGTTAACTCTACCCAACAGATGTTGTACCATCATCACCAGCTGTGTCTGATTTTGTGATAAAGCTTTCAGCTCATCAGACACATTGCTAGTGGAGTTAGATAAGTTCCTATGTTGCACCTTCTTCTTTTGAGCACCCTCAGCTGTCACCTGTTTAACCCCTTCCTTTTTGGATTTCTTTAAGGACTTAAGGGTTACAGGATTTGATGTTGCTAATACAAATGTGGTCTCAAACTCAGTTTTCATTTTTACCATTTTCTCATTAATTTCTTCTTTTTGTTTGAGTTTGGAACCTCTTTTGTACCAACAATCATCTGTAAGATGATTGAACAAACCACATACTTCACATGGTTTCTTCTTCATCTTAGGTTGATAATCAACTAAAGATGGTGAAGCAACATAAGACTTGTTCTTCAATGCTTTGGAAGCATTGGTTGCTTTCTTGACTACCTCTTTAGTAGTCTTCAAACTCTTTCTACTGCCAGTTTTCTTCTCTTCAGTACTGACAGCAGTTGAAGTTTGAACTTCAGGTGTTAAATCCTGCTCTCTAGTCCTTTCAGGACCTTCAGGATTAACTCCTGAGTTGATCAACTCATTTATCATGTGAATGTCAGTATTTGAACCATCAACATCAGCTGATAGGTTCAAAGAGGGCTTGATGCTGACTGCTACTTCTGATTGTGCTGTATCAGAAGGTAGATCACATGATGTGATGGATTGGTTATCACTCTCACCATCAGATTCTACCTCTGCTCTTGGGGTAAAATCTGTAGGTGGAGCAGTGTGATTGTAACCAATTCCAAACTTCACATTTGAAGCAGATTGCTTACTAAGAAGCATTTCAAAACCTTTGCATGATTGTACCCATCTATCACACTCGACCTGGGTAACTGCAAGGGTTTCTTTGAGATCTTTGTACTTCTCTAGAAGTACTTCTTCTCTAGCCTTATCATCAATTATTTGGCAATTCAGTTTATAAATCTCATCATTTTTATCTTTGAGCACAAACTCAAACTCAGCTTTGTTTTTGGAAATTATTTGTTCTAGCTCAATGTCCTATTAATTAGAGCTACATTTGCTTCTCTAATGGAAGCAAATGCTGCTATGCATGGTTCAGAACATAATTGGCTTTTGCCTCAGAGGATACCTGTGATACCTGAGGTGTAGAGGCATTGGAAAATGAAGTATCAGCAGACTCCAAAGCCATAAGAGCTAGATTCCAAAGGTACTGTCACCACCATGTTGACCAGCACCTGAGAACAGTTGATCATGACCAGACAAGTCATCTGGTAAACTACTCCAGTCAACAACTCCTGGGGTGAAGAAGCTGTGTTGTTGAGATTGAGGTTGTTGATGAGATAGGGAAGCTGAGGTTCTGGTAGTGCATGAGGCTGTGGTGTCATAGGAACTTGAACTTGATTTGACTGTGGCATGTAATAACAAGGGTACGGATATGGCATTTGACCCTGAGGAACAAAATATGCCGGAGATTGTTGTTGAGGATGATGACTAGAGGTGACAGGATGTTGCCCTCTGTGTTGTTGACTATTGCCAGGAAACGTCACAAAGGGTGCAGTAGAGTTAGATCCAGTTGATCTACACTCTCTTGCAAAGTGTCCAAGCCTTTGGCATTTGTGACACCTCAACTTGCTCTTGTCAAACCCAACTTTGGTTTTGCCAGAGAGTCCTGGGAAATTCTTCCAGTTCTTTTATAGAACTTCTGAGATCTGATATTTATCAAGGCCATTTGGCTCAAAATATCCATCTCTTCTAAGTCATCATCAGCAATCCCCTTGAGATCATCCATAATGAAACATAGATTGTCATTATTACACCCAGTAAACTGACCATCAACACTCACAAATGCAGAATCAGAAGTGCTTGAAGAGAAATTAATATGCTCATCATACTAGCATTCAGATGAAGCATATTCTGACTCATGACCCACCAAGGCAGTGTTGCCTTGTATAAAGTCTTCAGTAAGCTTTCCAGATGAAGACAGCTTTCTCTTCTGTTCTATCTCTCTCTCAAAAGTGAGCAGTTTCCCATGGAGTGGGGTGAGAGATAGTTTGTCCAAACTTGCACTGGAGCGTAGGACAATAGTATATGTGTCCCATCTCTCAGGCAGTGATCTGAGAAATCTGTTATTCATCTGAATATTGGTGTATTCAAGTTTGACCATTTTTAGTTCAGAGATCAAACAAGAGAACCGCTCATACTGTTGAGTCAGTGTCTCACCCTTTCTATGAGAGAATGTCTCATATTGTTGGGCAAGAATTTCTCTATTATTTGCCAAGACCTCATCTGTTCCTCCAAATTGTTCTTTCAAGGCAATCCAGAGGTCATGGGCAGTTTCATGATGCATTAGCCCAGAATAGATTTCATTGGGCAATGCCATGACCAGAATTCCATGGGCTTTTGCATCAATTTCAAGCAACTTCTTATCCTCATCTGAGTATTGCTCCCTCCTCTTCGGAACCATTTGATTGGTTTTCGGTTTATTCACCATAGGCTTGTGTGGACCATGTACCACTGATGTCCAACACCCTGCGCTGTTAACAGACAGGTGATGGAGCATACGTCTTTGCCATATGTTATACTCATTCCTAACCAGCATAGGTGGCTTGGTTGAGGAACCAGTATTGTGAGGATCATTGGAAGGAGTGGTCATTTTCAGTTCAAAAGCAATTTAGTTCAAGTTTTAAAAAGTTTTAGACAGACCACAACAAACTCAATGAGAACCAAGAAAAGATCTCAGGATGAATGAGCAGAAATACAGAAAATTCAATCTCTATAACCGTTTCTTGCAAAAACAAAGGCTAATTCAATCAAACTTAGATCTTGAATAGCAGTTTCAATGATCAATTGTTAGATCGATCAATGATTAACCTGCTCTGATACCATTTGACAGGATCAGTGATCACAAGTTTGATGTATTAGAATACAAAGCAGCGGAATACAAACTAGAATTAGACAAATTGTAGCAAGCAATCGATACTTGTAAGCATTAAGAGCGCATACGGTTATAGGGAGAGAATATATATTTCTAATTTGAAGGAATGTTTATAGAGGTAGAATATTCTAATCAAATCATTCATTCATTCCATTCATTCACCCCCGATTACAATAAGTTGTCACTCCTTATATAGAGTGCAACAATCACTGCTGTTATCACGGAAAGTGACAACTGGCAGATCTAATACAAAAATAACTAATTCTTAACAAACTACTGAAACATTCACAACTACTGAGAACATATCAGCATGTTAAGTACAAAATATAAAACTACTGAAACTACAACGACTGAAGAACAAGCTCTTCAGTCGTTTTACAAAACTACTGAAACATAAAAATATAAAACTACTGATATCACAACTACTGAAGAAGTACTCTTCAGCAGTTGTGACAAACCACTGAGGCTTCAGTACTTGATCTTCAGACTTTGACCTTCAGGAGTTTCATCATCTGATGACTTCAGTAGATATCATCAGCTGATGTCTTCAGTCTTTGTCTTCAGACCTTGTACATCAGTTGTTGATCTTCAGCACTTGTAAACTCTTCAGCTGTTGTACTTCAGTACTTTGGTCTTTCAGCTTCAGCACTTGTGTTCTTCAGCTGTTGTACTTCAGCACTTTGGTTCTTCAGCTGTTGAGGTCTTCAGCATTTGATCTTCAGCTGTTGAAGTCTTCAGCACTTGTCAAACTACTGATGAGGCTTTCAGCAGTTGTTGTGATACCATGTGGGACTTAGAGGTTTTCTGATCTTGGCTCATTGGTTCTTTTGGTCCAACATGGCCAAGTGAAGAAGACCTTGAATGCTGCAATTACATTGGCCATGGTAGTCTCACCCTGGGAAATTATTGAAGAATTCAAGAGAGCTCACAAATCCAAGACAACCCCTCAATCTATTCTTGAGAACAAAATGATCAAGAAGGGGTTGTTATACAAAAGACTTGAAGATCTTCAGAAGAGTGAAGTCCAGTTTTTGCTTGAAGGCTCTCACCCTGATGAATTTGCTTATAGAGAGATAGCAACTGTGGAGTTGAAAAATGGAAAGACAGTGAGATACTTATCTGAGTATTATGGCCCAGAGTTCTTCTTTGAGAGAGAAGCAAAGAACTCACCAGGAGGAACAAGTTGTTCACCTTGAGGCCTATGCTACTGAGTCTTATAGACTCATTAATGGGAATTAGGAACAAGACTCTGTGTCCAGTTTCCTAAGACAGAGTTCCCTTCTGTACTTAGCCAATCAAAAGATTAGAAACCTTTTCCCGGCCTGTGCTTAACTGATTACCTCTGAAGCTAATCAAGAGGGTGTCTCTGCCAAGAATAAGTGGGATCATTAATAAGTTTAGAGGTTTGGCTGCATTGGTTTAGGGGGAGTTTGTTGGACCAACAGAACCAATGAGCCTAATCAAAAAAACCTCTAAGTCCCACAAACATTACAACTGCTGAAGAAGATCACAATAGCTGAAGACATCAGCTGATTACAAGGTCTGAAGACAAAGTCTGAAGACAAGAACTGAAGACTACTACTGAAGACAAAGTCTGAAAGTAAAGAACTGAAGACAAAGTCTGAAGTTATCAGCTGAAGACAAAGTCTGAAAGTAAAGTACTGAAGACAAAGTCTGAAAGTAAAAGTCTGAAGAACAAAGATTGAAGACCAAAGTGATCAGTAGTTGTCACAACAGCTGAAGTTATCAACATCAGTGGTTGTGATGGTTTCCTTTCAGTACTTGTAATTTACTTTTCAGTAGTTATAGTTTCAGTAGTTTAGTTTCAGTAGTTTTATGTTTCTTGTACTTAGCATTCTCTGAAATGTAATCAGTAGTTGAGAACTTTCTCAGTAGTTTGCATAGTTTCAGTATTTTGAATAATTCTGTTAGATGTCACTATCAAGTGACATCAGCAGACGTCACATATGAATGAAATATCTCTTTTGCAAAATCCTCTTTTTCTATAACCATTTACTGTTACATTGAATATCAATTGTGTTCTTGTGAATTTTTTAATTCGTTGTTCGAATTCCGCTGCAATACTCTCTATTCAATCATACTTAGATCACTGATCCTAACATTGATACATATATGTACCTAGATCCTGATCTGAATGTAATATGTCTTACACTTATGTCACTATTGGTACTTAATAAAATACAAATGTTTTGTGTTTATAATGTTTAATATTTCATTAATAAGTTGCTTAATGCATATTGACTTAATTATATAGGTTTGTGATTGTTTGAAGTGTTATACATAATGTTAGAATATGGAATACACTCAAACTTGGTGAAGTGAAGTTCTCATGCATCCGAATCGGCATGCGACTGAGTGTCCATGCGCCTAGATAGTTCATACGCCTGAACAACTTCATGCGTCTAACTCAGTCGCACGACTAAATACTCAGCCGTGTGAATGGATCAACATCACGTCTCAATCGCACGAATGAACCATGCTACTAGTTCAGTCGCCCGAATGAGCAATCCTAACCTATAAATACAACCTAATTCGTGGAAAACCGTGAGCATTCAATCCACTTCGACTCCAGTCATACCCTAGTCTTCCAGAAGCCTCCAAGTTCGTATTCCAAGTTCATAGAACGCTATAAATCGATTCTCAATCCATTCTTGACGTTAGTTTCAATACATTATTATTTCTACGTGCGTTCTCACTCATTGGATCGCCAATCAAATAGGATTCCGCACTATTTGGTTTGGTTTAACACGTTAATCAGTTGTGTTTGGTCAAATACCAGATCCTAACAAGTGGTATCAGAGCAACAGGCTCGTGATTATGTGTTGATTCAATGGTTTTGATACAAAACTGTGTTTTTGCATCAAAAACGCAATCTTTTTGTGTCTAACGAAGTCTTGGACGGTTCCTAATCGAAAAGTGGTGTTTTTCCAGAATACGACTTTTAAGGTTTGATAAAGTTCGAGTTTTTACGGCCAAAACAAGTTTAACCTACGAATTATCAAACTTCAGCAAGTTCAGTCGCACGATTGGCTCAATCGCACGACTGAGTTCATTCGCACTTTCCAGCCGCACGATTGGACGCATTCGTACCTTCATTCGTACGATTGAGAACTTCATTCGGTATGTTCAACTGCATTAGTGCATTCGGACGACTGACTCATCTGCATCTGTTCAGTCGCACCATTGAACCATCCGCATATGTTCCATCGCCCGATTAAGCCCAATCGCATACCTTCATTCGCATACATTAGCAGTGTGTTAAACCATAAATTTAAGTGAAATGGAGGATCAGTTTTCGGCATACACAGCTAGTAGAGCTACTCGTATTCAGAATCTACTATTGTTGGAAAACGAAGTAGGAATACACAATAAACCCCCGAAGCTTATCATGTTAGATGACTATCCATAATGGAAGCAACGTTTCGAAATCTATTTGAATGGAGTAGATACAAATTTGTGGGAGGCAATAGAGTCGGGGTACAGCATGCCAGTTGGAGCTGATGGAGTAAAACTTACTCTAAGTGGCATGTCGGATGCATAGAAGGTAAAACACAACGCTAAAAAGAAAGTCTATGCCTTGCTTACTCAGTCTATTCCGAAGGATATTTTCCATCAGTATTTGGAGTATACTCAAACCAAGAAACTTTGGGATGCGTTGCACAAGAGGTATGACGGGAATGCCTCTCTGAAGGCTATTAAGGCAAAAGCATTGAAGAAGGAGTTTGACAACTTTTATTCAATAGGAAAAGAAGGCCTTGATGATGTGATCGATTGATTCTACCACTTGATGAGTGAGATGCACACTCATGGAGTGGTTACTTCGATGGATGATAAGGTATCCATGTTTGCTCATGGATTACCAGATAAATGGGGTCCGTTTGTTTCAAATCTCAGACAGAATGGAATGCTCTCGAAGTTAGACATATATGTCTTCACTCTGAAACTGAGAGAAGAAGAGCTTAGGATGAAGTATCGAGCCCAAAAGGCAAACTATGATTAGATTCCTGCACTCTACAATGCTACTCCTTCAGTCAAGGAGCACCATTGCAAACCGCACTCATCTCAAGCAAAGGAGTTCCAGCACAACCTGAACTTCAGGATCAGAAATGTCAGGGTCGTCTAGCACCCAATATATAGTACCTGAAACAATGCCGCAAAGCTGAAAACCGACAACCTCGGGAATGTAACTGTAGAGGTGGCCAGAGAACATATGGACCTTTTAGCTGCGGTGGTTCACTCCTATGATGGATTATATGCTGGAAAGACAAGTAACTACGACCTGGCAGATGAAGATTATGAGCAGGTGGATGAATGGAGTTGGAACGTATGGACATAATGTGGGCTCTGGCAAGTGTTGTCCGACGAGCTAAAAAGTTTGTCAAAAAGACCGGACAAAACCTAGTTGCAGCAAAAGATACAACCTTTGGGTTTGATAAGTCAAAGGTTACATGCTTCAACTGCGGTGAGAAGGGACACTTCAAGACGGAGTGTATAAAACCAAAGAAGACAACAAATGGAAATCCCTTCTTGTCATTTAACCGTCAAGACAAGTCCACTGCTAGTAATGCTGACTTATCAAGTAAGGATCCAAAAGCCTTAACTGCCAACGAAGATGAAGGACATCACTGGAGCTTTCGGTTCATCTCACCAGGAGAGTCAAATATAGCTAGTGTGGAGGATATTCATGACGATTCTGCAAGTGAAGGTGATGTAGCAGTAGAGATCGCAATGTCAAATTCTGAAGATACTGCAAATGTGGTCAACTACCTGTGTGAAGAAGAAAAATCTGCAAATGCATCATCATCTGAATCATCCAAACCAGAGAAAAGCAGCTAGTACTCATGGCTGATTCTTCATCTACATCTCAGGTAAGTACTTCTGACCAACTGTTTAATAATCATGCTTGCTTAGAATCTAATAAATTTAGAGAAAGTATAGATTCAAAATTGCTAGGTTATTAGATCATAATGATAGCCTAGTAAAGGACCTAGAACTATGCACAGAAGCTAATAGAGTATTGAAACAAAACGAGCACAGTTACAAGGAAAAGATAGACCTATTAAATAAATAGGTTAGAGAAACTGAGGTAGTAGCCTTTAACCAAGCAAATGACATTAGGTACTATCTGAACTCTCTTGAGGACACTATGAAGCAAAAAGAAGTTTTAGAAGTAGAAGTCAATTCATTAAAACAAAAACTGCATAGTTGACAAGCTCATCACATATTGTCCAACACTTAGTAAGAGAGAGAAATAATAGGGAGGGATTGGGATACAAAGTGGTTCCACCACCACCTGAGACCTTGATGAACACCAAATGTAAACCAATTAACAATACCCCATCAAGGATCACGTGGTGTCCACTCCTCCGGTGAGTGATCCAGATTCATTAAGTAAATCAATTGGATTAGACACTACACAGAAGGGGGCCACTTCAAAGGCAATAGGAAAAATGCCTTGTGTTAATCTGGAACAAGAATTTGAAAAAGATTAGTTTTAAGTCAGGGTCAAACAAAGTCAAACAAGAACCTAAAAAGACCGTAAAACCTAATCAATCACCTGCATCATGTCACAGTCCAGGTAAATAAGAGATCAAAGATGTAAAACCAGGTAAAGCAATTAAATTTGTAAGACCAACACATACATCAAACAAAGAAGTGTCCCAATCCAAACATACTAAGGTCAACTGTGTGACATCTGCATCTCCACCAAAAAATAGAAACCATCAAGTTAAAAGCAGATCCTGCTATAATGTGGAGAGTATGGTCACATAGCATCTTACTATCCTTATTATCAGACACCAAGGAAGAAAGTTGAGCTTTCTACATCTACATCTAGATCTTTTAAAAGGAACTCAAGACACCTTCTCAAAAGATATTGTGAACACAAAATTCAATCCATCAACCAGTCTGTTTATCACAATCAGGCCTTACACAAATCTGGTCTATGGAAAGAAAAAAACCTCCTCAATGCCTGAAAATAAGAACAACAGAATTCTGATCAATCCTTAACCCAAAGGGTCAGTGGGTTGAGTTTTGATATGTGATGCCTTAGGGAAACCAAGCCGATTAAGGCTTGGGTTCCTGACATGAACTAATGTTTTCATTGACTGTGCAGGGTGTTCGCTACAGTTCTGAAACTAACACGTGGATAGTTGATAGCGGAGCATCCAGGCACATGACAGGGAACGGAGCTCTCTTATAAATTTCAAGCAAATAAAGAGGGCATGTTTCATTTCCTAGAAACAAAGGCGGGTACATCACAGCCCAAGGAGAAGTGGGAAATGAGAAAATTAAGTTTGATAAGGTAAACTATGTCCAACAATTACAAAATAACTTACTTTCTGTTTCTCAAATCTGTGATAAGGAATTCAAGGTAGTATTTGACAACAAGAAGTGTTACGTTCTCAGAAGGACTACGTGATTCCGGAGGATCAGATCCTTATGTTCTGCTTCTGGATATAATGATCTTTATGTTTTGGATCTCTCAAAGGCATCCACAAGAGATAGTGAAGTCAAATGTTTCTTGTCCAAAGCTACTGAGAAGGAATCCATCTCCTGGCATAGGAGAATGGGACATATAAATCCGAGGAAAATGAATCACTCGATCCAGAATGATCTTGTGAGAGGAGTAAATGTCAAAAACTTTCAACTCCCAGATTTTGTGTTGCGTGAAAAAAGGGCAAACAGACGAAGAAATCTCATAAGGAAAAGAAAGTTCATTCTATAGAACTTCCACTTGAGCCTCTTCACATGGATCTGTTTGGTCCAGTGAGTACAAGAAGCATCGCAGGCGACTTGTACTGCTATGTAGTCATCGATGACTACTCAAGGTTCTCTTGGGTAATGTTCTGGAATCCAAATCAGAAACATTTGAATCCTTCAAGGATTGGTAACTACTGGAATCCTTATACAAGTTGAAGGTAAGACAGGTACATTCAGACAACAGAACAGAGTTCAAGAATCAAAGGATGGAGGAATATTGCAAGGAAACGGGAATACTGCATCAATTCACCTCGGCTTATACTCCTCAGATGAATGGTGTTACTGAACGGAAAAACCACAGCTTGATAGAGATGGCACGGACAATGCTTGCAGACTCGAAAAACCTATACAATTTTGGAATGAAGTAGTGGCAAATGCATGTTATACTCTTAATCGAGTTCTGATAGTAAAACGCCATGGAAAAACGTGCTACGGTTATTACAGCGACGTAAACCTAACTTGGAATATCTCGAGCTATTTGGCGCTCTGTGCACCCTACTGAAAAAGACTCAGGAGGGAAAATTCAGTGAGAAGGTTGATGAAGGGATCTACTTAGGATACAACATACCGAACAAGAGAGTGTACAATAACTCAACAGGTCAAGTAGACGTGTGGTGTAATGTTGATGTTCAGAGATAAATCACACCACCTGCTGGAAAAGGGCCTGCTTACTTCTTCAACTATGATGGATTCTTCAAGTCCTTCAACATATCTCTTTCTTCTTCAGAAGACGAGTGGGCAAACAAGATGATGTACGATGTCTTGAGAACACCAGCTCAAGAATCAACATGTCATGATCCTACCAACTCAGGGGGAGTAGTTGATGTGAGTGATTCTTCTTCTGATGAAGAAAATGAAGGAAATGATCAGATCAACCAGGATGTACAGGTTCCGACTACCACAAGTTCACACACACCGGCTGGTGATGCTTCTGAACTTTCAAAACCTCAGACTCCTATTGCCTCAGATCCAGAACCAAATGTTCATAATCTTGACTCTGAGGTGGTTGTTGTGACAACTCCTGGCTCATGATAAACATCTATCATCCATTGGATAATATTATAGGAGATGTGAGATCAGGGGTACAAACTAGAAATCAGCTGTATTCAGCTGATTATGCCTCTGTGATGGAAAAAGGATATCTTCACGACGGTGCCTACCGCTGCTTTGTGTCTCAGTTTGAGCCAAAGTATGTTAGTGAAGCTCTAAATGATGAGGCTTGGGTTAGTGCCATGCAGGAAGAACTTCTTCAGTTTAAGAAGTTAGGTGTATGGACACTAGTGGATAGACCTAAAGGTGCTAAAGTCATTGGTACCAAATGGGTTTTGAAATGTAAGAAAGATGATCAGGGTGTGATCATCAGAAACAAGGCTCGGCTTGTTGTTCAGGGTTTTAGACAAGTTGAAGGTATCGACTACAATGAAGTATTTGCACCTGTGGCAAGGATGGAAGCCATCCGCATCTTCCTTGCCTATGCATCTTATATGAAAATCAAAGTTTATCAACTTGATGTGAAGGGTGCATTTCTTCATGGGGAAATCAGAGACACGTGTATGTCAGTCAACCGAGGGATTTGAAGACCATATCATCGGGATAGAGTTTACAAACTCGACAAGGCTCTATACGGGCTTCATCAAGCTCCACGGGCTTGGTATGAAAAACTCTCTACTCATCTTGTGAAACACGGATTTCAAGGGGAGTCATTGACTGCACACTGTTTATCAAAGAAAAAGATGGAGACTTACTGCTAGTACAGATCTATGTAGATGACATAATCTTGGTTCAAAGAATGAAGAATTATGCAAAGGATTTAAAGCAGTAATGAAGGCTGAGTTTGAGATGAGTGCCATGGGAGAGATGAAGTTCTTTCTTGGGTTACAAGTAGATCAGACACCAAATGGAATCTTCTTACATGAGACCAAGTATGTAGGAGATATTCTCAGTTGGTTGACATGGAAAATGCTTCCATAGCTGGCACTCCATTGGCTACAAACCATGATGTAGCACCCGATGAGAACGGTGATCTGGTAGATGCTACTATGTACTGAGGGATGATTGGATCTCTCATGTATCTCGGCCTCAAGACCAGATATCATGTATGCTACATGTTTATGCTCGCGATATCAGGCAAAGCCTAAGGTGAATCATTTAATTGGAGTCAAGAGGATATTTCGTTATTTGAAGGGCACACCCACACTTGGATTGTGGTACCCTCATGATGATGACTTTGAACTTACAGCGTATAGTGACTCGGATTACGCGGCTGCAAGATGAACTACAAGTCTACATCAGCAGGGTGTCAGTTCTTTGGGAGAAGATTGGTAACCTGACAGTGTAAGAAGCAGACCTCGGTTGCCTTGTCAACCTGTGAAGCAGAATACGTTGCTGCTGCAAGCTGCTGTTCCCAAATTATGGATTCAACAGCAAATGCGGGATTATGGTTTGCAATTCACTTCTACTCCTATATTTGTTGATAACTCTGCTGCGATTGCAGTCACTAAGAAACCGGTCCAACATCCCAAGACCAAACACATCGGGATCAAATATCACTTCATACGTGACTGTTTTCAAAAGAACTTAATCGATGTGATAAAAATAAACATTGATTTTCAGCGCGCAGACCTCTATAGAAAGGCTTTTGATAAACCACGTTTTCTATATCTGTTAGAGGTCAATGGTGTTAAAAGAAGAGTGGGGTCATTCTGAACATGACCATGTATAGTCCGATGCGTCGCGTCTAGTGTCTTTTAAAATTCTTAAATTATAGTATTTTTAAGTTTAATTCTCTTGTTTTGTTTACTGTTAGTTTGTTAATTACACTTAGTGTCGGTTCTTGCTCTTAAAATTCTAAAACGCAAATCCTTAGAGGTTTTAGTATTTTAGGGGGGAAAATAGGTATAATAAAAACGAAGGAAAAGGAGAGGCAAGCCAAATGAAATAAATAAGATCGTACGTGTGATACCGATTTAACGTGTGGAAGATGATAGTACACAGGTACAAACCATTTGGGACTTTAAAAATCCAAAATGAAAAAAAGATGCAAATTTCAAGTATAAGTCTGAGCAGTCTGAGCAATATAAAAGGAAATATGATAGTTAAGCTAGCTACTACTAAGGTAACACAAAGAAAGTAGACCTAGAGTTGCTAGACTACAGCTGATATGTTGGTAGCGAACACACTAGATGACTAGACCGGTTGGTGATCTCAAGATTAAACTAAAATGTTTGACAAGCTGTGGGAAACCTTATCCCTGGTTAACACAATCAACAGGATTCCAATAAGGGGTGACGAGCAAAATAAACGCCACAAAAGTGTGCGTAAGACCAAAGCATGAGCAAAAGCACATGAAAAATGCAAATACAATCAAACTGATAACCTATGTTGTTGGTGAGTTCTGTGCAAAAAGAAGAAAAATTGCTCAAACAAGAAGATAGGTTATGTGCCTCTCTGCTGTGCGGTGGCACTAACCTGAGGATAAGCATAACCTATGTATTCTAGAACTCATTGTTGTTTGCCGCCTCTCTGTGTGCGATGGCACTGACCTGAGGATTGGCTTCTCTTTGAAAATCTAAGAATAGTTCTTTCTTAAATTTCTACCCTTAGACCGCTCAAAAATCTCCTGAGGAATGTTGATTACCATATATGTGTGGGATCCACAAATACTTGTTGAAATAAAACAAACCTTAAAACGGTCATCAAACTGTGTTGAAAGTCTGTGTTTGGATTAAGAGGACAAGTATACTGACAATCACTGTGGCTACAATTCTTGAAAGTTCTAATCAGTGTGGGGACCTAATAGTACTAGTATGATTTCCTAAATTTGCTAAATGACTTGAGATTAACAACAAGGAAAGAGCATCAAAGCTGTTTTTTAAGTTGTCTGAATGATTTGAATATACTGTATGATTCCAACTTAAATTGATCCATGTATAGCTTAAATGATTGTGGTTGATATCTCAGAATAATTATTCCTAGAACTACTTGGGAATTAACTCTTATAAAAACACAAAACATGTCTAAATTTTAAATTTTCAGTATTATTTCTTTTATTTCTATACAAAGTTTGTCATATTCAGTATGTGTAGTATCAGACTATGTCATGGAAGTTGATAAGGGACCTTATCATCGAAAAGGTCACGTCTGAAGTGACACACGTGCTTTCAAGTAATGGGTCACGTCTGAGGTGACAAAAGGTTTAAGATGATCACGTCTGAGATGATCAAAGGGTTTCAAGTTAAAATGGTCATATCTGAGATGATCATATGTTCATAATGGTAAATTAACATGTTAAAAGGGTTTAAAAGTCAAATGTCAAGTGTATGACCCATTCGCACGATTGGACATGAGTATGGACCATTCAACCGAATGACTTATACAATGAGCCATACGGCGATTGAGAGTGGGCGAATGAACAAGTCACCGACTGACCTCCAGTCGGACGACTGAAGGCAAGAAACTGACCCAATCGCACGACTGAAGTCCATTCTCCCAAATGAAATAAGCGAATGAGACTCCAGTCGTACGATTGAATCCAACTTTAGTATAAATAGAGGGGGAGTCGGTCGCAGAGACTCATCACTCCAAATTAACCCTAATTCGCATGACTGTCGTTACTCTGCCAAATTTTCATTTGATCTTCTATACCACTAATTCTTGTGCACTGACGATTTCCACTGACTATACAAGTACAATGCGGTTCAATCCAACCATCTCTCATTCAATTTGACTGCAAAATCAACAAGTTCGGTCCAAACCAAGAACCGAGACTTGTTTGACTAAATAACCAAATTAACAAGCAATCAACTGAAAATTAATGTTGTTATGTGCTAAGTATGATGATTGCGAGTCCAATGAACCAAAACACGACATCTAATCATAAGAATTGGTCAAAATTTGAATTTAAATTGAATAGCAGTCTGTCATGCGAATGGACAGGTTGATGAACTTCAGTCGCACGACTGAGTAGTGCGAATGACAAAACCGCATGACTGAACCGCGTATGGTTCAGTCACATGACTGATATCACGAAAGAGTTTACATACGTTGAGTTCAGTCGCATGATGATATACACGAATGAGTGTACATACGTATGAGTTCAGTCGCCGACTGATATACACAAATGAGTGTACATACGTATGAGCTCAGTCGCATGACAAGTCGTACGTATGAGGTAGGCCGCACGAGTGATTTCAGTCGCACTACTCATATGCACGACTAGATCTTAGTTGCATAGTCTCATTCGCACGACAGATCAAAAGAAATGTTTACAAGTCCAAGTGATTCGAGATATTCTTATTCATGGATACTAACATTTTCTTTTGTAACAGATGACGAGTCGGTGGAAATGAGCACCAAGCACAATATCTGTGCTTATGGATCAGTCATCCAGACATGCACTGGACTTTGCTGTAATCATCTCATTTCTTAGACGTTTAAGGATCTCTCACGCAATCTCAACTCCATGCACACAGTACAAGTCTATTTAGCAGGCCTTCTAGGAAGGTGCCGTTGTGATGAACATCAGAGCCTCATCAAATCCGAAGTTCGATATTTGGAAAGGCTATTGAGATCTCTGAGGAAGATCTCAGGATAGTGCCGCAGCTTGGGACGATGCTGAATGTCCAACACGATTACAACCCCTGACTGTCAGAGGTGTTTTATGGGCCAAGTACGCTGGGGACATCAATGCAGGGGGTGCTCAACAAGAGCAACTGTGTCCCTAGTTCAAGTACCTTGCGCACGTACTGCTTAAGTGCTTAGCATCTCGAAAAGGAGGTTTGATGAGTTGTCCGATCAAATCTAGAACGCATATGCTGCTCTGGTGCTGAACCATCGTTCAGCTTCTCCAAAATGATCTTCACCTAATTGGTGGAGAACATTAAGGGGAAAGGGAAGGAGGGCTTCTGCATGTACCCTCGCTTTATGCAGATGATCATAGACCAGAAGCTTCCTGCCTTGCCGAAGGAGAAGGAAGACGCGGTGGTACCCGAGGTAATGGACGATACCACTTTGGGAAGGATAAAGGTTTACAGGGGGAAGCAGGTAAAGCCCCTGTGAGGAGATTATTGGGCATGTGGCCCAGGAAGACTATGTGGCGCCGGCTAGGCGTAAATGGCCTCACATTGATAGTGACTCTGAAGAAGAGCAAATACAACTCCTGTTGATGACTCCGATGATGATAGCGGATATGCTGGAGATGAAGGACCCACTCAACAAAGGGGTCCACTACTGCTATTCCATCTCCAGCATCTGCTCCCACTGGGGACGGAGCGGAGACTGCTGGGTTCCACCAGGATTTCATGCCTGGTGAAGAAGAAGATGAGTCAGATGAGGATCCGCTGACTCAGACTGTGGGAAGTAAAGTTGTTCCCACAGAACGAGGGCTTCGGGCGGTTGGTGAACGCCCAGGTGGATCGGGAGAGAATGCTGCTCACCCCACTTATGCTCCCGATCCGCCAAGCCATGTACTAGGGGGAGCATCCTCCTCGACAGGATCGAGGAAGAAGAGGATGGCTCAGCCCCATGGATTGAAAAGGAAGAAACGCAGAATCACCTTTATCACCACCACAGCCACCACCACAGCCACCATTCCACCTACCACCACTACCACCCTTCCATCCACCACCACACCATTCACACTACATCACCAAACCATCATCTATACCACCACCAATCTTCACCACTGCCACCACACCACCACTAGCCACCCTACCGTACCATCCTCTTTCTCTCCATATCCATCAGGGTCACCTCTGCCTCCCAGTGGGGTAGAGGAACAGCTCTCGGCACTTAACCACATAGTGCTAAGGTTGTTAGCGGCAGACGAAGAGAAGATGCTCAGCTGCGACAGCTTGTAGAGCTTACTGCTGCCCAAGCTCAGCAGATATCTCAGCAGGCAAACAGATGGAGATTCAACCGTGAGATGTCCCAACTCCAAGAGCAAAATGTTCTATCAGCAAAGAAGATTAAGGAGTTGGAGACTACTAACAAGACCATCATGCTATGCCTAAAAGGATCCAAGGAAGATCCAATTAAGATCAAAGAGGGGGATGGGGATGATAGTGATGATGAAGATAATGATGGTGATGATGACACTGATGCTATTGGGGATGTTGGAGATGATGTTAGAAGGATGATGATGATGACTCACCTACTGCTGGGTGCCACATCTGCCAGTGAAAGAGGACCAAAGGAGCACAAGATCAAGGTGCCTCCACATCAGCCCCACAGCAGAAGAGCCGATGCTCCAGGACAAGAGTAATGCTTAGATGTCATTGTTATTTAAGATCACTTGTATTTGGATTATGAGTAAAATTAATGAAATGAATGTTTATATGTCATGTAAATGATTATGCCTTGATTATTAGCTAATGATTGTTGTGTTGAATGTTTAAATCAAGCAGATCCTGATTCCCAAAGAGATGAATATGACATTGCTCCCCTCGAACAGGTCAAGTCTCAACTGACATTGATTTTTGATCTGCAGGGTATTGTCAGGAGATCGGTAATGTATACTCCTGAAGAAGGAGAAATCATTCACAATCTCACTGACGAGCAGATCGAAATGTTCCAACTAAAGCCGATGAGATTGTGAAAGATGCTCCAACTGTGCAAATAGAAAGTGACGATGAGCTTCAGGATGTAGATGAGATTGAGATAGAAGATATCACGGCTCAACACTATCCTAAGTACACTGACAAGGAGGGAACTGCTATCCCAATCTGGGAGACACTCTTGTCAGTGACACTTTTGCTACTCTGGACAGAATGGAGAAGAGTCAGAAAAGGACAAAGAGAAGGCCCAAACCTCAGACGCCAAAGTAAACATCAAAAAGGCTGAATGGGCAGCATGTTTTGATGAGATAAGAGCCCAACACAGCGCTACAACGTCTACTGTCTACACCAAACTATATCAGGTCAAGAAACATCAAAAGGTGGTAGGCAGGATCATAGTGGGCACGTTTTGCAATCTCAATGTTTACACAGTTAAACATGAGAAGGGAATAGAATACTTCAGATTTCCACATGATCTGAAGACTCTTCCAGGCTTTGAGCTCAACCAGTTAGCTAAGTTAAACTTGTATATGCTGACCTCGTAAGATGTCAAGGTTTGAAGCTGCTCTAAAGAGGGAGTACCACACCAGATGGGTCAACTTCAAACCTCAACAACCAATGAGGCACATTAGAAGTTTGAAGTTGATGCCATAACTGGTAAACCTAGAGTAGTGCTGAAGTGGAGTCCACACGTATAATGTCTAAGACCCACTACATGAGATGCCACAAGACTTCACTCCACACTTCCAATGGTGGTACTATGATTGGAGAACGGGAGAGGCCGTGATAGTCTTGAACAGGAATGGCACAATGGAAACCGTAGGGTATTTGACCCGATGTGCTCACCAACTTGTCAGCACAAGATGTTTATACTTTATACAAGTGGCCACTATTCTATGACCCAGGATATTGTACAAGCTTTACAGTTCCAAAAGGTGATAAGACTCTGTTTTGTTTTTGAGATAAACACAGGAGTTACAAAGAAGCTAAGTTCAAAAGTTTGAGGAAATCATGAAAGATGTTAGGCATAGATAGATCTAGGTCCAAGTGGGAGTTTGTTGATACATATATGTACTAGATCCTGATCTGAATATAATATGTCTTACACTTATGTAACTATTGGGTACTTAATGAAATACAAATGTTTGGTTGTTTATAATGTTTAACATTTCATTAATGAGTTATTTAATGCATATGACTTATTATATAAGTTTGTGATTGTTTGAAGTGTTATACATAATGTTAGAATATTGAATACACTCAAACTTGGTGAAGTGAAGTTCTCATGCGTCCGAATGGCGTGCGATGAGTGTCCATGCACCTAGATAGTTCATACGCCTGAACAACTTCATGCGTCGACTTGGTCGCACGACTGAACACTCAGCCATGCGAATGGATCAAACCGCACATCTCAATCGCACGAATGAACCATGCTACTGGTTCAGTCGCCCGAATGAACAATCCTAACCTATAAATACAACCTAATTGTGGAAAAACATGAGCATTCAATCCACTTCGACTCCAAACGTACCCTAGCCATCCAGAAGCCTCCAAGTTCGTATTCCAAGTTCATAGAACGCTATAGATCGATTCTCAATCGATTCTTGATGTTAGTTTCAATACATTATTGTTTCTATGTGAGTTCTCACTGATTGGATCGCCAATCAAATAGGATTCCGCATGATTTGGTTTGGTTTAACACGTTAATCAGTTGGTGTTTGGTCAAATACCAGATCCTAACAATGAAGGAGTCTATAGAGTCCCATCAATGTGAACTTGAGGAAGTTCCTGCGTATGGACAGTTGCAAGTGAAGTTGGTGAGTCCTCAATGTCCATGCTTTGTGAAAAACTCCCAATTCCAGTGTCTGTGATCATTTATCCCCCTTTTTGGTAGTATCACCCACTTACATAGGTGAGCTAGAGGTTAGATCAATCACATTCACGGGTTCTTGTTTTCCTGGTTAAGGTCTTCTTAAAGGTCTCCCACCTAGTTTCTCCTTGAGATAAGTAATCTCAATTTGCTAATCATTGACCCTGTTATGTAAGGTAGTCAGCTGAGTTTCCACGTGACTAACCTTAGAGACTAGGTACGTGCATGATTTTGATAGTTTTTGTACCTTTAGTCTTAGATTCCCCTCAGAAGAATCATGCGGGTATAAGAGAACTAGATCAAAGTATTCTCTCTCACCACCAACATGGAGTTGTTGGCTGCTAGTTTTGCTCAGCTTATTGACAACCTCAATTGAAGTGTCAATGGGCTGAGTCGTCATAGTTGAGGTCTGAATGATGTAATCACTTGCTAAAGTGATAGCCTCTTCCATATGGATTTCCTGAATAGGTTCAAAAGGATCCACCTTAGTAATAGGTGACTGATGTGGGCTAGACATAGGTCACTCAGGAGCACTCATCTCTATTTGAGTAGGGGAGGAGTAGAGAGACACATGGTACTCACTGAAACCTAAGTCTTCATCAGTATAGAAGTCAAGGTTGGAATTGGATGGTTTAAGTCTAAAGGCTAGGGATGGTAAGTGTCCCCTAAAGGTTGTTCACCTGAGTGTTGAGACTCAGAGTGAAGGCTTAAGGCAGTTAGGCTTGTGAGCTCATCAGGCTGAGCATGAGGAAGCTCATCACTAATCCTTAAAGAGATAGGAGTGGTTTGGTCCTTAGGGGAAGTGGATGCTCTAGTATTCACTTCCTCCTATATGGGTGAGTGTATGGGGGCATGCATAGACTCAATAACTTAAGCAGGGGTTCGTTTGAATTTTCTTTTGTAGTTGTTGGTGATTTGATGTCTTTTTGGTGGTTGGGAGGTAGAAGGTGTGGGTTTAACACTAGCTTGTGTTGCTAGGTCACCTTGAGCAATGAGCTCTAACATTTTGGGGACAAGGGTTGTTTCTACTATTGAGAAGCCTACAATTGGCTTATTCATGATTTTAAAGATGCCAGGCTTCATCTGTCCCAATTTAAGAATATTACTTGTTTCCCTCAACTGTAAGCCCAATTCACAATTGAGAATGTATTAAACATATCTAGGAAATATATAATACTCCAATGAGTCCAAGTTAGCAAGTAAATTGGTATTAACAAAATGGGAGAACCTGTACTTGGTCCCCTGAACCATTTCATGCACTATGAATGAGAGATCCTCAAGAATTTGATCCCACCCTCCATGTTTGTTGGACAAGCTATAGATAACCACAAGAAGTAAAAATTTCCACTCCGATGAGACCTTCCTTTTCTTGAAGGTCTTTAAAGAGAAATCTCCCTTATAACCCATATGCTCAAAGGAATGATTGACAACTTCCTTTGGGAAGGACAACTCACCTTCTTCATCATCGAGCTAAAGATGATTGTTGCTGATGGCTGGAGTGATAAAGATTTTCCTCCCCTATATTATGGTAGGCAGTGCCTTCTCCCCATCCATAATGACCTCTTGGCAGGCCTTCCAACATTCAAGCATAGAGAGTAGGATCAATGGTGAGGGAGGTGAGAACGGCAAACCTCTGAGAAACTATTATCTTTCTTAGAGTTCACCGGAGCAACTGGTTGTATTGCATGTGAAGCTGCATGGAGAAATCTTGTTGGACCAAAAGAACCAATGAGCCAAGATCAGAAAATCTCTAAGTCCCACACGGTATCACAACAACTGCTGAAAGCCTCATCAGTAGTTTGACAAGTACTGAAGACTTCAACAGCTGAAGATCAAGTGCTGAAGACCTTAACAGCTGAAGAACCAAAGTGCTGAAGTACAACAGCTGAAGAACACAAGTGCTGAAGCTGAAAGACCAAGTACTGAAGTACAACAGCTGAAGAGTTCACAAGTACTGAAGATCAACAACTGATGTACAAAGTCTGAAGACAAAGACTGAAGACACCAGCTGATGATATCTACTGAAGTCATCAGCTGATGAAACGCTGAAGGTCAAAGTCTGAAGACCAAGTACTGAAGCCTCAGTAGTTTGTCACAACTGCTGAAGAGTACTTCTTCAGTAGTTGTGATATCAGTAGTTTATGTTTTATGTTTCAGTAGTTTTGTAAAACGACTGAAGAGCTTGTTCTTCAGTCGTTGTAGTTTCAGTAGTTTTATATTTTGTACTTAACCTGCTGATATGTTCTCAGTAGTTGTGAACATTTCAGTAGTTTGTTAAGATTTAGTTATTTCTGTATTGGATCTGCCAGTTGTCACTTTCCGTGATAACAGCAGTGACTGTTGCACTCTATATAAGGAGTGACAACCCATTGTAATCATTGAGCGATATGAGCAATTGAATGGAATGTTTGATTGATTTGATTAGAAATATTCTCCATCTATAAACATTCCTAGAAATCAGAAATTCATATTCTCTCCCTATAACCGTATGCTATCTTAACGCTACATATATTGTTTGCTTGCTACAATTTGTCTAATTCGTTTGTGTATTCCGCTGCTTTATATTCTGATACATCAAACTTGTGATCACTGATCCTGTCAAATGGTATCAGAGCGGGTTAATCATTGATCGATCTAATAATTGATCATTGAAACTGCTATTCAAGATCCAAGTTTGATTGAATTAGCTTTTGTTTTTGCAAGAAACGGTTATAGAGATTGAATTTTCTGTATTTCTGCTCATTCATCCTGAGATCTTATTCTTGGTTCTCATTGAGTTTGTTGTGGTTTGTCTAAAACTTTTTAAAACTTGAACTAAACTGTTTTTGAACTAAAAATGACCACTCCCTCCAATGATCCTCACAATACTGGTTCCTCAACCAAGCCTCCTATGCTGGTTAGGAATGAATATAACATATGGCAAAGACGTATGCTCCATCACCTGTCTGTTAATAGCGCAGGGTGTGGACATCAGTGGTACATGGTCCACACAAGCCTATGGTGAATAACCCGGAAACCAATCAAATGGTTCCGAAGAGGAGGGAGCAATACTCAGATGAGGATAAAAAGTTGCTTGAGATTGATGCAAAAGCCCATGGAATTCTGGCCATGGCTTTGCCCAATGAAATCTATTCTGGGCTAATGCATCATGAAACTGCCCATGACCTCTGGATTGCTTTGAAAGAACAATTTGGAGGAACAGATGAGGTCTTGGCAAATAATAGAGAAATTCTTGCCCAACAATATGAGACATTCTCTCATAGAAAGGGTGAGACACTGACTCAACAATATGAGCGGTTTTCTTGTTTGATCTCTGAACTAAAAATGGTCAAACTTGAATACACCAATATTCAGATGAATAACAGATTCTCAGATCACTGCCTGAGAGATGGGACACATATACTATTGTCCTACGCTCCAGTGCAAGTTTGGACAAACTATCTCTCACCCAACTCCATGGGAAATTGCTCACTTTTGAGAGAGAGATAGAACAGAAGAGAAAGCTGTCTTCATCTGGAAAGCTCACTGAAGACTTTATTCAAGGCAACACTGCCTTGGTGGGTCATGAGTCAGAATATGCTGCATCTGAATGCCAGTATGATGAGCATATTAATTTCTCTTCGAGCACTTCTAATTCTGCATTTGTAAGTGTTGATGGCAGTTCACTGGATGTAATAATGACAACTTATGTTTCATTATGGATGATCTCAAGGGGATTGCTGATGATGACTTAGAAGAGATGGATATTTTGAGCCAAATGGCCTTGATAAATATCAGATCTCAGAAGTTCTACAAAAGAACTGGAAGAAAATTCCCAGGACTCTCTGGCAAAACCAAAGTTGGTTTTGACAAGAGCAAGTTGAGGTGTCACAAATGCCAACGGCTTGGACACTTTGCTAGAGAGTGTAGATCAACTGGATCAAACTCTACTGCACCCTTTGTGACTTTTCCTGGCAACAGTCAACAAAACAGAGGGCAACATCCTGTCACATCTAGTCATCATCCTCAACAACAATCTCCGGCATATTTTGTTCCTCAGGGTCAAATGCCTTATCAGTACCCTTGTTATTACATGCCACAGTCAAGTCAAGTTCAAGTTCCTATGACACCACAACCTCATGCATTACCAGAACCTCAGCCTTCTCTATCTCATCAACAACCTTCATCTCAACAACACAGCTTCTTCACCCCAGGAGTTGTTGACTGGAGCAGTTTACCAGATGACTTGTCTGGTCATGATCAACTGTTCTCAGGTGCTGGTCAACATGGTGGTGACAGTCCCTTTGGGAATCTAGCTCTTATGGCTTTGGAGTCTGCTGATACTTCATCTTCCAATGCCTCTACACCACAGGTATCACAGGGTTCTTCAACATGCCAAAATAGCATCTGGTATGTAGACAGTGGGGGATCCATGCACATGACTGGGAACATCTCTCTTCTTCATGACTACTCTCAAGGAAAGAAGGGATTTGTCTCTTTTGGCAATGATGCTAGGGGTTACATCATCGGTAAGGGCTTTGTCTCCAATGGAGAAATCAAATTTGATGATGTTAATCATGTGGAAAATCTCAAGTACAACCTCTTGAGTGTCAGTCAAATGTGTGATAAAGGCCATGTTGCCCTTTTCACAAGTCAAAACTGTAGGATTCTGTCATCCAAAGTTTTGCCCTTGATTGACAAGGTGTTGGATGATCACACTCTCCTGAAAGCCAACAGGACAGGAAGAGTGTATGCTTAGATCTCTCTAAGAAGATAGATCTCAAAGGTAATCCTTGCCTATTTTCCAAAGCCTCTTCTCAAGAATCTGAACTGTGGCACAGGAGGCTTGGTCATGTTAATCTTAAAAACATGAATCAGCTTAGCCACAAGAGTTTAGTCAGAGGCTTACCAATAAAGGAGTTCCACTGTGATGAAACTTGCACTGCTTGTTTAAAAGGAAAACAGCACAAGGTCTCATTTCATCCTATTGAAGTGTCCAAGTCCACTGCCTGCTTGCAATTACTGCATATGGATCTATTTGGTCCTGTGAGAGTAATGAGCATGGCAAAGAAGAAATACTGTCTGGTAATTGTGGATGATTACTCCAGATTTGTATGGACTTTCTTTCTACATTCAAAGGATGAGGCTGCTCAGAAGATATCCACTTTGTGCTGTACATTGAGAGCGTATTCCCTTCCAGTCAAGTGTATCAGGAGTGATAATGGAACTGAGTTCAGAAATCATACACTTGATGACTTCTATCTCTCAAAGGGAATCAAAAGGCAGTTCAGCATTCCAAGGACTCGGAACAAAATGGAGTAGTGGAGAGAAAGAACAGGACCCTCATTGAAGCTGCAAGGTCCATGCTGGCTGACTCAGGTTTACCATTGACCTTTTGGGCTGAAGCTGTCAACACAGCTTGTTATGTGCAAAATAGAGTGTTAGTAAATCAGAGGTTGATGAAGACTCCATATGAAGTTCTCCATCATTTGGCTCCACTGATTTCATTTTTCAAAGCATTTGGGTGTCCCTGTTTTATTCTCAACACAAAGGATCAACTCCACAAATTTGATCCTAAGGTGGATGCAGGATACTTTGTTGGTTATTCATCTACTTGCAAAGCATACAGAGTCTTCAACTGCAGAACAAAGATGGTTGAAGAAACTCTACATGTTAAGTTTAATGAATCTCCAAAGGACAAGATTCCACAAAGTCCTGTGGAGTTATTTGATCTGGACATACTGCAATATGTTCCTTATCAAACTCCTGCTGTTGCTCCTGTCAACAGTTCACCACCTGGTGGTACTGCTGATGATGATGATGATTGCAGTACTCACCTCTTCAGGTTTAGTGATCAGCTGCCTGAGTCAACTAGACCTGATGTTCCTGTAGCGCCAGTAGCACCATCCACAACAAATGCTGATGAGATTTCTTCGAATTCAACTTCCTTTGAATTACCATCCACTGATTGGTTTCAAGGAAATGATTCACCATCACCATCTGTTGCTGCTGAACCGGCTACAAACACTTGCACAGATCTCATTGTATATCAAGATCTGAAGAATCCCCATGTCTCAAATCATTGGTGATATAACTGCTGGTGTATCAACAAGAAGTCAATTGTCAAATTCTGCTTCTATGCTCTCTTCATCAGTCAGCAAGAGCCAAAGAATTATCACATTGCTTAAAAGGACAATGGATGGGTTGATGCCATGCAGCTTGAGCTTCTTCAGTTCAAGAAACAGCAAGTGTGGGAACTGGTTCCTCTACCTCCAGGTAAGTGTGCAATAGGCACTAAATGGGTGTTTAGGAACAAAACTGATGAAAATGGGCTTATTGTTAAGAACAAGGCCAGACTGGTTGTTCAGGGGTTTGCACAAGAAGAAGGTATTGATTATGATGAAACCTTTGCCCCTGTAGCCAGACTGGAAGCAATTCGATTGTTTTTAGCTTATGCTGCTTATCAAAAACTTAAGTTTTTCAAATGGATGTCAAAAGTGCATTTTTGTATGGAAAAGTTAAAGAAGAGGTCTATGTATGTCAACCTCCAGGCTTTGAGGACAACAAACATCCTAATTGGGTGTATAAGCTTGATAAAGCTCTTTATGGGTTAAAACAAGCTCCCAGAGCCTGGTATGAGACATTATCAAACTTTCTTCTAGAAAACAATTTTACTAGAGGCTCCATAGACAAGACTTTATTTATTAAGAAAGCTGGGCAGCATAATCTACTTGTTCAAATTTATGTAGATGATATTATTTTTGCATCCTCTGATCCAAAGTTGTGTGATGCCTTTACAAAGTTGATGCAACAGAAGTTTGAAATGAGTGCCATGGGAGAATTACAGTTCTTTCTGGGGTTGCAAATCAAACAAAAGGCTGATGGAATTTTTATTCATCAATCCAAATATACAAAAGATCTTTTGCAAAAGTTTGATTTACAAAACTGTAAGCCCTGTTCTACTCCCATGAGCAGCACCACACAACTGGACTCAGATCAGAAAGGTAAAGCGGTGATGAAACACTTTACAGATGTATGATTGGGTCCTTGATGTATTTAACAGCTTCTAGACCAGATATTATGTTTGCTACATGTGTTTGTGCTAGATTTCAGGCTGCACCTAAAGAGTCTCATCTGATTGCAGTCAAGAGGATCTTTAGATATCTGCAAGGCACTCCATCTCTAGGTTTATGGTATTCTACCAACCATCTGGTAAATAGTTGCTTTTTCTGACAGTGACTATGCAGGGTGTAAGTTGACCAGGAAATCAATTCTGGTGGATGTCAATCCTAGGCAACTGCTTGATTTCTTGGCAGAGCAAGAAACAGACTTCAGTTGCTACATCCACTGCGGAAGCAGAGTACATTGCTGCTGCAAGCTGTACATCTCAGGTACTCTGGCTTCAAAACCAACTTTTGGATTATGGCATTACAGAGACTAAGACTCCATTGTTAATGGATAGTGCTTCAGCTCTTTGCATTGTAAAAAATCCAGTCCAGCACTCTAGGACCAAACATATAGAGATCAGACACCTTTATAAGAGACTGTTTTGAAAAAGGTCTGATTGATCCTAAGTTTGTGCCCAGTGCTGATGAGCTTGCAGACATTTTTACTAAGCCTTTGGATAGTTCAACTTTCCAAAACCTGGTGTTAAGGCTTGGTATGCTGCAGCTAGAATAGGTGACAACTACTGATGATCTCAGTAATTCATATGATGATCATGAGTGCCTGTCACATATAAGTACTGATGAGCTCTTTTAACCTCAGTAGTTTTTATACTACTGATGGCTAAAAGTTCTCACAAGTACTGAAGTACTTCATCTGTTCTAAACTACTGAAGTAGTTACAACTACTGATGCAGTCATAACTACTGAAATCAGTAAAAACAGATAAGTACTGATGTCCTATGAAACAACTGAAATCAGCCATAAAGACTGATGAATGTGTTGAGGACAGTTTGAAACAGCTGAAAAGCTAAGAATTGACGAAAACAGCTGACGAGAACTTTCTCCTCAGTCGTTTGTACCACTGCTGTTTCATTTTAAACAACTGAAGCAAAACCACGTCTTCAGTAGTTTTTATAACTACTGATGACTAATACCAAGTCTTCAGCTGTTTACAACAGCTGATGACAAAACCACTGCCTTCAGTAGTTTCATAACTACTGATGACAAACACCATGTCCTCAGTTGTTTCAATCACCTGAAGTCAAAACCACGGTCTTCAGTAGTTTTCTAAATACTGATGCCTAACACCGCGACTTCAGCTGTTTCAACGTCTGAAAGGATAATACCATGTCAACGGTCGTTTAAAACTACTGATGACTAACACCATCCTTCAGTCGTATCCTCACCCGTACCCTATAAAACCCTTAACCTGAGCTCTCCATACTTCATCTCTTCAAACCTAACGTTCCTCTCCAACAAATTTCCATGGCGTCTTTGCAAATTAAACCGCGACACAACTGTGTTGCCTACCTTACAAAATCGCCGATCTGGACTAAGTTCGATAATGCTATCGATCTTATGGTTCAGTCCCCATACAACAAGGCATTCCTTCTGACCCCGTTTTACATACCGAATCCTTGAACCAATTTTGGATGAACGTTAATGTTACTACTGAGGAGAGCAGCACACGATCCCTCCGGTCTGTAGTCAACAACAAAGAAGTAGTGATTACTCCTGCAACAATCCGAAAATTCTTCACTGAGTGATGCTACCTCTCCTGCTGGATATCCGAAGGGCACCATAGATCTATCATTTGCTCAGCATGGATATCAAGGTGATCTCAGTGCCACACCATTATGAAGAAACACTTCAATGACGCTGAGCGCCTGATCTTTCACATGGTCAATGTATGTTTGGCCCCTAAGACATCGTCTTGGGATCAAATGTCCACCAAATGGCAGCAGGTATTGTATTCTATCCTTGAGCAACAACCACTGAACTTTTCCGAATTAATATTTTCAGAGCTCAAAGATATGGCTCAAAAATAACTGCCAACCGTTGGATACTCTATCCACGGTTCATCATGGCCATTATAATAGACCAGCTTAATGCTGAGGGACTTGTTGGCGGGGAGTCCCTGCTACGGCTGTTTTGCCCGAAGTATACTCCCGGCACAACTCCGACCGGACACTCAAACTGGCTGCCAAGCTGCGAAAACCCACGCAGCTGGAACCCACAGCCACCACCTCCAAATCCCATGTCCCCACCAAACCCACCACAAAGAAACCCAAAATGGCTACTCAGGGAATTGAGTCCCCTGAGGATGCTCCTGCACAACAAACGCAGGATATATCCACTAGTCCAAACCCCCTAGTGGATACCATGACTCCTCCAGCCACAGCCGCTCAGGCTTCCTCTCAACAGGAGCCTGCAGCAACCCAAGGGGCACCTACTTATCTGGGATCTTCCTCATTTGAGGAGATTGCCATTGAAGAGCACCATCCACCCCAGGTGCACACTGCTTCTACCCCTGTACCCCAACAACCGCCCCTCACAGCCCAACTTTAATAGTTGCTCAAGTGCTGACTCAATTGCACTCCTCACCCCCTCCCCAGAAACCACTTCTTACTGGGCATGCCTCTACAATTGAGGGGGAGGAACACAGTGCATCTGAGAACCCACAGCACAGGGGTTTCCCAATTCTATCTCCTGGTGTAGAGAAGGAGATTAGAATATCTAGTGAGGCTGACTCCTCTGACTCAGCACATGACCAGAGTGAGGCTGGTAACATTGCTAAGACCTCCCTAGAGGCAACAGCTGATGATGGACATTGTCCTGAGGCTGGAAGTCCCCAGTACCAAACACAAGGGGCACATGCACCAACTGGTCTACACCCAGTGCATGTAAATCCTGCTCTAAGCAGGAGGTCAGGTGATTCAGCATCAACTGATGATGACCTGAGCTTCTTCTTCGATGTCGTTGCTCAAAATACCATTCTAGAGGATGAGGTTAGCAGACTCAAAGAGCTGCTGGCCAAGATGTCTCAGGATGCAAGTCCATCTGCCACCATCATACACCCACAGATGGCACCTTCCCTTGAAGGTTTCCCAAACACAGAGCCACCCCAAAATCAACCACCCGCCTCTGCTTCAGGCCTACTTCTCAGGAACAGAACCCTCCTGAGCAAATAGGTGCTATACTACAAAATCCCTCCCTCTCATCACCCCCATAATCACTGATATAGTGATCAAAGCCTTGATGAGAGGCTTTCCTCAACATTACAGCCACTGGTTGATGCTGCTGTCCACAAGACTCTTCTGCGGTACCAACCCCTTCCTCCAATGCAACCAAAAAGGGGGAGAGTACTGCAGTGAAGATAGAAAGAGAAGAGATTGGGGAAAAGGGGAAGAGGAGAAACAAGAAAAGCAACCTGCTCACGTACAAGCGAAAGAGAAGTGCTGATGCTCAAACTGCTGAAGAAAAATCTTTGGAGGAGCTGGTCAAAGAAGCGACACCACACAGCCGCTCCATGGATAAAATAATTGACCAACTATTCAGGCAGGGGTTTGACACAGCCACACTGGATAGTGAGATCAGACGGTTAGAGGTACAAGAGATACAAACCCGATGGGCAGGGTACGATGCTCTTGAGAAAGAGAGGCTGGAAATAATGATCCGCTTCATTGCAAAATACTTGGGAAGATCATTAATGGAGATCCGCGCATGGTCCAGGGACAGCATTCTGGCTATAGCCACCAGAATCTGTCTGTCTGAGCAATTCAACAAAGGGATCATTGTGGAAGCCTTGATGAGGCTGGGGCTGGCAAAAGGTTAGAGATGGCTAAACTTACAAAAGCAAAATTAACTACAAGGATGCTAGATCAACCTTCCCTTCCACCCACTCAAACAGATCCTATCCCTCAAATCTCCCAACCAACCTCTAAGCCAAAATCCAAACATCCTCTCTCTTCAAAACCAATCCCTTCACCAACCCAACCATCATCCAGTGATGTACCCCGCAGAAGGAGAAGGGTGCTGAGGATGGAAGAAGAAGTAGAAGAAGAGGATGAAGATGATAGTCTGCCACTCTCTGCTGTTCTGAAGCTACCAAAGCCCCAGAGTCAATCCATGATCACACCCGACTCTCAAAGGGAAATGGTCAGAGTCAAATAGAAGAAGAAGAACAGCAGAAACAGCACGATGAGCAACTGTTGAAGATGGTTGACAAGGAATTTCCTCAGTCATCATCTATTCAAGCCATGAAAGGGCATGCTCAAAGGCTGTACACTCTCAGACACACCTTCAGTATCAGAGGGAGAGAGTGAGAGTATGGCCAGACCCCAGGGTGAGTTCTAGAATCCATAAAAGAACTATCCACACAGATACAACGGCCAAGTACGAAAAACAATAGAATCTACCATCATGTTGGCCGTTGTAGTCTCACCTTGGGAAATCATTGATGAATTCAAGAAAGCTCACCAAGCAAAGAAGACACCTCAAGCTTACTAGAAAACAAGATGATTAAGAAGGGGTTGTTATACAAAAAGCTTGAAGACATCCAAAAGAATGAGCTCCAGTTACTCCTTGAAGGCAACCATCCGGATGAATTTGTATACAGGGAGGTAACTACGGTGGAGCTGAAAAATGGCAGGACCATGAAGTACTTATCAGAGTACTATGGTCCAGAGTTCTTCTTCGAAGGAGGAGTTGAAGCTCTCTCAAGAGGAACAAATGTTCTCCTTGAGGCCTATGTCCGTGAGTCATACAGACTCATTATGGGGAAGTGAATCTCATGAATGGGATAACAACTCTGTGTCCAGTTCCCCAAAACAGAGTTCCCATTCATACTCTGCCAAACAAATATTTGAGGTTCTTCCCAGGCCGGAGCGTACATGGGTCATCTTCTCTACTGATCAAGAAGGAAAAAGACCAACATTTTTGCCATCAATAAGTGGGAGTTTAAATAAGTTAGAGGTTTTGGCTGCATTGGTTCAGGGGGAGTTTGTTGGACCAAAAGAACCAATGAGCCAAGATCAGAAAATCTCTAAGTCCCACACGGTATCACAACAACTGCTGAAAGCCTCATCAGTAGTTGACAAGTACTGAAGACTTCAACAGCTGAAGATCAAGTGCTGAAGACCTTAACAGCTGAAGAACCAAAGTGCTGAAGTACAACAGCTGAAGAACACAAGTGCTGAAGCTGAAAGACCAAAGTACTGAAGTACAACAGTGAAGAGTTCACAAGTACTGAAGATCAACAACTGATGTACAAAGTCTGAAGACAAAGACTGAAGACACCAGCTGATGATATCTACTGAAGTCATCAGCTGATGAAACGCCTGAAGGTCAAAGTCTGAAGACCAAGTACTGAAGCCTCAGTAGTTTGTCACAAATGCTGAAGAGTACTTCTTCAGTAGTTGTGATATCAGTAGTTTTATGTTTTATGTTTCAGTAGTTTTGTAAAACGACTGAAGAGCTTGTTCTTCAGTCGTTGTAGTTTCAGTAGTTTTATATTTGTACTTAACTGCTGATATGTTCTCAGTAGTTGTGAACATTTCAGTAGTTTGTTAAGATTTAGTTATTTCTGTATTGGATCTGCCAGTTGTCACTTTCCGTGATAACAGCAGTGACTGTTGCACTCTATATAAGGAGTGACAACCCATTGTAATCATTGAGCGATATGAGCAATTGAATGGAATGTTTGATTGATTTGATTAGAAATATTCTCCATCTATAAACATTCCTAGAAATCAGAAATTCATATTCTCTCCCTATAACCGTATGCTATCTTAACGCTTACATATATTGTTTGCTTGCTACAATTTGTCTAATTCGTTTGTGTATTCCGCTGCTTTATATTCTGATACATCAAACTTGTGATCACTGATCCTGTCAAATCTGGGTTGTTTCTGATATTTAGATTGGCCATTTTGAGAAGCTTAGGGGTGAAGGAAGGTGAAGAACAAAGCCGGTTTGGGAGAATTTAGGTCGAGGAATAATGTAGAAGAAGAAGATAGTGAAAGAGGGGGGAACTGTTGGATTTATATGTGAAAAGGATCCGAGACAAAGTTAATGAAACAAGATAAACCTTGAAATCCAGAAGTCGGTCCCACGTCTGGAATGTAGTTTACTTTTCCAAAAAGTAGTTTTCTCAGAAGTCAAGAAATCTTCGAATGTAATTTGTCTTCGGAAGTTTTGATAAAAAGCTTCCGAAGCCAAAATGACTTTGGAAGATATTCCTGAGAATTTTGAAAATTTTGCTTGGAAGAGAATTAAGACTTGAATGCTTTATTAAGTTAAGAATTAAGCTTACGAGAGTAAATTTTCTTTGGAAGAAAGTTGTCTTCAAAACATACAAGTGTTTAAGGAAACATTTAAGCTTTAAAAGACATTTCAGAAATTTCTTCTGAAGGCAATTTAATTTAGATAGTTGTTTGTTTTAAAGGAATAAATTCTTCCGAAGATAATCCATATCTTCCAAAGGACAAAAGATAAATATTTTCAAAAGTCTAAGGAATGTCTCTAAAAAGATTTTCATCCAGAGAAAAAAGAGCTTATGAAGGTGATAAAATAGACAAAATAGGATAACATATTTTAAGAAATAATATGAATTAGTTTTAAGAAAAAGCTACTCAAAGTAATCATCCCAATAGCTGATATAAGATATTTAAATCTCTGCTCATCAAAGGCTTTGGTGAACAAATCAGCATATTGTTCATTTGTATTAACCTTAACTAGTTTAGTTAATCACTTTTCAAAGTATCTCTGATCAAACGATAATTGATATTGATGTGTTTTGTCGTTGAGTGTTGCACATGATTCTCTATGATAGAGATAGCAATATTGTTGTCTATTTGAATGTGAGTCTCCTTGAAGTTTCATCCATAGTCAAGCATCTGATTCTGAATCCAAACCACTTGAGCATAGTAGCTTGTAGCAGCAATGTATTCAGCTTTAGTTGTTGATGCAGAGACATAAGATTGTTTCTTGCATTGCCACGAAACAACCCTTCCTCCAAGAATCTAACATCCCGCTGATGTAGACTTTACAATCATATTTGACCCACCATAATCACTATATGTATATGCATACAGATTAAAGTCAGAATTCTTTGGATACCAAGGCCAATGTTGAGGCACCTTTGAGATATCTTAAAATTCTTTTGACAATGATAAGATGTGACATCTTGGGGTTGGCTTGATATCATGCACAAACACATGTGGCAAACATTATATCAAGGCTTCTAGCTGTAACACCCGATTATTTTTAAAAGTAATGAAAGAAAGAATAAAAGTGAAGGAAAAGAAAGAAAGGCTATAAAACCCAAGTGGAAGGGGTAAAAGTGTCAAAAGGACAAAATGTTTGAAAAAGTTGGTGAATAATGCAACATGGCTTCCGATGTTGCCTACTCACATCACTCATTCGGATTTTTTGTAGAGAGAGAAAGAAAGAGCTGAAAACTCTCGGGTATTTGAAGAACAAGAAGAAGAGATCGAATTCAAGGTAAGAATTCATGGTTTGTGGTGTTCTTAACTGGCTTTGCCTCGGTTGTATGCTTATTTGTGATGTGTGTTTGTTTGTGTGTGTGTTTTTGGTGGGTTTTAGGTGGTACAACTCAATTTGCAATCGGGTTTGAAGGAAATCATACCCAAGAGCTGCTAAGGTGAGTTCTAGAATCCCCTTTTTACTTGTTTTAAACTGATTTGGGGCTGGAAATGCATGTATGAACATTTTTATAAAAATGGGTTTTCACCCGTGTGTATGTGTTTGAATGTGTATGCGGGTGGGTTTGATTTTTGCTGTTATATGATGTTATGATGTTGCATGTTCTTGTTTTAATGCTTAGTATGTAAGGTTTTGAGCTTAGAACATGTTAGATGATGATTGGAGACTGAATTTAGTTGTTTAAGTGTGACTTAGACTGCCTAAGCGCCCAAATAGCGTCCCATGCGCCAACGATATAAACTGTCTAAGTGTTCCCATGAGCCCAAAGTTCATGCACCCAAAAAGTGTCCATGCGCCTAGAATTAGGCTGAAATTGACTAAGTGTCTAGACGCCTAGAAAGACCATGCACCCAGGCACTCATGCACCTGCATAGTGCCATGCGCCTAGAAATGTGTTCAAACACCTAAGTGTTGGCCATGCACCCCAATAGTGCCTATGAGCCTGAAAGTTCCCCATGCGCCTAAGTGTTTCCCGTGTGCCCAGAAGGCCATGCGCCTAAGACTTAGAAATTTTTTTGAGATTTTGGGGAAAATGTAAAGTGTAGGATTTGACTTGGGAGGTTCCTCAGGGATATGTAAGTTGACTTTTTAAAGTCATGGATGTTGTGATGGTTGATATATGATGTGGTATACATGATGAAGTGTGATTGATAATGATGTATGATTATTATGTATGTTATGTATAATATGTTCCTTATTAGGTATGATGACGTGACTTCACATGGTGTGATTATGATATTGAATGTAAAGTATTATCTTAACAAAGTGAAAGATTTATCATAATGAAAGTGGAACATAATGAATGAATGAAAGCCTTGCAAACAAATGAAAGGAGGTTCACAACTCATTGAGAGTTGTTAGCTCAAATGTGTGTTACAGCATGCAATCTTGGCTAACCCTTAAGGTTTCACACACGGGGGGAGTTAGTCTATGTGACTACTACATACGTGCGATACGTGCGGTATGTGCAATATGGGGTCCTTGTTGCTTAACCCTAGATGATATAGCTTTGTGCTCAAGAGGGGGATTAACTACATGTGAGGGCCTAGATAGAAGCGAAAAGATAATAAATGTACAAAAAGTGCGATAAGTACGAAATGTGCGAAACGTTCGAAATGTACGAAACGGACCATGATGAACGATAATAATTATTACCTTGATGTACGCATGATGTGTGATCATGTGCGATAGTAAAGTAAATGTTTTAATGAATGAAAGGTAATAATGTTTCTGTAATACTAGAACTCACTCAACAACGCTGACTTTTATGCATTTTTCAACTTGGCATGTGATTGTTGTTGACGATGGCACGGGGTGGCTACTTGGCTTATTTTGGATTCCATTTTATCATACAATAACGTTTTTGCATTGTAATGCGAACGAACGATATTTTGTAATGAACGTTGTATTATTTTGCAAAAGTGTTTGTTTAAATGAAATGATTGTTTAAATTATTTCCTCTACAATGTTTTAGTGAAGTTAAAGTAAATATATGTTTTATGTGCAATGATTGACCAACTGTGAGCATCCTGCGAACGGGGCCTTACACTAGTGGTAAGGTACATAAGAGACCCAATCATAGCCCTGTAAAGGGTGTTCATCCACACACTCCCGCTCAAGATCAAGCCTATAGGAGTGATTTCTTGTTATGGGTGTCTTAACAATCTTACAATCAGTCATGTTGAATCTGTTGAGTATGTCCTGAACATACATTGACTGACTTATGAAGATACCATCTTCAACCAGCTTCACTTGAATTTCCAAAAGAAACTGAGTTCCCCCTTGGCACTCATTTCAAATCCATCCTTCATCAGCTTTTCAAAGTCCTCTTAGAGCCATGGATTAGTTGAACCAAAGATGATGTCATCTACATATACTTGAATTAGCATCAAGTCATTTCCTTGTCCTTTGATGAAGAGAGTTCCATCGATAGTACCCCTTCAATATCCATGCTTGCAGAGATACTAAGATAGAATCTCATACCACTTTCTTGGTGCTTGGTGCAGCTCATAAAGAGCCTTATCAAGTTTGCAGACATAATCTGGATGATTAGGATCTGCAAAACCATGTGGTTGTTTGACATACACCTCTTCATCAATCAACCCATACAGAAAAGCACACTTGACATCAAATTGATAGACAATGAAGTTTTTGGATGCAGCAAATGTCAAAAATATCCTAACAGCTTCCAGTCTTCCTATAGGAGAAAAGATATTAGTGTAGTCAATTCCTTATCTGAGGGGTCATAGCAAGTTACTTAGACAGATCTAAATTAGAGAAATTCAGATCTGGTAATGAGGATTCACCCTCCACATGAGCACACTTATCAAGATTAACTTGATCCAATAGGTATGTGACATCATTGATGTTGTCATCAATGGAGTGGTTATCAGGATCAAGAAATTCCTAATCACTGTCACCACGACCATACTCTCTAGCAGTTGAAGCTCCTTCTTCTGAGTTATGTGCCTCTAACCTAGAATTTGAAGGCACCCAGAAGTATCAGCAGGATTTGTCATTGATGTGCTAGTAGAAGCATCATTTGCATGATTAGTTACCACTAGAGCTGAAGATGTGTAGCTTGAAGGTCTTCGTAGCTCAAATCTTGGATCAGGATCACCTATAGGTAATATATCTATAGTACTTAAAACATGCTCACCAGATTTGTTAAAACAATTGGTAACTAAATCAAGATCAAATAGCCAATCTGGACCAGAACCTTTCACACTGGGAGTGTCCTCATTGAAAGTGACATTGGCTGACTACTCAACTATTCTATGTCTGAAATTGTATACTCTATAAGCCTTAGCTTTAGAAGAGTATCCCATTAAGTGTCCATCATCTAATTTCTTAGAACTTTGGCAATTTGATCTTTGGTATTCAAGATGGTGCAAGGACATCCAAATGACTTGAGAAAACCAAAGAAGGGTTTCCTCTTGTGCCAAAGTTCATATGGAGTCTTACAATGTGGTTTGACTACTAAAACTTTGTTTTGCGCATAGCAAGCAGTGCTCATTGCCTCCGACTAGAAGGTAATGGGCAGTTTATAATCGGACAACATAGTTCTTGCAGCTTCAATAAGTGTCATGTTTCTCCTCTCAACAACACAAATTTGATTAGGAGTCCTAGGAGCACTATATTGTCCTGTAGTACCCTTTTCATCACAAAATGAATCAACGATTTGGTTCTTGAATTCAGTTCCTTGATCAAATCTTATGGTCCTAACCTTGTGATAACATTGATTCTCCATCTTTAAGATGATATTTTTCAGAATCTCAAGAGTCTCATTCTTAGTTCTAAGAAAGAATACCCAAGTGAATCTTGTAAATTCATTTGTCATCACTAAACAATAAGAGGTCCTTCGTAGACACATTACATTGGTGGGGCCAAAGAGATCCATATGTAACAAGTGTAGGGGAGTAGTGATGGAGATTCATTCCTTTGGCTTGTGAGATACCTTGTGTTGCTTCCCATTTATGCATGCCACACATGATCATCACTTGTAAACTCTTTCTTTGGCATTCCAGTTACCAAATCATTCTTAATAAGTTTATTCATGTTTTTAAAGTTTACATGGCATATTCTTTTATGCCAGAGGAAATACTCGTCAATATTTTCTTTAGATAGAAAGCATGAAACTTCTCCTAAGGGAGATGTTTCTTGCAAATCCATCTTGTACATGTTCCCTCTCTTGGAGGCTCTAATAAGAATATGCTCATGAGGAATGACTACCCCAGGCCTAAGAACAATGCACTCATGCATAGTTAATAGCATGTTACGACTCTAATCACAAAATTGGGATAGACTCAGAAGATTGTACCCCAGCTCCTTGACAAAGTTTACCTTCTCAATACTAAGCTTACCATTTGTGACCTTGCTCTTTCCTATAATGTAACCCCCTGCATCTCTTCCAAACGCAATTGGTCCTCCATCAATTCTTTCAAACTTTTGGAGTAGTGACCTATTGCTTGTTATGTGCTTAGAAAAGCCACACTATGAATGATCCATGTATTCTTCTTTGTCTTGAGTTGTTCCTGCATAAAAGATTTGGTTAATTACATTTGGAAACCAAGCCTCATTGGTCTTGGGCAAATCAAAAGAAGATGAAGACAATGCAACAATATTTGATCCTATAGTCATACTAGAAGGAACATTTGTTGAAGTTGATGAAGAACTCTAAGCCACTTGGTCTTTATTTGACTTCCACACCACCTTTGGAAGCTTAGACTTGACATTCAATACTTTGGAAGTTTTACTGACTTTGAAAGTTTTGATGACTGGGCTGCTTTCACTGTAGCAGGCTTCAGTAATTCGGAAGTATTCCTTTGTTTCAAGACCAAAGTTCTTTAGAAGGAAAGTTTCCACTTGTCTTCTTCATCATTTTGGAGTTTCCTAAGGAAAGAGATTTTCCTTCTGAAGCTTGCTTCTTCTTTTCCAAACTCTTAGAAGTTTCTTTCTTTGTGATGTGAAGAGTACTCTTTGGATTGTAAAAACAATCCTTAGCAAGGTGAGAGGTACTCCCACACATATCATAGTGTAGATACATGTGTCCCTAGTTTCTGAACTTAATGAAATATGTTTGTATTGTCTTACACATATGTAATTGTATAGGTACTTACTGAAATACAATATGTGGTTGTGCTTATATAATGTTGAATATTTTATTGATTGGTATGTAATAACGCTTATTGACTTAACTATATAGGTTGTGGTTGTTTGAATAATATCTAAATCAATTAATGACTATGAAACATATTCAAACTTAATCATGTCAAGTTCTCATGCGATTGGCACATGCTAATAGACCATACGCATGAACAACTTCTTGCTAATGAACCAGTCATATGAATGAACCAGGAGACTGGATCAGTCGCATAATTGAAACATGAGATTGACTCAATCGCACGACTAAATACTCAGTCGTGCGAATGGATCAACCGCATGACTCAATCGCACGACTGAAAAACCTTAACCTATAAATACCACTTAAATCGTGGATAAAAGAGACACTTTGAATAATTCGATACCCAGACGTACCCAAGCCGTCCAGAGACCTCTAATAACCTGTTCCAACTTCATAAATTGTAGTAGATCGATTGATAATCATTCTTAACGTTTAGATTCAATCTTTAATTGTTTCTACGTGCGTTATCACTTATTGGATTGCTAATCAAATAGGATTCCGCACTATTTGATTCGGTACACACGTAAATCTGTTAGTATTCATCGAGTACACGATCCTAACAAGTGGTATAAGAGCTTTGGCTCTAGATTTACGTGTGATTCAATCGGTTTGATATAAAAACTGTGTTTTTACTCTCAAAAACAAAATATTTTATGTCAAATCACTTTTAGACATCTCCTGATTGTAAAGTTAAGTTTTTTCTGGCATATGGCAATTAGGGTAAGCAAAAATTCATGTTTTTGTGTTCAAACTCCTTAAACCTACGAGTTTTCAAAATCCAGCAGGTTCAGTCGCACGATTGACTCAATCGCACAACTGAGGTCATACGCATTCCCCATACGCACGATTGGACTCAGTCGCACTTCCATTCGTCCGACTGAGAATACTATTCGCATTGTTCAACCGCATTAGTTCATTCGGGCGACTGAGTCATTCGCATTAGTTCAGTCGCATGATTGAACCATCAGCATAGTTCAATCGCCTGAATAGCCCAATCGCACACCTTCATTTACACTAATACAACAGTTTGGCTTAAAGTTAAAGTTAATAGCAATGGAAGACCAATATTCAGCATTCACAGCAGGGAGAGACTCACGTATACAAAACTTACTGCTACTGGAGAATGAAGTGGGGAATCACAACAAGCCCCGAAAGCTAATCACGGTGGACGAATATCTACAATGGAAACAACGTTTCGAGATCTACTTAAATGGAGTAGATTCCAATCTGTGGGAGTCTATAGAGATGGGGTACATCATGCCTGTAGGAGCTGATGGGGTCAAACTCACCCTTGGTGGCATGACTGACGGACAAAAGGTGAAATACAATGCAGAGAACAAGGTTTATGCTTTGCTCACACAGTCAATTCCGAAGGATATTTCCATCGATTTTCGGAATATACAGAAGCAAAGAAACTATAGGATGCATTGGAGAAAAGATATGATGGAAACGCATCATTGAAGGCCATAAAGGCTAAGGATTTAAAGAAGGAGTTTGACAACTTCTATTCGATGTGAAAAGAAAGCCTAGATGATGTTATCGATAGGTTCTACCACTTGATGAGTGAGATGCACACTCATGGGGTATCGACGTCAATGGAGGACAAAGTGTCCAACTTTGCAGACGGGCTGCCGGAGAAATAGGTGTCATTTGTCTCCAATCTCAAACAGAATGGTATGCTAACGAAGTTAGATATCAATTACTTCATTCTGAAACTGAGAGAAGAAGAACTGAGGATGAAGTACAGAGCTCAAAAGTCTTCGTATGATTAGAATCCAGCTTTATACAACGCGACTCTTCAAGCCATAACATCTGGAGCACCTCTTCAGACAGCTTTTGTATCAAGCTCATCTGGTCCTTCACCAACCTCTACTTCAGGGTCAGAAACATCAGGGTCGTCTGGTACCCAATACATTGCACCTGAAGCAAATGCAGCAAAGCTGAAGACCGAGAACTTCGACAATGTGACAGTTGAGGTAGCTAAAGAGCATATGGATCTCTTAGCTGCGGTAGTCCACTCCTATGATGGACTAATTTCCGGTAAGATTGGGAACTGCCATCTGACAGATGAGGATTATGAGAAGGTGGATGAGACAGAGCTAGAGCGGATGGACATAATGTGGGCCTTAGCCAGTGCAGTTCGAAGAGTTAAGAAGTTTGTCAAAAAGACCGGAAAAAATTTGATTGTAACTAAGGACACTACCTTCGGCTTTGATAAATCCAAGGTAACTTGCTTCAACTGCACGGAGAAAGGGCACTTCAAAAGGGAGTGCGTGAAGCCAAAGAAGACTGGCAATGGGAATCCTTTCTCCTCATTCAATTGTCAGGAGAAACCTGTTGGATTCTTTATGCCCAAGATACATAGAACATTGATGTGGTTAGTACGTTATTATCCAAGTCAGGTCATACCTAATAACAAGCTTAGCAAACACCAAATAATATATTTAATTGATGATATGATCATACAATTAAATAAATACACCAATTTCGAAAATGGGTTTTCTAAATAAGTTGTATATGAGATTGAACAATTTATAGGGATATTTTGTTCAGAGATAATGTTTGTAATGTTATTTAAGTTAGTTATAACATCAAACAATAATAGGAGTGTGTGTATAAGTTATGTAATTAGAAGGGTAATTACATAACTTATTCTAAATACTAGTTAAAACCTTTGGTAGAATAAATTGGGGGGAAACCCCAAATTTTAAGGGGGTTCGGCCACCCTTAGAGGATGGGATTCCTTTTGTTTTCCTTTTGAGGTTTTGGAACCTTTAAACCCTTAGAACACACACACACTTCATCTTGCTCTGTCTCTCTCTCTCATGCAAAAGGGTCACAAGAACACAAACTCTTCTTTTGGAAGAAGGGTTCACGGCTGGAACAAGGCACCAGCAGCCTCCTCGATAGTTCACGGCTGGAACAAGACTCCAGCAGCCTTCTTGATCTGATTTTGGTGCTCAAATCCTAGCAACAAGGTGCTTGCTTGATTCTTGTGGGTGTGGATGCTTGAGGACATCTTTCCTTGATGTTTAGGCTGTTCAACAACATCATCTTCTTCACCCAAAATCGTTTTTCTGCAGCTTTACTAAAGGTAGTATGTATAGCTTGTTTTGGGTTGTTATTTCTTGTTGATAGCTAGTTCATACACATATAAATGATCCTTATGTTCTTGGGTTTGTTGTTGTCATGTTATTAGCCTTAATTTTTCAGATTACAAATGATAATTATAAGGTTATATTCCGCTGTGTTTTTCATAGTTTAAAGGTTAAACTAGTTTGACTAAGGTCCAACAAACCCAACATTGGCATCTAGAGCCGGATATGTGCATGACTAGTTTCTTTTGTTCTTGTAAAATCGGTTTTATGGGGCTTTAACAACCAAAAGGGGCTGTTTTGTGGTGATTTTATAAATCCCCAACCTTTGAAGGTTTTATCTAACATGCTTGTGATTAAACCTTGAAAGAAAGATATCAAGTGGTTGATTATGTTTTTGTTTGGACAAAGACCCTAAATTCTTGATTTATGTGGCCTGAAAATTTAGGGTCATATGGGGATTCATTTGGTTCTTGTATGATTGTATATGATGTTTTATATTGGTGCATAACCTAGCCTTGACCTTGTGTTGATTTGGTTTTATATGGATGTTTGTTTTGGTTGATTTCATTCATAATGGGTTGTAAAATTATTCTTTTGTGTTTAGTATTTGGATGTAATTTATTTATTCATTCATGGAAATGTAATAGATAAATTAAGTGTGTTTTCTTTTATTAGAAAATTTGTATTAGGATATAAATTTTGTAAAAGAAGATGCACAAGATGGAAGCACAAATGGAAGACACAAGAGAAGGACTTGAAGCATTTGGATGCAAGTTCAAGTGGGTTCTTTGGAGATCTCATCTTTGTGTTGTGTTCAACCTTTAGAAAAGACCAAATGACAACACTTGTGATGGCAAACAAGTGTTGTCAACATAGTGGCTATGGTTATGCACATGTGGTTGTTTAATATATGCTTGTTTGATTATTCATTTTATGTTGATTGTTTGATATATGGATATGTTTAGCAATCTAAATAAATTATCACAACAAGCTGAATTTTTTGGTTCCTAATCATTAAGTGACTAATAAAAGGTTATTAAAAGGATTAATAATTTCAAAATAAAAGAGGTTTTATTAAAAGAGAACCATAGGGAATCATGTATTTGAAAGCATGCGAATACAAGGTACATAGAGTTTTCATAACTAGAATTAATGGAAACTTAAATCCCTTTGGAAACAAGTTAAACACCATCCTTTTACACCACAATCAAATCACTTGAGAACTAATTGTGGGATAAAGGTCACCTAACCACTTGTATGTGTAAGCTCACATGTGTGTGTAAGTAGGACGACTTGAATTGGAAACCATGTGCATAGGGTCACCGAAGCATGGCGTAGAATGGTGTTGATGGGATTTTACATGCCGACTAAACATAATATGTTTAACCAATCCCATAAAGCTAGAAGTTGCAATAGGTTGCAATTGTCAAATGTTGACTACCTTGTTAATTTAAATAATGGGATAAAGGTCACCTAACCATCATTTAAATGTAACATTGGATTCTAGATTTTATTTATTAATTATCTATGAGACGTGTAAAGGGTATTAATAATTAAAATGCAATTTCTCAGAAATACTAAAATGAACTTTGTAATTTTGTAGAAATGGCCGTAAACAATAATGCTACCACCCCGACCGTCCCTGCCCTATCACTGAGAACAATCTTAGAAAGGGACCGTCTTAACCATAATAACTTTATGGACTAGTATCAAAACTTGATAATTGTTCTCAAGTAAGAGAAAAGGGCCTATGTCCTTGGCGATCCTATTCGTGACCAACCCGACCCCGAGGATGTTGAGGCCTATAATGATTGGCTTCAATACACTGAGGATTCCATGCAGGTTTCCTGCCTCATGTTGGGAACTATGATTCCCGAACTCCAAAAGGACTTGGAACAACTTGGGGCATATGACATAATTACCCGGTTGAAGGAAATGTTCCTTCAACAAGCTAGGGTAGATCGCTATGAAACGGTTCGAGCACTTCATGTGTATCATATGGAAGAAACCCAATCGGTATCATCTTATGTTCTTAAGATGAAATGCCACGTTGATCGCCTCGAGAGGCTTATTGTCCCGTCTCAAAAGAGCTAGCCATGGATTTGATCCTTAATGGCCTAACTAAAAGGTTTGAGACGTTCATAATGAATTACAATATGAACGGTGGGATAAGAGCATTGGTGAGCTTCACGAAATGCTCAAAACAGCCGAGGAAGGGATGGGTAGAAAGGTTCTACCTGTTCTCTCGATCAATGAGGGAGGCAATAAGAAAAGGCCATTCCCTGATCCCAAGGCAAATGTTGCCAAAGGAAATGGGTACATCAAAGGAAAGGGGAAAGGAAAGGCTAAAGCAGAACCTCCAAAGCCTAAGCTTAAGAAGCCTAAGGTAACAGAGAATGGTCCATGCTTTGAGTGTGGAGAGATAGGACATTGGAAAAGCAATTGTCCAACCTATCTCAAAGAGTTGAGAAATAAGAGGGATGCTGGGCAAACCTCATGTACAACTTTCATAATTCACATTGGTTGAAATTTTATTTCTTCAAACACATGGGTATTGGATACCGGATGTGGAACTCTTTTTTTGCAATTTGTTGCAGGGGTTCATAGGAAATTAGCACTTCGAGAAGGGAGACACAAGTCTCTACATGGGCAACGGAGCAAAAGTTGATGTCGAAGCCGAAGGAGACAATATTTTGAAATTTTCAAATAGTATGGAAGTTGTTATTAAGAACATTTTGTATGCTCCTAGTTTGACTAGGAACATAATTATGATTTCCCTTTTAAAACAATGTGGTTATGAATTAAAGTTTGTTAACAATGGTATTTGTGTTTGTACGGATGATGTATTTTATTTCAAGGCTATGCCTTTTAATGGAATCTATGAATTGGTTCATGATGATTCATCCTATAAATAGCTCATTATACCAAACACGCACCAAGAAACTTAAAATGGGTTTAAGTGATTCTTATCTTAGGCATTGTCATCTTGGACACATAAACAAGAATCGGATTCAAACACCTTAAAAGAATGGTCTTTTAAAAAGCAAATGAAAATGTTTCATTTGATAAGTGTGAATCTTGTTTACAAGCCAAATGACCAAGTTGCCCTTTAGTGGCACTAACGAGAGGTCAAAAGACTTATTGGATATCATACATTCGGATGTATGTGGCCTTTTAAGACAATGACTAGAAATGGTGAAAGATACTTCATTACCTTTAGCGACGATTAGAGTCGCTATGGTTATGTGTACATGATGACACACAAACATGAAGCTTTTGAAATGTTTAGAACCTTCAAGAATGAAGTAGAAAATCAACTCTGTAAAACTATCAAAGTTCTTCGTTCAGATAGAGAAGGTGAATACCTCTATCATTTTAGGGTTTCGCAATGCTCTCCGAGGCTCGTATTTTGAATATGGCCCTGACCAAGATCGTCGATTCACTAAGTGTATATTTGTTGGATATCCCAAAGACTGTATAGGATACTACTTCTTTGATCCAACAGAGCAAGAGTAATTATTGCTCAAAAGGCTGAGTTCTTGGAAACTAAGTTCCTTATGGAAGGAATAACATATAGAATAGTGGAATTTGATGAGGATCAAAATCCACAAGTCGATACACGTTTGGTTGACGCTAGCAATCAACAAGAGGTTGTTGATGATGATCAAGAGGTTGATCAATACACACAAAACGTTCGCAGATTCGGTAGAGTTAGCATTCCACCTGAAAGATATGGATTTTTCATGAATGGATGCTATGTGGTTGACTCCGATGAGCCAACCACATACCATGAAGCAGTGTCCAATTCGGATTGTGACAAATGGCTGGATGCCATGAACGTTGAGATGCAATCCATGTATGACAACAAGTTTGGGAACTGGTTGACCCTCCACTTTACTCCAAACCGGTTGGATGCAAGTGGGTTTCAAGAAGAAAATAGATATGCATGGAAACTTGGATACTTACAAAGCGAGACTAGTAGCAAAAGGTTTCAATCAAACTCAAAGGGTTGATTATGATGAAACCTTCTCGCCTGTGGCAATGCTAAAGTCAATTAGGATATTATTTGCCATAGCTACATATTATGACTATGAGATTTGGCAAATGGATGTCAAAACCGCTTGTCTTAATGGACATCTTGAAGAGACTGTCCATATGGTTCAGCCAGATGGTTTTGTCGATCCACAACATCCTAAAAGTATGCAAGTTAAAGAGTCAATCTATGGATTGAATCAAGCATCAAGAAGTTGGAATCAACATTTTGATGAAGAGATCAAGAAATTTGGTTTCATCATGAACGCTGACGAGGCTTGTGTATATACGAAGGCTAGTGGGAGCATAATAACATTCTTAGTATTTTATGTTGATGATGTACTACCTTTTGGAAATGATATTCCAACCATGGAAGGTGTCAAAACCTGGCTTGGAAGTTGTTCTTCGATAAACTCTTGATGAAGCCGCCTATATTTTGGGAATATATATCTATAGGGATAGATCGAGGCGGTTGATATGTTTAAATCAAAGTGCATATATGGTACCTATTCAAAGAGGGATAATGTTGAGTACATTTCAATGTCCAAGCTCAAAGGATGAGCAAGATCGAACGAAGGACATCCCATATGCATCAGCTATAGGATCCATCATGCGATGATATGCACTAAATTAGACGTGTCATGCGCGTTAATCATGACGAGCAAATATCAGCAGAATCCAGGTAATAGCCATTGGATGGTTATTAAAAGTATATTGAAATACCTTAGGAGGACTAAGGAAATGTTTCTAATATATGGATGTGATGAAAAGGAACTCGTTGTAAAGGATTACACGGATGCGAGTTCCAAACCGTTCGAGATGGTTCTCGATCACAATCGGGGTATGTCTTCATTATTTATGGAGTAGCATTGTCTACTACCAAGTCCGAATACATAGCCGCATGATCAGCAGCTCAGGAAGCTGCATGGATAAAGAAATTTATCGCGTACCTGGGGTGGTCTCTACCATTCAAGACCCATAGATATCCTTTTGTGATCACGAGGGTACAATTGCATAAATCAAGGTACCCTGTCCTCTTCAAAATGCTAGGCACATTGAGCGGAAATTCAACTACATAAGGATGAGGTTGAAAAGGGAAAAAATATGTATTCGCAAAGTTCACACCGATCAATACATTACGGATCCACTCACGAAGCTCCTTGAAAAGGCAAAGCATGAAAGTCATACTTGTGCCTTAGGACTTCGGTATTCTAGTGACTGGAATTGATCTGTTTAGTATTAAAATTTTGAGACAATGTAATATTTAACTCTTTATACTTGTGATATTTTGAATTATATTCATTTTAGCATGTATACATCCATGAATATGTTTATTATTCTAAATGTCCATAGCCGGTCATGTTTATGGGAACAAATATGAATGTAAGACTATTATGAACATGGATTGGTGGATATTCATAAGGAATGGATATAGAGCAATTGGTTGCTACCAAGGTTCATAGATATTTGTGGGATACAAATATTGGACTGACCCGCATCTCAATTTTACTACATGGAATCTTCTAGATGTAGGATTCTATGTGCCCAAGACACTTAGAATATTGATGTGGTTAGTACGTTATGATCCAAGTCGGGTTATACCCAATAACAAGCTTAGCAAACACCAAATAATATTTATTGATGATATGATCATGCAATAAAATATTAACACCAATTTAGAAAATGGGTTTTCTAAACAAGTTGCATATGACATGGAACAATTTATTAGGATATTTTGTTCAATGATATTATTTGTAATGTTATTTATATTAGTTAGATGACATTACAAATTAATAATGGCTATATATGTTATACAATTAATTGGTTAGTTGTATACATTTTCTAAGAGAGACCAAATTATAAGACCCACAACTTGTGTATTGTGTTAAATAAAAAAAAAGGGGGAACCCTTTTCAAAATGAGATTTTCGGCCACCCTCCCCCCCCCCCTTGTTTCTATTGGACCACTTTTCTTGAAAAGACAATATACAATTAAGGGGTCTTGAAAGAACTTGTTCCAGCTATTATTTTGTTTTCAATTGACATGCAACAAAGAAAAACCCTCTCTTGCTCTCCTCTTGTTCACGGAAATAAGCAGCAGAAAATTGGTTTTTTTGAGCTTCATCTTGGTGTATCTCTACCTAGCAAGAGTGGTGTTTGTACAAGGCTTGGGGTATAAACACTTGAGGGTTCCTTTCTTGGAACTTTGGGATCGATTCTATCTTCTAACATCATCAAAGTTGCTGCTCAAACTCACGGTTTTGGAAGCCTCAATTTGGCAGCTTACATTTGGTGTTTTGGAGTCCAAATCCAAGCAAGTGCGAAGGTAACTCAATGCTTTGTGGGAGTCGACGTTAGAGGACGTCCAACTTGGAAGCTTTAGCAACATTTCAGCCTTCAAACTCCTTTCATTCATCAACATCTAACTGCTGGAAGGAGGTAGTTTTTGGCAGCCCTTTGAGGTTGCCATATTGTGTTATTTTATGTTCACATAGCTTGTCTATTCACATAAGAATGATCCTCATGATTTGGGTTTGTTTTTCATAAAAAATGAACATATAGAAGATAAGATTTTCAGCTTTAAAAATTGGTTTTAAAAGCCATATATCCGCTGCGTTTTTCAGAATGTTTAAAAGATTAAACATGATTTTGTGTTCTAGCAAACCCGTCAATGGCATCAAGAGCCGGTATGTGGATGACTTGCTTGTTTTGTCTTTAAAATTGGTTTTAAAGCATGATAATAAACTAGTTATGGGCTGGTTTTGGGCTGCTATAGTTTGGTTGAATGATTCCCCAACTTTCAAGGTTATATGACACATGCTAGTGATTAGACCTTGAAAGAACACATTATGGAATGTTGATTGTTTGGATGCTTGCATTGATTGTATTCATTCATTCAATTGGGTTGTATTATTTGTTTTTTGTGTTTTGTTTCAAATGTAATTTATTTATTATTGGGTTGTAATAAATAGATTAGGTGTATTTTCATTTTACTAGATATCTTGTATTAGGACTTTATATCTTGTAATATGAAGACATACACATTGGAAGCACAAAGGAAGGTCACAAGCGAAACTTGGAGCATTTTGGATGCGGTTTCAAGTGGGAGGTTTTGGAAGCTTTCCATGTGATTGTTTGTGACCCTTAGGAAAGACCTATGGACCACACTTGTGATGGCAAACAAGTGTGGACCACTTTAGATGCTATGGTTATGCACATATGCACATTATGGTTGTTATGTTTATGACTTGTTTGGATGTTTGTTATTTGATTGTATGATTGGAATTTGAACATGCATTACAAACTAATTAACAAACTTAACAATTTATAAAAATAATGGTTCTTAATCATTAGAAGGTAATAAAAGGTTATTAAAATGATTTAATGATTTTAAAGATTAAAATAGTTTTAATCAAAGGACCATAGGGTATCTTGTATTTGAAAGCATAACAAATACAAGTACATAGAGTTTTCTAAACTAGAATTATGAAATCTCTAAACATTTGACTAACAAGTTTAACACCATCCTTTTGCACAACACTTAAGTCATTGGAAACTTTTAATGGGATAAAGGTCACCTAACCATTTTGAGGGAACTTGTGACTTAAGGAGGGAATACCACATTGGTGGGATAAAGGTCACCTAACCACTTATATTGGTAAACTCACATGTGTGTGCAAGTAGGGTATCTTGATTTGCAAACCATGTTGAATGGATCACCTAAAATGTGGTTTCCAAATGGTGTTGATGGGATTTACATGCCGACTTTACATGTGATGTTCAAAAGTCGATCCCATACCTCTAGAAGTTGCAAATGGTTGCAATCGTCAAACGTTGACCACCTTATTAATTTAAAACGTGGGATAAAGGTCACCTAACCACAATTTAAATATAATATTGGGTTCTAGATTTTAATATGAAAAGGTCTTGTAAGACATTTGTTATTAAAATTACAATATCGAAAATACTAAATAAAACTTTGTTAAATTTTATAGATGGCCTCTAATAATGATAATTCCGATAACTCATCCGCGTCCAACCAATCTCTACGAGCGATCCTCCAAAAGGAACGTCTAAACCATAACAACTTCATCGATTGGTATCAAAACTTGAGAATTGTTCTCAAGCAAGAGAGACGATCGTATGTTTTAGACGACCCTATCCCCGATCAACCTAGCGAGGATGATGAGGAGGCCTTTAATGATTGGCTGAAATACACTGAGGACTCCGTCCAAGTGTCTTGTCTCATGCTAGCGAGCATGACTCCGGATCTCCAAAAGGAGTATGAACACCACGGGGCTTATGACATGATAACCCAGCTGAAGGAAACGTTCCAACAGCAAGCAAGGGTTGAGCGCTTCGAAACGGTTCGAGCGCTCCATGCATGTCGTATGGACGACAACCATCTGTTTCATCTTATGTACTTAAGATGAAAAGTCACATTGACCGCCTTGAGAGGCTTAATTGTCCCGTCTTGAAGGAATTGGCCACGGATTTGATCCTCAATGGCCTTACCAAGAGGTTCGAGACATTCGTGTTGAACTACAACATGAATGCATGGGACAAAAGCATTGGTGAACTTCACTCAATGCTCAAAACGGCCGAGGCGGCCATGGGTAAAAGGGTTTTACCCGTTCTCACCATCAATGAAGATGGGAACAATAAAAGGCCTCGTCCCGCACCCAAGGCAAAGGTTGCCAAGGGTAAGGGACCTACTTGGGGAAAAGGGAAAGGGGTGGCAAGGGTGCCTCCCAAACCACAAGAGAAGAAGCAAAAGGTTGCTACTAATGACCCATGCTTCAAGTGTGGGGAGATTGGACATTGGGCAAGGAATTGTCCTGTCCATCTCGAAGAGTTGAAAACAAAGAGGGATGCCGGGCAGACCTTAGGTACAATATACATGATCCATATTGATTTAAACATGATATCCTCTAACACATGGGTATTACATACCGGATGTGGAACTCACATTTGCAATTTGTTGCAGGGGTTCAAAAGAAGTAGTGACTTCGAGAAAGGGGATGTGAGCCTCTACATGGGCAATGGGGCTAAAGTTCAAGTACAAGCCCATGGTGACTACATCTTGAAACTTCCAAATGGTTTGGAAGTATTTTTGAACAATGTTTTGTATGCTCCTAGTTTAACTAGGAATATTATCTCTGTAGCCCTGTTAAACCAATTTGGATATGTATTATCATTTGTTGAGGAAAATATCCATAATTCTTTTAATGGAATGTTCTATTTTAAAGCTATTCCCATTAATGGTATTTATGAATTGGTTCATGAAAATACTTTAAATAGTTCATTGTACCAAACTAACACCAAGAAACTCAAGTTGGACTTAAGTGATACCTATCTTTGGCATTGTCTTCTTGGCCATATAAACAAGAAACGTTTACAAACACTTCAAAAGAATGGTCTTTTAAAAACAAATGAATATGATTCATTTCATGTTTGTGAATCTTGTTTACAAGGTAAGATGACTAAGGCACCTTTTAGTGGGACTACCGAAAGGGCAAAGGATTTATTAGGAATCATACATTCGGATGTATGTGGTCATTTTAAGCCAACGACTAGGAATGGTGAAAAATACTTCATTACCTTTACCGACGATTATAGTCGCTATGGGTATGTGTACTTATTAAGGCACAAAGATGAAGCTTTTGAAATGTTCAAAATCTTCAAGAATGAAGTAGAAAATCAACTCAACAAGTCAATTAAAGTTCTTCGCACCGATAGAGGAGGTGAATACCTAAGTGATGCCTATCAAGATCATCTTAGGAGTTGTGGGATTGTCTCACAACTCACTCCACCTGGAACACCACAACATAATGGTGTGTCTGAGAGGAGGAATCGAACCTTACTGGATATGGTCCGATCTATGATGGCTAGAAGCACATTACCTCTATCATTTTGGGGTTTCGCTTTGCTCTCCGCGGCCCGTATTCTAAACATGGCCCCAACCAAAAAGGTGGAAAGGACACCTTTTGAGATATGGCATGGAAGAGTTCCATCCCTATCGTACTTAAGGGTTTGGGGATGTGAGGCTTATGTTAAGACTCCCACCCCAAACAAATTGGATGTCCGATCCACCAAGTGTATCTTTATTGGATATCCTAGAGATTCTATGGGATATTATTTCTATGATCCAATGGAACAAAAGGTGTTTGTTGCCAGAAAGGGTGAGTTCTTAGAAGCAAAGTTCCTTATGGAAGGAGCTAGGAGTAGAACAGTGGATCTTGAGGAAGATCAAGAACCACAGCCCGATGCACGTTTGGTTGAAACTAGCACTCAACATGAGGATGTTGAGGATGATCAAGTGGTTGATCAATACACGCAACACGTTCGCAGAAGTGGTAGAACTAGTAATCCACCTGAAAGATATGGATTTTTCATGGATGGATGCTATGTGATAGATTCTGATGAACCAACCACATACCATGATGCAATGTCCAACACGGATTGTGACAAATGGCTTGAAGCCATGAACGTTGAGATGCAATCCATGTATGACAATCAAGTATGGGACTTGGTTGTACCACCTCTTAACTCCAAGATAGTTGGAAGTAAGTGGGTTTTCAAGAAGAAAACCGATATGCATGGAAACTTGGATACTTATAAAGCTAGACTTGTAGCAAAAGGTTTCACTCAAACTCAAGGGGTTGATTATGATGAAACCTTCTCACCTGTTGCGATGCTAAAGTCTATAAGGATATTGTTTGCCATAGCTGCTCATTATGATTATGAGATTTGGCAAATGGATGTCAAAACCGCTTTCCTAAATGGATATCTTGAGGAAGATGTCTATATGGTTCAGCCTGAAGGTTTTGTCGATCCAATACATCCTAATAAAGTATGCAAGTTAAAGAAATCAATCTATGGATTGAAACAAGCATCGAGAAGCTGGAATCATCGTTTTGATGAGGAAGTAAAGAAATTTGGTTTCATCAAAAACGCTGATGAGGCTTGTGTGTATAAGAAGGCTAGTGGGAGCACAATAACTTTCCTAGTATTGTATGTTGATGACATACTACTATTTGGAAATGACATTCCAACCTTGGAAGGTGTAAAAACCTCGCTTGGAAGTTGTTTTTCCATTAAGGATCTTGGTGAAGCCGCCTATATTCTGGGAATAAAGATCTATAGGGATAGATCAAGGCGGTTGATTGGTTTGAATCAAAGTGCATATATTGATAAAATCTTGAAAAGGTTCAAGATGGAGAATTCTAAGAAAGGTACCATACCTATTCAAAGAAGAATGATATTGAGTACGACTCAATGTCCAAGCTCAAAGGAAGAGCAAGATAAAATGAAGGCAATCCCATACGCATTTGCTATAGGATCCATCATGTATGCAATGATATGCACTCGACCGGACGTGTCATGCGCCTTAAGCATGACAAGCCGTTACCAGCAGAATCCTGGAAACAGTCATTGGATGGCTGTTAAGAACATACTTAAGTACCTAAGGAGGACAAGAGATATGTTCCTGATCTATGGATCTGGTGACGAGGAACTCGTTGTAAATGGTTACACGGATGCAAGTTTCCAAACCGATCGTGACGATTCACGATCACAATGGGATACATTTTCATTCTGAATGGAGGAGTTGTCTCTTGGAAGAGCTCCAAGCAGGATGTGGTGGCTCTATCAACTACAGAATCAGAATATGTCGCCGCCTCATTGGCAGCTCAAGAAGCTGCATGGTTGAAGAAATTCATTGCCAATCTAGGGGTTGTCCCTTCCATTCAGGACCCCCTAGAAATTTTTTGTGACAACGAGGGTGCGATTGCTCAAATCAAGGAACCCCGTGCTCATCAAAAGACTAGGCACATTGAGCGGAGATTCAACTACATACGAGATGAAGTTGAAAAGGGAAAGATATGTATTCGCAAAGTTCACACGGATCAAAACGTTGCTGATCCTCTCACGAAGCTTCTTGAAAAGGCATAGCATGAAGGTCATACTTGTGCCATGGGACTTCGATATTCTAGTGATTGGATATGATCTGTAAATTTAGCATTTGGATATATGGAATTTTCTATTATTTGAATAAAATTATTTGGTTATAATGTTTCAAATAATATTCCAATTTAGCATGTTTAATCCATGAGTAAAATGTTTACTCTAAATGTCCGTAGTCGTTCATACTTGTGGGAACAAGTTTGAAGGTAAGACTATTATGAACTTGGATTGGTTGATATTCACAAGGATGAATATAGAGCAATGGGTTGCTACCAAGGTTCATAGATATTTGTGGGTTACAAATATTGGACTAACCCGCATCTCAAATTTTACTACATGGAATCTTATTGATTGATCATAAATAAATTTGAGTAAAGGCGAATATCATTTGGTATCCTCCGACCTGAGATACATATTGGGTTTTGCATATTCTTCACTGTCCTGAAATAGTGGACTGTACATAAGGATATGTCCAGGTATAACACGAGGTGTTTGTGAGAAACGTATGTAGTCAAGATGGAATTTGTTCCTCTTATTCGTTGAGAGTTAGATGTCTAAGGCCTGATTAAGTTAAATCAACAAGGAATGATCATTCTGTGTCCTTGGATTTAACATGACATCTGTAACAAAAGGATAGATGATTAATTCACCTAATTCATATCAAGTAGGGTACTTGAAAGGGATGATGTTATTGAATGGCTATAAGTCATGCGTATTAAGGGTAGTAAACCGTTGTTAGGCGGTATTTACTGCTTGCATCAATCTTCTATGAATCTTGGGCAAGTAGGAGATTGTAGGATTCTATGTGCCCAAGACACTTAGAATATTGATGTGGTTAGTACGTTATGATCCAAGTCGGGTTATACCCAATAACAAGCTTAGCAAACACCAAATAATATTTATTGATGATATGATCATGCAATAAAATATTAACACCAATTTAGAAAATGGGTTTTCTAAACAAGTTGCATATGACATGGAACAATTTATTAGGATATTTTGTTCAATGATATTATTTGTAATGTTATTTATATTAGTTAGATGACATTACAAATTAATAATGGCTATATATGTTATACAATTAATTGGTTAGTTGTATACATTTTCTAAGAGAGACCAAATTATAAGACCCACAACTTGTGTATTGTGTTAAATAAAAAAAAAAGGGGGAACCCTTTTCAAAATGAGATTTTCGGCCACCCCCCCCCCTTGTTTCTATTGGACCACTTTTCTTGAAAAGACAATATACAATTAAGGGGTCTTGAAAGAACTTGTTCCAGCCATTATTTTTTTTCAATTGACATGCAACAAAGAAAAACCCTCTCTTGCTCTCCTCTTGTTCACGGAAATAAGCAGCAGAAAATTGGTTTTTTTTGAGCTTCATCTTGGTGTATCTCTACCTAGCAAGAGTGGTGTTTGTACAAGGCTTGGGGTATAAACACTTGAGGGTTCCTTTCTTGGAACTTTGGGGTCGATTCTATCTTCTAACATCATCAAAGTTGCTGCTCAAACTCACGGTTTTGGAAGCCTCAATTTGGCAGCTTATATTTGGTGTTTTGGAGTCCAAATCCAAGCAAGTGCGAAGGTAACTCAAAGCTTTGTGGGAGTCGACGTTAGAGGACGTCCAACTTGGAAGCTTTAGCAACATTTCAGCCTTCAAACTCCTTTCATTCATCAACATCTAACTGCTGGAAGGAGGTAGTTTTTGGCAGCCCTTTGAGGTTGCCATATTGTGTTATTTTATGTTCACATAGCTTGTCTATTCACATAAGAATGATCCTCATGATTTGGGTTTGTTTTTCATAACAAATGAACATATAGAAGATAAGATTTTCAGCTTTAAAAATTGGTTTTAAAAGCCATATATCCGCTGCGTTTTTCAGAATGTTTAAAAGATTAAACATGGATTTTGTGTTCTAGCAAACCCGTCACTATATTGATCATAAGTAAATTTGAGTAAAGGCGAATATCATTTGGTATCCTCCGACCTAAGATACATATTGGGTTTTGATATTCAACAAATGTTATACCTTGAGCTAGTTCTTCGCTGCTCTGAAATAATGTTCAGGTGCATAAGGCTCTCATCATCCGCATTGACAAATGCGGATGAGTTGACTTCATCAGCATTTCTTCAACCGCATTGAAGTTTGGTCATCCGCATTGGTAAATGCGGATGAACAAAACACTTGTCCGCATTTCTTTGGTAATCCGCATTGGTTAATGCGGATGAACAAATGTATATCCGCATTTATTAACTTGTCATCCGCATTGACAAATGCGGATGACCAACACTCGTATTTTTCTTCTTATTTAGTAGATACTTGTCTTGATCCGCATTTGTTCTTGGACATGAGGGATTCCAGCAGAGCAACCATCCACCACTTGAATTGGCATGTATGATCCTTTCAGGGTCCAACAATACTCCCCCTAAGGATTATACAGCCTATGTACTTCAAGGATCAGAGGGTGGATTGGGTTGTGAAGATTCTGCTGGTTCTAGTGCTGTTGATGAAGGATGAGTGAATGAAGGGTCCAAGATTGATTTGATCATGTTTGAGAACTCTTTAGCATCAGTCAATCTTTCCGTGTTGAGCACATGTATCTTCATTTGACTCATATCATGAATGGCATTGATTGGCATCTTCCTTAGTGAGATGGGCTCCCAATTGATACAGTAGACAATCCATTTCTATGAATAAGGAGAGCACCATCCACATCAACTTCTAGTTTAACAATGTTTCCAAACTACAATGGAGTCTTTTTCTTTTTCCTTATCTCCTTCTTTTTGTTGATTCTGTCATAAGGCAACTTCAGAAGTTTGATGCATTTGAGGAAGAAGTACATGTCAGTTTCCCCAAGTCTGTTTCTTATTTCTCTAAAGTGCCTTGTATAGATGTCGTGGATATATGATTCATCTAGCAATCTTACCTCATATCCACTAAACAATCTAATTTCAGATCCCTCTTTTCCTCCCCATTTTCTTTTAATCACTAATTCATAATATTTCTCATCATAATACACATTGGATATAGGCAGTGAGGAATGTGTACCAGCAATACTTTTTCTTTTTAGTGATTCTGTGGGTTTGACTTTAAGTTGAGGAAAGATCACCTCTTCTTCTGATTTCTTTTCCTTCTTGTCAAGAGGGTTTACAAAAGATCTGTCTTTTCTCAT